>CM031949.1:20425480-20467980 GCA_018749465.1 Paracanthobrama guichenoti | reverse complement strand
TGACTACGGTCTGTTGATGCTTTACTTATTTGCAGTCATCTAAATTCTAACAATATTCAATGCTAGATGTTAAATGTCAACCTTCAAAGGATATTCCTTTTTCCCTGAAATGGTGAATGGAGCTTTATTATGTATATTATCTACCCTTCTGTTGTTTGCCAAAATTATTTCCAAGAATTCTATGTCATATCTTTTAGTTAGCTGTGTTACTGAAACTGGAAACTGCCTTTGTATAAACCATTACTAAATATATTTTGGTGTGTTTTATTTTAAGTTTTGTTTTTGTACTTTGGTCTATTAAAAAAAAAAAAAAAAAAACACTTTTTTGCAGCAAAACCTTTCTGGCGATGTGCAAGACTGAAACAGACAATAGGCTACACAAAATGAACTGCAAAGGCTACACAAAATATTGTGTCAATATAATTATTATTATTATGCATCATTACTATAACTACTAGTTCCAAAAACATGAAATAGATTGTATGGTTTCACATTCAAGCATGTTTAAACACAATCATCATGTTAATATCCTGTAAAATTGAGGATCCATCAAGGCTGTTAATGAAATTATATGCCATGTATTATTAAAAGTATTGTTCATTGTTTTAAAAACATGGTGCAGCCTTTTTTTTTTTTTTTTTTTTTGCCTGCTGGCGTAAAATATGGTATATTGAAAGTTTCAGTTCACGTTACTTGATGTTATAAGAGTTACATAGGCCTGCATAATAAAACGATATTACTAGGCTACCTTTCATAATCAGGCTGCAGCTGATGCTAACTGTCAATGAGCCGTTAACATTTGAACCATCATTCAAATGGAACAGTATTAACCCAACTGCTGGGTTATAAGCTAAAAATAACCCATTAACCAACGACATCAAAAAAACACCGAAAAATTAAGATAACCTAACATGGTGACCCATATGTGTAACCCAGTGGTTGAAAAAAAAAAAAAAAAAAAAAAATGCGCTTCCAAAAATGTGCTGCTGTAACCATGGCAACATCCAAAAATAATCGTCATATTGCTGTAAAAGGGTGGTAAAATGAAATAAAACCAAATAACGTTACTTCATAACAGGGTTATAACACAACCTTTTGCTGAACGCTGTTTGCTGTCATATTCAGCCTTAGGCAGAGCGTGTGTACTGGGGCGGTCCATTTGTCCGGAGTCCCCCTTCAGGGACAGGCAGGACGCCGACGCCGCCGCCGGTCCCTCTGTTGCCGTGGCAACCGTCCCATACACAAACACAACAGCCCGGCCCGGCACCTGGCTCCGGCAGCCTTCCCCTGCCCTCTGTGTGTTTGTAACCAAACACACTCGTTCATGGCAACGTTTGTTTGGTTCATCTCCTTGGAAGCGTTTAATCAAAAACATCTCGCTCCATTCCAGATCGAGCCTTTGTTGCTCCTGTCACACGTTGATGAATGGCATCGCACAGCAGCGTCGCAATCGCCTTTAGTCAACTTCTGTGCTCGCCGCGCGCTGTAATCAACCGGCTGATTAATTGCCTGTTAACATGAATTGCATACCCCGACAGGCTTGACTGGCGCTGTTGATATAATATGCCGCACATGCAGGCAGATGACTGCCGCGCGCTTGTGAATAAACTCGAGTCCCATCAGTGTGCACAGGACGGAGTGCCTCTAGGGGGAGCTACGAGACACGATTTTCTAATGTTAATATACTAAAATATTAGATGAATGTAAAATTATACTATATAAAAAGTCATTTTAATGTCAACATGTTTAATTTCTTAGTTGGTTTAATTTCTTTCTTAATTGGTTAGATTGCAATTTTAACAACTTTGTGCTTCACTTATTACCCCGCACGTTCATACGTCCTTGATGTAACGTTACTTGCTCTGAAACGTTTGAGAACCGCTGAACTTTGCTCTGGATATCATGCACCGAGTAGGACGATAGATGATATCGTTCAATAATAATTAACGTTAATATAATATAATTAAATAATTAATTAGTGGCTTTTTAAAGTTAACTTGCACTTCTTTGGATTCAACCCTCCTGTTAAATATGTAGTATGTTCTGTATTTGTCACATTTTATATTTAAATTTACATGTAATAGTTAAATATTTCTTGTTACATTTAGCCTAGACTATTTTTTTAATTATGCTATCGCTACAACAATTAGCAAGTAATGCTGCAATGATAGTCACACGTGTCATTAGGCTTGCAATATACTGGATTGAAACATTAAAAGATGTGAAAATAAAAACAGATAAACATAATCCAAATCGAGGTTATTACAATCAGAAAGCTTTCAATGAATCCATACGAGTCCTCTGGACGAGACTAATTGTTGACTCGATTGTACCACCTTGTGGCGTGTTGTAGAACATTTCTCTAATAAATGTAAACATTTTATGTCACATTGTTTATAAAATATTTAATGAAGAGTTATGCTACATACCGTTCAAAGAGTCATTAAGAATTATATTTTTAAAGAAGTTAACACATTAAATTGATCTAAAGTGACAGTAAAACTTTTATATGGATACAATTTCTGTTCCAAATAAATGTTGCTCTTTTGAACTTTCTGTTCATCAAAGAATCCTGAAAAAAAAATTCACAAAAATATTAAGCAGCACAACTGTTTCAACACTGATAAAAATAAACGTTTCTTTGAGCAGCAAAGCAGCATATTACAATGACTTCTAAAGGATCATGTAAGACTGGAGTAATGATGCTGAAAATGTAGCTTTACCATGACAGGATTAAATTACATTTAGATTAATAAACTCCATAGAAAGCATTATTTAAAAAAATTTGGGGAACAACACAGCGTTTTTTGGATATTTTTCAAGCTGTCTTTTATTTAATGAAGAAAGTAAAGAGCCGTCACAGAAGTGTTTGTACCTCTACTGCATATCATGTCATCCACCACACATTCAACTGATGATGATCTCTTGAATCTTGAATCTATGGACTACTTCATTAAGTGGCTGGAGGCATATGCAATACCAAACCAGAGTATGGCCACAAGGCAGAGAAGCTGGTGGAGGAAATGTTCTGCCAATTTGGAGTGCCAGAAGAGATCCACAGTGATCAGGGACTTAGAGAAAAAAATCTGCCGACTCTTGAAAATACGCAAGACTCGCACAACTCCTCTTCACCCACAGGGCGTTAACTTAGTAGAACTCTTCAACCGTACCCTGACCACCCAGTTAGCCATCCTAACTAGTGAGCACCAGCATGACTGGGACCAACACCTAGACTTTTGGTCCCATCGAATGACAGGAGTCTACAGGGTGCACGCCGGCTGTCCTCATGTTCAGCTGGGAACTTTTAACACTTTTGGGTCCCCATCTGAACCAAAGATACCAGGGGGCCCAGGGATGGAGTACTTGCAAAGATTGTAGAAGAGACTCCACGTTGGTGCATGAGGGAGCCAGGGACCAACAGGGAACTGCGACAGCCAGGCAGAAGCGGGCATACGATGCCCACAGCAATGACAGAGACTTTGCCCCTGGGGATAGAGTTTGGGTTTACTGCCCCAAAAAGAAAAAAAGGCTATTCTCGAAAGCTCTACCTTCACCGGCATGGCCCTTGTGAGGTGCTGGCCAAGATTTCTAATGTTGTGTACCGGGTCAGGATGGAAGGACAACGACAGTGAGCAGTGGTGCTCCATACTAGCTCATGGCAGTGGGCATTCTGAGGAGGGCACGGCACGCTATGGATTTCTTTTGGTGACAATGGGACAGTTGTCTGTTTAGTGTAGCGCAGCAGTCTTTTTTGTAATAGTTATGATTTGCTGTTTTCTTTAACACCAGAATTAACAGGTTTTAATTTGCTAATGTTACAATGATTACTTCAATAAACAAATATTTAATATTAAGTTACTTACATTTTAGACACAATATTGACTGTTTTTGTTCTATTTCACCAACAATAGTTCCAAGAAGAGATCAAAGCACAACACTCACTTTTGTTACTGAATGATTTAGTGTTTTGAACAGTCGGTTGAATGAATGACTCTGACTCACTCAGTGTTTTGCCGCCACCTCCTGGCGGTTTAGTTTCATGTTTAAAAGTGTAATTGCATTTTTTTTCCCACAACATTTTTTATTTGTGTATTCAAAAATGTATTTAAAACATTAATCTCATAACATTATTTATTGCAGTTGTAATTTTGCACTGTAAACAGATAAAAAAAAGACAAAAAAGAGGTCAGAGCTCTGCAATGAACTGCAATTTGTTTATCTTCTGTAAGTTTTGTAACATCTAGTGTGAACGTAATGTTTTGCACCATATCATGTAGCATACATGTTTTCTGACATGTGCTTTATGTTTCTAGTGTGGGTGCTCATGAATTTATTTTAGCAGCAAGCGCTTCATATGGACTTAATCAAGATATACAACTATGCTGTAAGAAAACACTAAAGTACAGGCCCTAAAGCATTTAATAGTACAAAATATTTACCCTGTATGTATTTATTCTTCATGAAGATATAAAAATTTGGTGTATTTCAGAGTTCAAACCTCTTCCCTCTCCTCTCCGCTTTGCAAAGTCCTAAAAGGAAAAACTAAGAGTGACCATCTTAATTGTAAAAATCTGCAAGCAAAAGCTTCTCTATTCACATTGGCCATGAAGAGAGACAAAAGTTAATCCACCTGAACAGGAATCTCAACATATAGACAATATGATTTTTGCAGGCCAATTAAGAAACCACAGGTAACCAGTCAATTTCTTCTTATCACTGGAACATCATACACACCAAACATGTATTCAGAGCAAAAACACCTGCCGCAAAGGGGCTCGAAAATGGAATATCACTTCAACTGCCTGCTCAAGCTCAATTTAGGTACAGAAATATAATTTAAAAATACACTAATCTTGGAAGCCAGCTCAGAAAATATCAACAGCATTCAGCTGCACATTTATCATAACCAACATTCTTAAAATAAAAAATAAAAAATTTTTATGAATTTTTTATTTATTTCTCCATAGACCTATAACGACAGTCTATGGTAACGACTCATCTATCTGATGCTCCTGTGAGGAGACATATTTAGAGGTATGTGCCTAATCACAATGCTGTCATTTTTTTACATTTATTTTTGTGTGTAAATACTGGTTTGATACATCCTCTGTCATAACTCATATTTCTACTATTTTGGTGGCTCTGATGGACCTACAGGAATATTCACTACACTTAAAACTCTAGATCTATTGGTACTAGGATTCTGATGTTTGGATTCAAGACGTGTAAAAGTACACGTATAAAATGCACAGTACAAATGTTAATATACATGTATAGTATACAAATTAATGCTTTAATAAAAGCAGTGGACAATGTTAATTATTTCCTGTTCAAATGTTAAGAACAGCCTGATGCTTCCTTTACTTGCAGAAAAGGACATCAAACGTTTGTCCTTTCTCAAAGTAGAGATTTGAAAACAAAACGAATCATTAACTCTCAAAACTTAATTCCTTAATTACAATATTTGTTGGCTAAAACAGTCATTTTATATTTTTGCAAATTAGGCTATAAACTGATGAAATCCCAAATGATTTTGAAGGAGCAGAATCGACCATCTGTTTTGGAGGTAAATTTACTCTCTTGTTTACGCCCTCTCCAGTGCAACCTGAAATAAGGTGACACACCACTGAAGGCTTGAAGACATATTAGTTTATCCTGTTTATGACCACCGAAATTAAGTATTTATGTGATTAAGTATGAGACCAAATTAAGTATCCGATTATTGACAGTGACTGTGACAAAGAAAGACGAAACACGTTATTTTTGTATGGTGATCGAATGGCGCCCGGTGTTGTTGATGTGTTGTCCTGGCCTTGGGCTAAAGCGTACACAGCATTCAGTCTATGTTTACTGACAAGATGCGTCTACAACCTGTGTGAAGAGGCGAAATATTCACTCATACAGACCGTTCTAGGGAACAAACTCGCTCAGAACTCACCCGACTGCAGGACAGGCGATCATGACAATGTCGACAACGAAGAATTACATTCAACTGTTTTGTGGTATCAGGCAACGACGGATAGCTTCTGTATATGGGTAAGTGGTCCATTTCTTTACAAGTCTTATATTGTATATGGATCAGTGAATGACTTAATACTTTTTTTCGGATTCATAATACTTTAAAACATGCAATTCACGTACAACTGTTTCAAACTTTCAATTTATGGATTTAAAATGTATATTTTATATAGGCTATATTGTATACTTTATAGATAGGCCTGAAAAATGAGTAGCTGTGCAAACTTTATTCGTTTGGCATAATATTTTGTTATTATTTCTTTAAAATTATTTTATATTCAAAAATATCTTTCCTTAATATATTTTGAAAACTGTGTATTCATATATTGTCACGGTACAATGACATTTTTAACATGATTAATTCAGATATACTTTTTGATGTATGAATCCAGCATGAATAAAAATAGACTATATTTCTAAGAATTTTATGTACTTTAAACTAGTTTTTTTTTTTTTTTTTCGCCCATTCTTCAGACCTTACGTTTTTATATTTTATATTAGGTTTTAGGGTTTTTGGTAATTAGTGTCATTAGAGCAAATGTACATTAGAGCTAGTCGTAGCCTATATTACATTATTCATCTCCTCAGGTCCTTGTGAACACACTGTGCTGTTTTCTCCTGCTGATGGCAAAATGTATCCAGTTTATTGTGTTTGGCGATCTCAGAATGAATGAAAAACAGGTAATCCATGTGGCACATGTCCAGCCTAACAGTGAAATAATTGTGCTTGTTTAATTAGTGTGTTTCTCCATATCCATACATAGCATTGTACCGTATGGCTAATGAACCTTTCTGCTTGTTCTGTCACATTTTTGGCTTTGACATTCCTGCTATAAGAACCTCAAGGGCAAAATCTGGAACTTTCTATTCTACAAGTTCATCTTTCTCTTTGGTGTGCTGAATGTGCAGACAGAGAGGGAGCTGGCCATGTGGTGTCTTTGGTGCTCTGCACTTCTCTTTCTTCAGCTCTTGGCCCAGCTCTGCAAAGATCGTTCTGAGTATGTAAGTAAATATATTTTCAGTTGATATCAAGATACCCAATACTCAGAGAGAGAAATCCAGTGCCTGGAAACTGGAAAACACAGATGACCTACCATGTGCCTACCCGAGCCCATATCAATTTCAGGTTGAACATTATAAATAGAATTAGAGTCCTTGAATCCTAGTGTGTTTACTAAGATCATTTTCAGTTTAGTTTTAGCATTAGAGAATATTATGCTTTAAAATTAGTATCATTCTCTCATGTAAGTTCTCAATGCTATGTATTCAGTGTAATCTGTGGCCTTGACTTGAGGATGATATTGTGTGTTTTGTATTTCATAGCTCTTGTCATCCTCCATTATGTCTCTGGGCAGCCATATGCGAGTGTTGTCGGTGTTGATGTGTTTGTTAGTGTCCTCTGGAGGGCTCACTGTCATATGTGGCCTGCTGAGGTTTTCCCATGAAATGCAAACTCTCTCCTTTATGGCAGTTGAAGTAAGTTTGTGTGCATGTGGACCTGTTTGTATACAGTATGTGTATCTTGGTCTGTATGCATGTAGAAGCAAGTACTTTATACATTTGTTTATAAGTGTACAGATTCTTAAAAATCATTGTTTTTTTTACAGTGCCTTATAGTAACTATATATATGAGCCATGTAATGCTACGGTAAGTATTTGTAAACGTGAGCTTCGCCATCCACATTCAAACAAACATTTGTCAACATTAACTACACCACAGCAAGTCTTAAACTTACTTTCCAAGTAAACGCCTTTGCTAAAAGCTACCAGGTCACATGGGGACTTATGTCTGGCCAAAAAATAAAAGTTGATGTTTGGATTTAAATAGGCAAATGCTTAAGAGTCAATGATTATCATTATTGCAGTGGTTCTAGCATGTTATATGTTTGGCAACAGTTCTTCTAACCCTAATTGATGGATTGTGTAGCTTTTCATTTCTTAAACAACCATGTAGGAAGAAATAGCATGGTCATATTTCAGGATGACAAAGCCAATATTCATCAGCCTCAAATTGTGAAAGAATGGTTGGGGGAGCATGAAGAATCATTTTCACACATAAATTGGCCCCTCTGAGTCCAGACCTTAAATTCATTGAAAGTCTTTGGGATGTGCTGGATTAGACTTTACAGAGTGCTTGACTCTTGCATTGCCAATAAAAGATCTTGACCAAAAATGTATGCACCTCTTGATGGAAATAAATGTTGTGATGTTATTTCCATCAAGAGGTGCATAAATTTTTTGTTTGAACAATTCATGCCTATTTAAATCCAAAGAGCAGTTTTGGTCCTGCAGTATGTGTATATAATATATATATATACCGGTCACTTTATTAGGTACACATGTGCAGCCAATCACATGGCAGCAACTCATCATGTAGACATGGTCAAGATGATCTGCTAAATTTTAAACTGAGCATCAGAATGGGGAAGAAAGGTGATTTAAGTGACTTTGAGCGTGGCATGGTTGTTGGTGCCAGATGGGCTGGTCTGAGTATTTCAGAATCTACTGGGATTTTCACACACAACCATCTCAAGAGTTTACAGAGAATGGTCAGGAAAAAATCTAGGGAGCAGCAGTTCTGTGGGTGAAAATGCCTTGTTGATACCATAGGTCAGAGGACAATGGCTAGACTGGTTTGAGCTCTGATAGAAAGGCAGTAATAACTTAGATAACCACTCATTGGTTGCAGAAGGTATGCAGAAAAGTATCTCTGAACACACAATACATCGAACCTTAAAGCAGATGGACTACAGCAACAGAAGACCACAGGGTGCCACTCCTGTCAGCTAAGAACAGGAAACCGAGGCTACAATTCACACAGGCTTACCAAAATTGGATAATATAAGATTGGAAAAATGTTGCCTGGTCTGATAAGTGCCGTTGTGACATTCAGATGGTAGGGTCATAATTTGACGTAAATAACATGAAAGCATGGATCCATCTTGCCGGTTCAGGCTGGTGGTGGTGATGAAATGGTATGGGGGGTATTTTCTTGGCACGTTTTGGTACCCTCCTGAGTATTGCTGCTGACCATGTCTATCCCTTTATGACCACAGTGACCATTCCCATCTTCTGATGGCTACTTCCAGCAGGATAACACGCCCAAGTCATAATCACAAAGCTCAAGTCATCTCAAACTGGTTGCTTGAACATGGCAATGAGTTTACCATACTTGAATGGGCTCCACAGTCACCAGATCTCAATCCAATAAAGCACATTTGGGATGTGGTGGAACAGGAGATTCGAATCATGGATGTGCAGCCGACAAACCTCTCATGTCAATATGGACCAAAACCTCTGAACCTCTGTTTCCAGCAACTTAAAAATATGCCTTGAAAAATTAAGGCAGTTCTGAAGGCAAAAGGGGGTCCAACTTGGTACTAGCAAGATGTACCTAATAAAGTGGCCAGTGAGTGTGTATATAAACACGCATACACATCTGTGAATTTTATAATAATGGTGGTACAATTATGATATTTATTTTTGGTGGACTATTAAAAAAAAAAAAAAAAAAAAAAAAAAAGTCACATTAGGATAAAAGTATTCGGTTTTAACAGAACTGAAGTAAAGGAAAGATTCCCAAAATAAATAAGTATAGTAGTGGAGTATTACTTAAATACTTTACACCATATAGACACATAAGTTATATGACATATGAGACATATTCTTATATGTTCTTGTTTAGCAGCTGTGTGCCTGCTAAATTAAGTCTTAATTTGTTCAGGTACACAATTCACCTGTATGACCTGATCTGTGAAGATTCCTGGGAAGATAAAGAGGTCTGTATTTATTACACAGACTTTGTCATGGAGATGGGTATTCTTTTCCTAGATATGATGCGTCATATCCACATGCTGGTGAGTCAGTAATCTTGTTTTGTTCACTTTTATGTTAAAAGCAATTAATTTAACAAACCATTTAAACAGTTTCATTTTTTTATTACTATTAAATGGTAGAATTATTAGAACTTATTTTTCTTGTCTTTTTCCTTTTTTTTTAGCTCTATGGGAATGTTTGGTTCTCTGTGGCTGATTTTATTATATTGATAGACTTACGGTTCTTGTCTCAGGAAATGCAACACAAGCTACTTAAACACAAAACTACTTGCATATTTATGATGTTATGGACATGAGGTAGGTGTTACAGGAATTTTAAACCTTACTTACCATAGTTAGGTAAATGTCTATTGTGGTGAAAAGGACACTACAGAAAATATGATTTTTGTGTACCCATTTGCTCAGCAAAAGAAAAACAAATCTTGAGTGCATTTTCAGTACCTTCCAAAAGATAAAAAAAAAAATGTAGGCAGTCAGAATTTTTTTCAGTCACTCAGCCGTTGTACAGGTACTGGTCATATAATTAGAGTATCATCAAAAAGTTGATTTATTTAACTAATTCCATTCAAAAAGTGAAACTTGTACATTATATTCATTCATTACACACAGACTGATATATTTCAAATATTTATTTTAATTTTGATGATTATAACTGACAACTAAGGAAAATCCCCAATTCAGTATCTCAGAAAATTAGAATATTGTGAAAAGGTTGAATATTGAAGACACCTGGTGCCACACTCTAATCAGCTAATGAACTCAAAATACCTGCAAAGGCCTTTAAATGATCTCTGAGTGTAGTTCTGTAGGCTACACAATCATGGAGAAGACTGCTGACTTGACAGTTGTCCAAAAGACGACCATTGACACCTTGCACAAGGAGGGTCATTGACACAAAAGGTCATTGCAAAAGAGGCTGGCTGTTCACAGAGCTCTGTGTCCAAGCACATTAATAGAGAGGCAAAGGGAAGGAAAAGATGTGGTAGAAAAAAAGTGTACAAGCAATAGGGGATAACCGCACCCTGGAGAGGATTGTGAAACAAAACCCATTAAAAAATGTGGGGGAGATTCACAAAGAGTGGACTGCAGCTGGAGTCAGTGCTTCAAGAACCACTACGCACAGACGTATGCAAGACATGGGTTTCAGCTGTCGCATTCCTTGTGTCAAGCCACTCTTGAACAACAGACAGCGTCAGAAGCGCCTCGCCTGGGCTAAAGACAAAAAGAACTGGACTGCTGCTGAGTGCTCCAAAGTTATGTTCTCTAATGAAAGTAAATTTGCATTTCCTTTGGAAATCAGGGTCCCAGAGTCTGGAGGAAGAGAGGAGAGGCACACAATCCACATTGCTTGAGGTCCAGTGTAAAGTTTCCACAGTCAGTGATAGTTTGGGGTGCCATGTCATCTGCTGGTGTTGGTCCACTGTGTTTTCTGATCTCCAAGGTCAACGCAGCCGTATACCAGGAAGTTTTAGAGCACTTCATGCTTCCTGCTGCTGACCAACTTTATGGAGATGCAGATCTCATTTTCATGGAGATGCAGATCTCACCTGCACACAGTGCCAAAGCAACCAGTACCTGGTTTAAGGACCATGGTATCCCTGTTCTTAATTGGCCAGCAAACTTGCCTGACCTTAACCCCATAGAAAATCTATGGGCTATTGTGAAGAGGAAGATGTAATATGCCAGACCCAACAATGCAGAAGAGCTGAAGGCCACTATCAGAGCAACCTGGGCTCTCATAACACCTGAGCAGTGCCACAGACTGATCGACTCCATTCCACGCCGCATTGCTGCAGTAATTCAGGCAAAAGGAGCCCTGACTAAGTATTGAGTGCTGTACATGCTCATACTTTTCATTTGGCCAAGATTTCTAAAAATCCTTTCTTTGTATTGGTCTTAAGTAATATTCAAATTTTCTAAGATACTGAATTTGGGATTTTCCTTAGTTGTCAGTTATAATCATCAAAATTAAAAGAAATAAACATTTGAAATATATCAGTCTGTGTGTAATGAATGAATATAATATACAAGTTTTACTTTTTGAATGGAATTAGTAAAATAAAGCAACTTTTTGATGATATTCTAATTTTATGACCTGCACCTGTATTAGTAACTCCCTCGCAGCAGTGTTAACTTTTTTTTGTTATAAATGTACATGTATTTTTTAAAATTTAAATATTAAAAACATTGCTAGATTTAGTAATCATTAATAACTGTGGGAATGTTGTCACAGTCTGTGAAAAGGTTTGAATAATAATTCATATTTCTATTTAATGCTAGTGAACATGAATTTGTGGAAAGGTCAATTTAAGTTTCTCAAAATCTTGTTTCTCTCTGTAATGTTACATATTATTATGCTATTTTAGTACATGAGTAAGGTAACAGCTGTTGTATGTGCAATGAAATCAATATCTCTTGGCAGGTTTTCTATGGCAACAATGGAAGAGCTGGCATCTCACGATGACAGATGTGCTATTTGCTGGGAAAAGATGTACACAGCGTACAAACTGCCCTGTGGGCACCTTTTCCACAAGTATGAAAATTATCACGATTCAGAGAGAGAAGGGTTTTTTTATTCATCCACCCTGGGTACTGCATGTGTGAATGTAATCTCTCATGCAGCACTAAGTTGAATGGGTGACTAAAGTATTAAGTATTTCTGTGGAAATAAATTAGACAATTGCCAGGAAACCTTTTTAAATGATCTCTAAGCTACTGGTGTATGTTTGTTCTCAGGTCGTGCTTGCATTCCTGGCTAGAGCAGGATATGTCGTGTCCCACATGTAGGATGTCTGTAAATATGAGTGGCAGTCATACCAGAAATGAGCAGGAGGGGGCATCACTGTCCGTCAGTTTGGGCCCAGCTGCTGTGGCAAACCCAAACAGAGCTCCAATCAATTATCAAAGTCACTTCTTCCATTTTGATGGTACAGCTGTTGTTTTACACATTGAAAAATATCTACTTCTCGGTCACTCTACTGGTTGTTAATGTACTGTATAGGCACATTTGCTTTATATTATGCTTTTTAACAGTTTGATCATTGCTTCAAAATGGAATTATAGACTGATATCTATTGAAATATCCCCTTTTCTTCTTACAGGTTCTCAAATTGCTAACTGGCTGCCTGGATTTTCAGTTGGATTTGTGCATTCTCCTAATATGATTATTCTATTGCAGGCAGAGGGCTCACAGGTAAATGTGAGAATCTGCATTGTCCTTATAAATTGTTTTCTGTTTAAATGGTTGCATTTTTCTCATATTATTAATTTACTGCTTTTCAGGTACACCAGGAGGAATAAAAGTTTCCTCAGGTATAGACCTACCTGAGTGATCATTTATAGAGGTTTTGAAACCAACAAATTACGAACAATGTGCCACTGACTGCATTTCTCTGTGCCTCTCTTGACAGATGTTAATTGCTCTCCTGAGCAGATGTAAAAAGAATGAAACATTCAGTTCAAGTTGGTTAATGACATCTATATTAGGCCAGGGAAGGCAAGTTTATTTGATATACACAATGATAATTCAAAGTCCTTTATTTTAAAGTCTAGGATTTTAAAAAGAATCATAAAATAATCACAGCAATTGTGTAAGAAATAAAACTAACAATAAAAGCAAAGAATAAAAAATGATAAAAGAAGTGATAAATTAGAAGAAAGTCAGTGAAAGTACAGGGCAACTGGAAATGTGTAACAGGCATAGAAATAAAACTAACAATAAAAGCAAAGAATAATAATAAAAAGTACATATTAGAAGGAGTCTGTAAAAGTAGGCTATAGGGCAACTGTGGAAATATGCAATAGACAGAAATAAGTGTGTTTGTTCAACACTGATGGGCATAGTCTGCCTATCCCTGCCAAATTTCTTGATGATACTTTCAGTGCAAGGTTAACATACAAATACTAAGAAGAGAATGCTATATATATATATAATTTTTTTATATATATATATATATATTTAATAATAATAATTATTATTATTATTATATTTTTTTTTTTTTTTTTTTTTACTTTTTAGGCATTGATCAGAAGATTCCTCTGAAACTTTTTAGTATGCTATTTAGGACATTTTCTGAGATTTTCTGAAGTTTTTATTTATTTATTTATTTTATTATTATTTTATTTTTTACATTGCCTGTACAGCTAGTTCATTTATTTACTATGTTAAAGCATGTGATACAATAAAACAACATTTGTTTTGTCAAAGGTGTATTTCACGTGCGTCCAATTAGACCCTTTACTTATGTCAATGTTATGTGCCTACTAACAAAACACGCGGAAGGGGGCGATGCTTCACCGATGGCTTCATTGAAAGCACCAAGCGTTCAAGGAACTCGATTTTTACCACCCCGGAACACAAATTTTACCGGGGTACCCCCGGAACGCGATTGGGCTAGTTTTGGGTGGGTTTTGTTACGCAAACCTGGCAACCCTGCATATAGGACAACACATGCAAGTCTTTCAAGTTCCGCACAGAAAACAGGTTACACCATTCAGCATAAACATCTCTTCACGTCCATGAATACTTTTAAGCAAGCCTCCTGACGCGGTGAGTAATAATTGTATTTTAAGAATGGACATTTCAGGCATGTTTGCTAGTATTTGGCATAACGGAGTAAGGAAGATCTGGAAATGGAGCCATTTCCAGCTGTTGAACATCTTCACCGTTTTATCCAGGGAAAAACGATTGGGCAAATGTTTTGAGAACTTAAGAAGAATGAAAACACAAAGTAGCCTGTCTAGGTTGTATGTTCCATAACATATTTTAATGCTAGTGATGAACACAGATCGTTGTTCTGGCCAACGGATGTTATAATTAGCGAATTGTATAAAATGACATAATGTGTAATTGAATTTTACATTACATGTTACCCTGTCTCTCGCCTTTTTAATTGTTATTTATTTTGTTTTCTATTTTGTATTTGTTATTTTGTATGTTGCCTGCGGGCTTGCTGACATTTTTAATGCATGAAGGTGGGTAAAGTTTGAATGAGTCATTTTTGCTTATAATTGAATGATCCGGGGAGGGCGATAAAGTCTGAAAGTTACAGTATGTTTTCATAACGCATAAAACTATTTTTTAAAGTAATGGAAATAAAATGTACTTTTGAAAGCAGCACGGGCAACCAGTGATTATAGAACAAGCTTAATTTATTTTATATTTAATAAAGCAGAAATGTAGCACTTGTGACAACTAGCATCCAATCAGTTTCTTTCTTGAATTTGACCTTAATTGAACTATGGAATCTGATGGGAGTAATATAAATTCATACTCTTTTGAACTTTTTTGCCACTTGTGACCGTGCATGTCAGTTGTTTGCAAATTCTGACTTGTTTTTAATGTAGCAAATCTTGTTTATTATCAGCATCATAGGATGTTAATATATAAGGAATCGGGCATCAGAGGCGCATGGATACATTGGTTCATATGCACCTTTCTCTCAGTTCTTCATGGAGTAATACCCGAAACCAGTAGAGCACTGGATATAATGACAAAATATCCACTAATTGATGGGTAGGACTCCCTTTTCACTTTATCATTCGCTTGTATTTTTAAGTGGTTTATAATATATAATGGAGAATACTGAATGGCAAATTACTTCATCAGAGAAGGTTGTAGCTAGTAAATACAAATAAGTACACCACCTGCTATAAGAATGGTGCTGTGATGTCTTTTTGTTTTGTGTGATTGTCACACTGCTTCTCTTTCTCTTTACTCAGACACAATGACCTTGCACTACGTCTGAGAATAATTTATAACAACAAACTTAGCCGGGTCAATCTGCACAACATTCCTCATGTGGCTACAGATATTAGTCGCCTCACGGCTGGTCATGTTGGAGGGCAGGTAATTTCTGATCCTGACTATAATTTATATCTTTAAATATCCTGTACTTATATTTTCTACTCACTACAATTTGTAAATTTAAAGTCACAAACCTATATTTGTGTGTACTGACTTGTTAAAGGAAGGCCTCATCAAAGTTGTTCTGCATCAAACTCCTAACCAGACGCAATCAGAGACACGCAATGTTGCCAACTATTTTCCAAAGAAAGCAGCTAAAGCCTGCCCAAAAAGTCGTTAAATGTCGCTAGATGAAGGAAGCAGATAAGGATAAATCTGTGTGCAGCTCGCTGATTCACACCTTTCAGCTGCTTTGTGCGTTCACCGGCATGCACTGCTGTTCCTCTCAGCCATTTACTGAACATGTTAGGCCCTGTCCCAAATGGCACACTTCATGTGCAGTTTCGGTAGAGAAGACCCCACAAGACCGTAGGGTGTCCCATTCGTCATTTAAGTTTATAAGTGCTCATGAGCGCCACTTTTGCGGCTGCTATGCGCCCTCGATGCGCACTTCAGCTGAGCCCGCAAGTTTGCGAGCTACGCAGAGGACTTCTACCCGGGAGTCAAAGCGACATTACATTGTGAAAGTGCGGACTCAGAAAAAGACAGTGAGGGTTTAGGGTGCCATTTGGGACAGGGCTGTAGATGCAGAGAGAGGTGTGACGGGAGGGAGAAAGCAAGACCTCGCGCTCGCTGGACAGTACTGGCGACATTTGTAAAGTAGCTGATGTTTGTCCAAAAAGTTGCTAGATTTGTCGCTAGTCACTTTAAAAAAAACCAAAAACATTTGCTAAAGGGGTCTGAAAAGTCGCTAAATGTAGCGACAAAGGTCCTGTCCCAAATGGCACCCTAAACCCTCATGGTCTTCCTCTTCCTTCATGACGTAATTTATACTAATGTGTCGAGTGTACGCTGTTGCTACGTCATAGGCTGTGTTGTACACGTAGCCTGCGACGTACCCTGATGTGCACTTCTCCAAAAATGTAACAACACATCGATTCTACGCAGACCGCAAGCGCTGTGATTGGTCTGCCAGAACCCCTCCCTCAGGGATACACATGCTCCCTCTGCATGTGTTGCTGCATGTCGACGTGGGCAAGGATGCAGAAGTATAAATGAAAATCGGTGTGTAGCCCACGGCATAGAGGCTATGGCGCAGGTCTGATGCAGAAGTATAAATCAGCCTTCAGCTGAAGTGCTCATCGAGGGCACATAGCAGCCGTAAAGGGGCGCTCACGAGCACTCTTCTTTAAGCTTAAATGATGAATGGGACACCCTACGGTCTTGTGGACTTACAATGGCGGAGGCCATTGTAAGTCCACAAGACCGAAAATGCACATGAAGTTTGCCATTTGGGACAGGGCCAAAGTCGCTAAATTGGCAACACTGGAGACGCGATGCAACAAGATTATCAGCGGCAAACCAGACTTGACCCGAGATCAATCAATCAAAAGTCACAGCCAATCAGAAGAGCGTGTGGGTGGGCTTAACGAAATAGATAAGTACAATATCAAATTCTTAAATCTTACACCATTTTAGAATGATTAAAAATATATACTGAGCGACTGAAACTATTTATCATAGAATACACTTATTTGTTCGCCTAGAGTTGACAGTTCGAATAGCCTAGTTGTTTCCTTTAATTTATTAATGTATTTGCATTGATGTTTTTATTGTTCTTAAGTCTGTTGATGAGTTCTTTTAGTGGATTTTTGTCCACGTTTTGTTTAGATATAGGCTAATGTGATTATCTGGGAATGTTGTGGTATGGCCAGAAGGACTCCCTAAATTCACACACAGCTTCTAAATTGTACAGTTTCATAATAAATATATAATTATTAGCTTTGTAGAATTCTATACTAACTATACTAAATAATTTATTATTGAGCAACTCCTTACACGTAGAATTTAGTTCTCCTGCCCTGTTAAGAATTGTAGATTTCAACATCCTCTGCAAAATAGACTTTCTCAAACTAATGAACCTTATATTGTCTTGTTACTGTTATCTGAACTTCACTCTCCTCTAAAACACACATCAAAACCAACAAAAGAATGGCTTCAGCAAAGTAAGATTATTGTTTTAAAATGGTCCAGCCAACTCTTTAGGGGACCTGACAATTGAACAGATTTGGAACATTTTTGCAAAGAAGAGTACAAAAATTCCAAAGTCAAGATGAGCCAAGCTGATAGACACCTATCCTAACAGAAAACTTGTGCTTCAACTAAATATTTGTTCAGGAATGTTAGTTAGTTATTCCAGGTTTTTTTTTTTTTTTGTTTGTTTGTTTGTTTTTTCACTTTGGTTATCATTGGTTTTCCATATGATGTAATTTTTACATTAAAGGCACAGTTCTGATATGATTATCTATCTTTGATTTGGGTGTAGGCCTAACGATACATCATTGTATTGAGATATCGCAATATGAAAATGCGACTATGTATCATTGATGTAAACGATATGATTCACGATATAGAGTTGTTTTATCCAAGGCTCAGCTTACTGGGTATAATTCACCCAAAAATGTAAATTCTGTCATCATGTATACTCACCCTCATGTCGTTTCGTTTAACTTCCAAACACAAATTAATAGAATAGGCCTATGTTTTTATAAAACCTGAGATTTATGTCCCTCCATTTAAGGCTCATTCCTCTAAAACTTAAAAGATCAACAAAAAAAATTACATAAAGGCATGGTAAAAAATAAGTAATCGAGTGGTCTGGTAGTAGTATGATTATTTAAAGCATTTTAGATGGTTTATTTTTATATGTATAGTATAAGTACTGTATAATTTCTTTAATGTGTCATTCTTTTCACTGAAACTGCCAATTGCTCAAAAGTGTTGTTATACTACGCTTCCTTTTAAAATGATTCCTTGAAAAGATTGGGCCCACAAGTGAATGTCCAGATTTTTTTTATGTCTTGTCAATTTGTGCCAGAGAAATAAGCCCTTGATATTTGTCAGGTTTTTGCAGCGTACGTGTTGTGCACTGCTCAGAACAAGGATGCTGTCAGACTGACCTTGGAACAGATTGATTTAATTCGTCGTGTATGTACTGAAAACCCAAAGCTGGAACTGGTCACTACAGCTGAAGGTACTATAGCCTCCCAACCTCCACCTGACAAAAAATATTTTCACTTTGCTGTGGCTGAACATTCTGAAGTTTTCAACTTAATACTGAACAGTTTAGATAATGTATGTAATATTCTATTAGAAATACATCACATAGTACTGTAATGTTAAAGGAGTAGTTTACTTCAAAATGTAAATTTCCTGATAATTGACTCACCCCCACATCATCCAAGATGTTGATGTCTTTCTTTCTTCAGTCGAAAAAAAAAAAAAACATTCTAGAATTGTTTTCCATATAGTGGACTTCAACGGGTCCAGTGGTTTGACGGTCCAAATTCCAGTTTCAATGCAGCTTCAAAGGCCTCAATTCCAGCCGAGGAATAAGGCTGAAAAAATACAAATGTATATACTTTTTAACCACTTTGTGTCCTTTCCAACGTGATTACGTACTGCATGGCGCATTGCAGAGCAAGAAGAGCATTTGTGGTTATAGAGTAAAGTATATAATTTTTTTTTAGAAAATGACAGATCGTTTTGCTAGATCAGGATCAGCTGGGATCATGTAGAGCCCTTTGAAGCGGCACTGAATATGGAATTTGGATCTTTAACCCGTTGTACCCCAAATTAAGTCCACTATATCGAGAAAATTTCTTTTCGACTGAAAAAAAGAAAAACATGAACATCTTGGATGACGTGGGGGTGATTAAATTTATCAGAAAATTTTAATTCTGAAGTAAACTTCTCCTTTAATATTTATAGACTGGTCATCTAATAATAATAAAAAAATTAAAAAAAACTATTTTTAGATTTTGAGGGAGATCTGCTGCCGGTAGAAAACTATTTGACAGCTTGTCTTCCCATGACTGATATTGCTTCTAGTCTAGACATGTCTTCTCCATTCTCCATGCATTACAGCATAATCAATAAAGTAAAAAGCGTCTGTGGCCATTTAACACAGGCTTCACCATATCATTATTTCATGTGTCTTCTTGCAGTTTGTTGATTTATAGGGTTAGTTCACCCAAAAATGAAAATGATCCCATGATTTACTCACCCTCAAGCAACCCTCAAGCCATCCTAGGTGTATATGACATTCTTCTTTCAGACGAACACAATCAAAGTTATATTAAAAATGTTCTGGCTTTTCCAGAATAGCATTAAGCTTTTATTTTCTTAATTAAGCTTTATAATAGCAGTGACTGTTGTTTCATTTTTGAAGTCCATATAAGTGCATCTAATCTATCATAACTGCTCCACATGGCTCCGGGGGGTTAATAAAGGCCTTCTGAAGTGAATCGATTCGTTTGTGTAAGAAAACTATCCATATTTAAAACTTTTTATAAAGTAAATTATCTCATTTTGTGTTTCGTAGAAGAAATGTATACAGGTTTACAAGACATGAGGGGGTGAGTAAATTATAGAATTTAAATTTTTGGGTGAACTATGCCTTTAAGTTTGTTTGGTTTGCACATAGTCTCTCCAGGGAAAATCTGAAAATAAAAATCTTAATGATATAAAAGTCCTCTCATTGTTACAAAATACAACGGAAGTCCGGAGAGGATGTTGTATATTATCTCCAGTGCATTCCAATTAACTAGAATCTTGCCTATACTTGCAGTGTAAGTGAAATGAGAAGAGACTCACTCAACATGACTGGGCCAATGCAGGCCATATGGAACACTGTAAAACATCCAGACTGCATTTCACATACACTAATGTTCAAAGGTTTGCGGTCAGTAAGATATTAACTATTTTTTGAAAGAAGTCTCTTATGCTCACAAAGGCTGCTGATTAAAAGTATTCATTTTTACTGACCCTAAACTTTTAAATGGTAGTGTACACTCAACTAAAGGATTATTAGGAACACCTGTTAAATTTCTCATTAATGCAATTATCTAATCAACCAATCACATGGCAGTTGCTTCAGTGCATTTAGGGGTGTGGTCCTGGTCAAGACAATCTCCTGAACTCCAAACTGAATGTCAGAATGGGAAAGAAAGGTGATTTAAGCAATTTTGAGCGTGGCATGGTTGTTGGTGCCAGACGGGCCGGTCTGAGTATTTCACAATCTGTTCAGTTACTGGGATTTTCATGCACAACCATTTCTAGGGTTTACAAAGAATGGTGTGAAAAGGGAAAAACATCCAGTATGCGGCAGTCATGTGGGCGAAAATGCCTTGTTGATGCTAGAGGTCAGAGAAGAATGGGCTGACTGATTCAAGCTGATAGAAGAGCAACTTTGACATAACCACTCGTTACAACCGAGGTATGCAGCAAAGCATTTGTGAAGCCACAACATGCACAACCTTGAGGCGGATGGGCTACAACAGCAGAAGACCCCACCGGGTACCACTCATCTCCACTACAAATTTGAAAAAGTGGCTACAATTTGCACAAGCTCACCAAAATTGGACAGTTGAAGACTGGAAAAATGTTGTCTGGTCTGATGAGTCTCGATTTCTGTTGAGACATTCAGATGGTAGAGTCAAAATTTGGTCGTAAACAGAATGAGAACATGGATCCATCATGCCTTGTTACCAATGTGCAGGCTGGTGGTGGTGGTGTAAGGGTGTGGGGGGATGTTTTCTTGGCACACTTTAGGCCCCTTAGTGCCAATTGGGCATCGTTTAAATGCCACGGCCTACCTGAGCATTGTTTCTGACCATGTCCATCCCTTTATGACTACCATGTACCCATTCTCTGATGGCTACTTCCAGCAGGATAATGTCACAAAGCTCGAATCATTTCAAATTGGTTTCTTGAACATGACAATGAGTTCACTGTACTAAAATGGCCCCCACAGTCACCAGATCTCAACCCAATAGAGCACCTTTGGGATGTGGTGGAACGGGAGCTTCGTGCCCTGGATGTGCATCCCACAAATCTCCATCAACTGCAAGATGCTATCCTATCAATATGGGCCAACATTTCGAAAGAATGCTTTCAGCACCTTGTTGAATCAATGCCACGTAGAATTAAGGCAGTTCTGAAGGCGAAAGGGGGTCAAACACAGTATTAGTATGGTGTTCCTAATAATCCTTTAGGTGAGTGTATATTAGTGTCTGAAAGAGTTCTGTGTGGAATAAGTTTAGTACACTGAGTGACAGTATGATAGTATGATTTATAAACTCATGGGGACTGCAATTTTGTCCCCACAATGTGAGTAATTTTGGATTTTGCTATCCTTGTGGGGACTTTTGTATACACACCAAAACTAGTACTGTATTAACAAGCCGTAGAGATTTAATAGATGTTTAATATAATGTAGTAAGACCTAAGACTATGACATGATATTGAACATGGTTGTTTGAAGACTGAACCGTGTCAGATGACTTTAGCCAAAGGACAAGTGCAGCAACAGCTACAACTGTACTCAGCCATGATCGCAGCACATGATCTGTTCAACTCATTTTACAAGGAGATATAAAAGCACTCCTGTTCATTGTACTCGGATACATTATTATTGATGTGGAGATTATATAAAAGGATTACTTAGTTTTATATATTTGTGTTTTTCAATTGTTGATAAATATTTAAGAATTTTTGTGTGTATGTGTGTTTAAGGAATGAGAAGTAGTACAAAAATAGCATGTCTCATCAGTGTGGAGGGAGGCCACTCCATCGACAGCAGTTTACCAGCACTACGTATGTTCTACCAGCTTGGAGTGAGATCCATGGCCCTCACACACACCTGCAACACGCCATGGTAAATACTCACTGTACATGTATAACACATGCTAATAATAATATTGTGTAGTCATAAAAACAAGTTTTTTTTTAATAAGTAATTGAGAGGAACAAAAATACAGCACATACTGTTCCAGAATTTAATTTAATTTGTTAAATAAAATTTCTGGTCTATTTTATATAGTTAAATTATTAAACATTATTCTATAATGTCACTTGTAGGGCTGAGAGCTCATCTAGTTTTTACCCATTTTACCAGCGGAAGAGCAACAGCTTGACGGAATTTGGCAAGGTAAGGTTTTCTTCTTGATGTCAATAAATCAATATAAAAGGAAACCGGTGTGAACTAAGTTAATATAAGACGATGAAGTTTAATCTGAGTTGGTTGAACCAAAGTTACAGTTGTATCTAGTGGGAAATTTGACCCTGTATTAAAGGCCTCTTTCGACATCTATATTTGGAAATCCCTTTCTTGTGTCCTCTTTTTGAACCCAAAGGCTAGAGACAAAAAAAAAAAAAAATACTAGATGTTCAGACTTTTTTTTTTCTTTTTTTTTTTTTTTTGCTTAAAAATGCCTTCGATCTTGGAGAAAATATTTATGATGATGATTTTTATATCCTGTTTGTACAGTAGATTATTGTTCTAAAACTTTTTTTTTTTTTTTTTTTGTTTTCTGAGCATATTTATAAAATTGCTGAATTAGTTTACCTATGAGATATGAAAAGCATCCATCTAAACATCATTGCGTTGTTGTGGACAATTAACCTATTATGTGATATGAATCAAGTACATGAGGAAAAACTTCAACACTCTTCAAAATCTGAATCTACTCAATGGAAAAACATTTTTTTCATATTTTTATGATACATATACTTATTGTTGAAGTGTAACAATAATCATCAGTACATATTTTGCAGTGGAATTCAGTTTTGCACTGATTAAGTTTGATTTACATCATACAAATATACCCTAACTACCCTGACTTGAATTGAACTGAATGGATCAGAACTAACTGCTTTGCCTTAGTAATTAATGAATTAAATAATTTCCTAATGTCTCCACCTGCTCACCCCAGGCAGTGGTGAGTGAGATGAACAGGTTGGGAATGCTGGTTGATCTGTCCCACAGCTCCTGGGAGACAACCAGAGCAGTGCTGAAACATTCGACCGCTCCAGTTATTTTCAGCCACTCCTCAGCCTATGCTGTCTGTAACAATACTCGCAATGTACCTGACAACCTGCTGCTGCTTCTGGTGAGGCTGTTGTTTGGTTTTCTACATTAAGCCCTATTCAGACACAACTAGTTTTACTGAAAGACATTAGAGAAAGTTGTTTTACAGGCGTACTTTGTGATTTTAATTTAATAACCTTCCGAAGCTGCAACGTCTGTCTTCCTGTCCGAATGTGAATGTCTGTGATGGCTGATATTGTACTATCCTAACACTTCTCCTCATGTGCTTTTTGACCTACCTGAGAAACTGTTTGCGCACCAATCTTCCACATGCTTTCATTTCATTTCAATATATTCCAACAAAAAAATTAAAATTATAAAATTAATAAATGGAGCCAAAAACCCTAACTCTTCTCATTTTAATATCAGGTATCAGGTAAGATCTAGTCTAGATTTCTCTGCTCACTTATGTGAGTTTATTATAAACAGCCAGTTCTATAAACTTGTGTGAAGTTTTTTTATATAGTGTTTTAATATTACATTAAAATTGCATGCAAGCACAGCAGATGACCTTTTTAGAAATTTTAGAAAAAACACATTTAGAAATAAGCGGAGAGATGTTAGTTCCTCCAAAATCAGACATTGGGTGGTAAGAATTGTAACTCAAATGTCATTTAGAAAGCTAGTTCTGTTCGAATAGGGCTTTAGATTTTTAGTTCCCAAAAAAACGAATTGTCAGTTGCCTAATCTCTAAAATGCCATTTTCACTCACTAAAAAGACAATAATATAAATGGCACAGTCCACTTGTGTTTTGACAATAAACAAGCAGTTTTTGTCTACTTGTACCTACATAACATGCATGATTTTGTCCCTTTCAAAATCTTTGCTTTCTTTCTAGAAAGAGAATGGTGGGCTTATCATGGTGAACTTCTACAAAAGTTTTGTAGCATGTTCAAATACCATAAACGTGTCTATTGTGGCTGGTAAGACAACAGACATACAATTTCTTTTATTACATTTTTTTATTTAGTTTTCATTAGAAACTTGACAAATCTTTTTTTTTTTTTTTTTAGATCATTTTGATCATATAAAGCGTGTGATTGGCGCTGAAAGCATTGGGATTGGAGCAGACTTTGATGGAGCACAAGGGCAAGTAAATCCCATCTACATCTCATCTATATTTACGTTACAGAAATCTCATGCATTAAATGCACACATTGTTTGCTAATGTGCCTCTACGAAGACTCTGCTTGCAATATTCTGTAGAAGACATCTGATTCAGATTTCTGCTGAATTTAAACAAAACCGTTTTACATATGCTCCACCCCTTGCTTTTTAGCTACCAATAAAATTGTAGTACCATTTAACACATTTTCACTGTGTTTTCAAATATTAAAATCCATTCCAAAGAGTTCCACACATATCCCTAAGATCACAAAAAAAAGAAAAGCATACAGATTCCATGTAGCTTGTGCCCATTAGCTATATGTTTGTTTGTTTATGTGTGCCTGTGTTTTTACAGATTCCCTCAAGGGCTGGAGGATGTCTCCAAATATCCAGCACTAATCGAGGAGCTAATATCAAGGAACTGGAGTGAGGAAGAGCTGGCAGGAGTGTTAAGACTGAACTTCCTTAGAGTGTTCCAAAAGGTTGAGAAGGTCAGGAAATAATTTATTGTGTTCAGTTAGAGCAGTGACAGTATCTCTAAATCATGACCTATTTAGGTTAGTACAAATATATACTGTAGCACACACATTAGTGAACATAATGTACAGTCGTTCCTAAAAAGGTCTTGTCATTATTATATATATATATATATATATATATATATATATATATATATATATATATATATATATATATATATATATATATATATATATATATATATATATATATATATATATATATATATATATATATATATATATATATATATATATATATATATATATATATATATATATATATATATATATATATATATATATATATATATATATATATATATATATATATATTATATAATATATATATATATATATATATTATATATTATTTATTTATTTATTTATTTTTTTTATTTTTATTTTTATTTTTTTTTCTCACTGATGCCATAGAAGAACCATTTTTTGGTCCCCATAATAACCTCTTTCTTTTTCTTAGTGTGAAAAACATTGAAATAATCTGAAGAACCCTTTTCCACTTTAAAGAACCTTTTGTGCAATGGAAAAAAAAAGTTCCATGGATTCCAGGTTGTTCATGGAACCATCAATGCCAATAAAGAACATGTATTTTTAAGAGTAGTATACTAATGTACTTAAGATATACTTAAAAGGATAGTTCACCCAAAAATGAAAATGACCCACTTTATTTGGCTTCAATTTTTGGGCTGCCAATTAATGTCATTATAATCCTGGGATTAGCCAGGACAAACTCTGATTGTTTTCGTCTGAAAGAAGAATGTCATATGCATCTAGGATGGCTTTAGGGTGAGTAAATCATAGGGTAATTTTCATTTTTGGGTGAACTATCCCTTTAAAGTCAATATGTTTGTTGTAAACTGTTTTGTGATGTGACAGGTCTTCCTGACCACTCATCATTTTCTCTATGGTCACAGTCAGCACCTCTGAATATCTTTTTGTTTTCTTTGAATATAGCAAAGCTTTTAACTCTTTGAAGGTCTTCTTCTTGACTGTTTTTTTCTTTTTGGCACTGGACACAAGACAGCCCTGCCAAATCTCTACCTAAGCTTTTTTTTTTTTTTTTTTTTTTTTTTTTTTTTTTTCTCTTAGATTCTTATTCCCTGCCTCTTCTCTCTTTTTTTCCATTACAATAGTAACCTTTACAACCAGATGGAAATTCTTTCCAGTTCCTTTTATTATTATTTCTGATCACTGTAAACATAAGACCTACATTCATTACAGCCACATACAAAAACAAACTTTATATTTTCTCATCTTCCACTGTCAGCTGACCCCTTCTTTAAAATTACAGCTGTTATTACAACACCTACTTCAATAGAGCATTATGTCTCTCATATTACCCCTATTCCTAGTTATCAGTGAACTGCTCCAAAACTAAACAGACCAGAGTACCATGACGGAAATAATATATATATCCACCATGAGAGAACCATGCTCTTCTTGATAAGGTGTGATAAGGTTCCTCCAAATGTCACTGCATGGGTTCTGCACATTCAGTCTGAAGAGATTTAATCTAACTGCACTCAGTTTGTTTTTATTAGTTTGTTTACAATTATTTGTTATTTTTCTCCATTAGCCTTACATATCAGCTACAGAAAGCCCTGTTCTTGTGACATTAATTTGCTTTTAGTTGTAGATTGGCATCTTTTTATATATTTGGAAATTTCAAACCCCCTCGCTAATTTTATTTTTTAAATCAACATTCTATTATTTCACTGTAAGGATGTGAGTACTGCAATAAGTGACACATTCTTATAGTTTTAAGTATAAAAAAAAAAAAAAAAAAAGTGATTCAGTGTGGTCATAGCACATCTCTCTCTCTCTCTCTCTCTCTCTCTAGGTACGTGATGATATGCTAAACACTTTACCCAGTGAAGTTGAAATCCCATTTTTGGAAGCAAACAACAGCTGTCGAGTAATACTGACTGATCCAGTCAGGGCCGACAGTACCTATCGAAATGGAAAAGCTTCATTGATGCCTGTAAGAGCTATCGCCTGGTTCATCACACTTTTGGTCCTGTTACTGTAATCTAACATCAAAACACTGAATCATCCAGAGACCGTATACAAATCAAATGTTCTACAACACACTGCCTTGAGATTGCCTTGCCAACACTTAAATACAATCTCAAGACAAGCAGTTGAAGTAAATTGGCTGACTGAAACTGATACTCACTTAGGCCTTTGACAATTTTGGAAACTGTTATACTTTATAATTGTGTATTAATATGCATAGCTAGTGTACAGATCATATTTCTGTAGGCATCTGTTTCATTTGTTCTGTCTGGTGTTTCTTTTTTGTGACAGTAGTTTAAAAAGTTGTAATATTATTATAATTAATATTATTATTTGTTTCCAAAAACATTTCTCAAACACTCCTTTCTACCTCTTACCTTGGACCAATATGTAATCCCACCTCGCACCACTGAGGAAGTTGACATGTTGAACTGCTCAAATTTAGGAATCTTTTGGAATCACCAGAGAGCCAAAGTGTATACTTATATTTATCTGCAGATGATAAATAATACTTTATAATACAAAACGATAATACTTTATTTTTTCCTCCTATAATTTATATTGAATAATCACCTTTACCATGCAATACTATCTGTTTTTATCTAGCTTCTTTTTGTTAACCCATGTGGTGTGCAAAAATAAGATGATACAATACAAGTAGCATATCTGCAATTCATAGTGCACTTTATTGAAACTTTTTACGTTTTTAAAATATATTTATCTTAATACTATACATAAGTCAACCGCATGTTTCATTGAAGTGTTTAATCTTTCTCTTCAACATGGAACACTATACAGATGTAACACTATACAACCAGTATCCTTGCCTTTATATTCCAGATATAAATGTTGTTAGTCAATAGTCTTTCATATTTTCTTCTATTTGTATAACAAATGTATATTGTCTGTACAGTTATCATGCCCTAAAAAAGAATAAAGACACTTCACTATCAGTATCAAAATGTCTCCTTCTCAATGTGAGTTTATGTACTAAAATTCAGTACATTGAAAATAAAAAAACGGTTCATTTATAATCTCTTTTCTCTTAAAAACAAGTGATAAAATGCAATTATAAATTACATAATCTACAGAGCTATTCAAATCCAATATATTTATCCCATTCCAGCTCCTTTGGTTATTTTCTAAAGCTACTTCCAGTACAATGGGGCGTTTCTACAAATAAATAATAAAGTAAAATAGAAGCATTTAAATGGAAATTTAAGTTCAGCATTTGTGTTTCGAATGGCAGTCTTTGAATGTACTAGGAAGCATTATATCTGTTACGTGGCCAGTGAAAGTCATGATACTTATGTGTATTGTAGTGTGCTTTTTTTAAAGGTATATCGTTGTCCTAAACAGAAAATGTTATGCATGTAATTTTATATATTAAAAGGATATGCAACTTTTTTTTTTTTTTTCTTGGTTCTGACCCAAACCCTGATTTTCTCGAATTGATCGTTAGCATGTTTGAAAGTGCATGTAGCTACATCAGAGATATGTACTGGTGGAAAAAGCTCAAAGATTTATGGGGGTTGTCCATTTAATGTTTTACGTAAGCACTGGTGTTGTGGTAATCATCTGTTATGTTGTGTAGCAAACATGGCCTAGATTCCAATGTGATTCCAAATGTTATGACATGAATGTGGAACAGGTTCACTTGAAAAGGTACATATCTGAAGCAGCCCAAACATGCCAGTGAAATATTTAGTCAAATGAGTGCATTGAATAATGCCATTCAGTTTATCATTAAATATTGTTTATAGGCTGGCATAAGATGCTCTGTATGTATATTCTTTATGTACCACTTTTTTGACTTGCACTAAATATAGTTTACAGTAACACAACAGTTACAGTGGTCTATGAATTGATCTTTGGCCTTTCAGGAATAGATGGTGATGACCTCACGACCTCCACCTCTCACGAGCAACACTCTTTCTAGACCCTCAGTCAACACCTCAAGAAATTCCATATCTGAAACCTACGAGTTAAAGAAACAACCTGAGAAGTAGCAATACATTTATACAATAGATAATAGGACAGTTTTGCCTAAAGGAGGAATACTTTCATGGTCAATTTATACATTATGAGTTGTAGGGTTTCATTTGGATTTGTCTGTGCATGTTTTTTTGTTTTTTTTACTCTCATAGATTTAGTTACCATTCACATGCATTATACGAATGCAGTGGTTCGATACCATCTTCATACCTTGTATTGGAGAGAATAACGGAAAAAGAGAGGGGCACAATTAGCAGTATTGCCCATGCCGAATTCCACTGGCTGGACCTGGCTAGAGGATCAGAAGAGGGGACTGAAGGACCCTGACCACTGCAGGGAATGTAATGCTCAAATGCTGCCAAGTTAACCTTCGCCTTCCTGAACTTCTGGACCCCTGTCTCAATGACAGTGCCAAAATGCCCAGAAGGCGAGACAAGGGCATCAGGAGGAATGATCTCTTCCTTCCTTTGAGCCCTGACAGGTTAAATGAAAGATGCCTTTCAGATGGCATGGTCCACCTGCTTGGTGGCATAGAGGGCAAGGTCAGTGGTGCGGCAGAGCTCCAGGATTACATTGAAGTCATGGTTTATTTTATTTTCTCCTGACAACAGACAAATATCCACATGCACACACAAACTTCTTTCTGAAGACAAAGAAGCTGATAACATTTTCTCACACCATAACACCATTCTATAGCTGACTGGTACGCCAGTGACGTCATCTGACTGTGGCAGCCAAACAAAATTGGCGTATATTCACAAGTGTTTCAGATGCTGGCTTACACAAAGTGTTCCCATAGTTTCAACTCAAGGACGCAGCGTTAAGTTCCACTGTGAAACATAACTCTGCAATAGTTTTTAAAAAGTTACGGAAATATTGATAAATATACAAGCAAACTGTAATACAGTACTTAATACAGCATATCCTCTGTGAAGGATACAGTTTTCATCTCCCTCTGTGTTGCGTGGAGGTCCTGGCATGTTCAGCAGCACGAGTCTGGCATCATGGGATTTATTAACAATAACCTCATTCAGCTTCACAGCTGTGTGCATCCGCCGAACATTAGATTGGTCACTGTAACAAACACACACACACACACGCACAGTTTTTGATTTAAACTAAGGTGAATCAGTACATTTTGCAAATGTGTGGAATTAAAATAAAAATAAAAAAGTACTATGGTTCTAATTAGCTTTTGAGGACAATAGGCAGTGCTGCATTGAAAGTAAGCAAGCATTTACTTATTTAAAAAAGCAAATACAAGTAACAGGTGTCAGTGATCCTCTTCTCTTTATGCTAACAAAAAAACAAAAAAAACAACAACAAATAGATCTACTGTTCAAAGATAAAAAGTAAAACTTACAAACTTTATTTCAAATACTGTGTTGATAGTGTGCAGCGGTGCTTTCCAGTTCGTGTTCCTGCTTGCCTACTTACGGTTTAATGCTGATTAGTTCTCTGAAGTTTTCTGGTGCATTGCTTCGGTTTCGTCTTTCTGCTTCTATTTTTTCACTTGTCCATGTCATCTGGTTTTTCTCTGGTAATACTTCGATGGTTTCTTCTTCTTCATCTGAGTATAAACTGCCCATTCTGATCAGTGAGTGTCTATCCTTCACTAGTTGGGCCTACATTGAAGAGTGATGAGACAACACATTTGGCTTTTACCAAGACATTAAACAAGACATTAAATGTGTCAGTGGTCAGTATGGGTCTCCAACTGTGACCGCCCTAACTTAGACACAAAATGCTGTATTTCATGAAATTGTTACACAAAAACAAAAGCCAGTTGTGTTTTTTTTTTGTTTTTTTTTGCCGAAATGTAGTCATCACATTTTCTAGACATAATGGTGAATACACTTTTAATTTTGTGGATAACAGAAAAACAAAATACATGTCACAAAATGCCTGTATTATAATGTATTCAGTATGCATTCTGTGCACAAAACAAGTTGTATGGATCACAAAATTATATTTTACAATAAAATACTGACTATCACCACAAACAGAGATATGTACTCACCTAAAGGATTATTAGGAACACCATACTAATACTGTGTTTGACCCCCTTTCGCCTTCAGAACTGCCTTAATTCTACGTGGCATTGATTCAACAAGGTGCTGAAAGCATTCTTTAGAAATGTTGGCCCATATTGATAGGATAGCATCTTGCAGTTGATGGAGATTTGTGGGATGCACATCCAGGGCACGAAGCTCCCGTTCCACCACATCCCAAAGATGCTCTATTGGGTTGAGATCTGGTGACTGTGGGGGCCATTTTAGTACAGTGAACTCATTGTCATGTTCAAGAAACCAATTTGAAATGATTCGAGCTTTGTGACATGGTGCATTATCCTGCTGGAAGTAGCCATCAGAGAATGGGTACATGGTGGTCATAAAGGGATGGACATGGTCAGAAACAATGCTCAGGTAGGCCGTGGCATTTAAACGATGCCCAATTGGCACTAAGGGGCCTAAAGTGTGCCAAGAAAACATCCCCCACACCATTACACCACCACCACCAGCCTGCACAGTGGTAACAAGGCATGATGGATCCATGTTCTCATTCTGTTTACGCCAAATTCTGACTCTACCATCTGAATGTCTCAACAGAAATCGAGACTCATCAGACCAGGCAACATTTTTCCAGTCTTCAACTGTCCAATTTTGGTTAGCTCATGCAAACGGTAGCCTCTTTTTCCTATTTGTAGTGGAGATGACTGGTACCCGGTGGGGTCTTCTGCTGTTGTAGCCCATCCGCCTCAAGGTTGTGGGTGTTGTGGCTTCACAAATGCTTTGCTGCATACCTCGGTTGTAACGAGTGGTTATGTCAAAGTTGCTCTTCTATCAGCTTGAATCAGTCTGCCCATTCTTCTCTGACCTCTAGCATCAACAAGGCATTTTCGCCCACATGACTGCCGCATACTGGATGTTTTTCCCTTTTCACACCATTCTTTGTAAACCCTAGAAATGGCTGTGCATGAAAATCCCAGTAACTGAGCAGACTGTGAAATACTCAGACCGGCCCGTCTGGCACCAACAACCATGCCACGCTCAAAATTGCTTAAATCACCTTTCTTTCCCATTCTGACATTCAGTTTGGAGTTCAGGAGATTGTCTTGACCAGGACCACACCCCTAAATGCATTGAAGCAACTGCCATGTGATTGGTTGATTAGATAATTGCATTAATGAGAAATTGAACAGGTGTTCCTAATAATCCTTTAGGTGAGTGTATGCACCATCACATTACAGGTGTAAAAAAATCCTCATAGTTCAGAGTAAAAGAGCACAAAAGCGTGCATGCAATATCCAAGAAAATCCAATATCCAAGAAAAAAAAAAAAAAAAAAAAAAAAAAAATCACATAAATGCTCAGTGCAAAGACAAAAAGACAAAATCACCATAAGTCTCAAAGAAGACACAGTCTATTGTTTTGTGCTTTTTACTTTGATTTATGACATATTTAATTTACAAAATGTTATATTTTAAAGACTTCTGAGTTATTCTGCTTTTGGTAAAAGACTGTTAGTACAGAGCAGACATAATGAATGTGAAGGTTGCAGTACCTCTCGGTCTCGTTCTGCACTGGAGAGCCTCATTTGTTTTAGCATCTGTGACCTCTGTTCCATCATCAGTGTCCGCTCATACGTATATGCTGAGATGTCACTGTCGTGCTGCAAATAAGAACATTATATAATAAATTATAAATCTCTTTTATATAATTGCTAATTCTAAATGTTTTTTGTGATGGGTGGAATGAATATTAGTGAAGAAAGTGTTCTGTATACCATCTCAACCACTTCCACCTCTGCTTCTAATCTCAGCTGGTACAGGAAGGTTGCCAGGTCCTTTTTCATCTGAATACTGTTATCGTCCATTTGAGCCACAGTGAAGATCCGCATCTTACATTTACGCCAGACCTGAATACAACAAGAAAACCATATTATATATATATATATATAAAATATATAAATAAATAATGCACTTTCAAGAGTGTGTACAACATACAAGGTTGAATATGTAAATTTAAACTTCACATTCCAAAATATATATATCATTACAGAAGGTTATAATTAAGTATTTAATTACATTAAAAGGGCTTAATGTTGGTACTGATATTATGTTTAAAACTAACTATTACTCAACAGTATTGTTTTTTTATACAAACTGTGAGCAATTTTGACTTGCATTTGAATGATAATGGCTCATTTTAAATGAAATTGCTAATTGTTCACCTTATGTTGTTTGAGAAGGAAAGGCAGGAGCATGAGCATTCCACCATCATGAACAATCCACCAGACGTCAATATATCCATCAGTAAAGCGCTCATGATTGCTGGGATAGAATGACACATTTTTTGGAACCATCAGAGCCAGGTGGGCAGCTGTAGTACACCGGACTGTATCTACAGGTCAGAAAATATGAAAGGGGAGTAACATCAGCCTGTTGTGTTTCAGAGCAGGCAATTACAAGAGCACATCATTCAAATAAATCTTGTTCATACTAATAAAGGTTTTCCAAGCCCGTGGGTCTTCACTCTGTCTCCAGCCATATGGCCAACCCATAACAACTGTGTTGTGTTTCATGCCTCCCAGACCGCAAGACTGGATCAGATGTGCGATCCCCTCTCTCACTTTGGAGGTGACCACCACCTGACAGAAGCCCTTCACCCGCTCAATCTCCATCATGTTCTTTATTGCCTGGTGAAGGGTACAAACATTGTACAATCTTATGAACCTACTATAAATATCCATAGTTTCTACTTTAATATATAAATGTTGCCTCTTGTTATTTCTCAGCACACTCTTAGCACAGGTTGATATGGAACTGCAAAGACCAAATTTCTTGGCAACTACAAATACTGAATATTCTGCAAAGTTATAAAGTACATATCCACTACAGTTATCTGTATGAAGATCATTGTGCAGTAGTGTCCAAAAGTGATGTCCGGAAGGGATAATTGTTGACTCTACAAGTTTGATTAAAATGTTTAATAAAAATATTTATCAATAATTTATTTTTTTACATTTTAAATATGAGCAAAGAATGTCTCTGTTTCTGTTGTTATCCTCTTTCCCCAAAAGAAGGGAAGGACACATTACATCGACAGACTGATGTTGTGGGATTTCACTTGGGAGCCCAATCACCTTCAAGTGGAAACAAAAGCCAATGGACATTTACGAGTGAGATTTGCACTCACCCAGACATACGGGTATACAAGCTTGCCTCAGCCCACTCATTCAGGTTTGTGCCGAGAAGCTGAGACGTGGGTCCTGGCCATTCAGCTGTAATCCAGGGTTGTGGCAGGTGGGATATAACATCTCTGTTCCCTCCTTCTGGGAACGAGGGTTACAACACTAAACCAGACGTTTCCTATCAGTCAATCATGTTTGGCATTACTTGGACAGACGTTTTGGGGTCCCTATGGAAAGCGCCACAAAGATCCACCCTTCCCAGCTCCCCCTGTAAGTCCATACCTGGTGGGACGGAAGGACAGAACTTTCCAAGGGGAAGGTCGAAAGCTGCTGTTCCTTTCTCTTTTACCCTATACAGCCAAGACTGTTTGGATAACACTGGGGAAGCATGCTAAAACCAGATGGAAAGGGATGCTGCGGAGATCACATCCTTCCCGTAGGGAGCATGTGGAAATACACATATGGACTAACCTGTGGGGCAGTGCAACATATGGAAAGATCTCTGCGGTAGATCCTGCTTAGACCGGGATGGAACTACTACAGACGTAGAGACAGGGCAGAGCAGAATCTGGAAAGACACAGGTTTACCCACAGGGAAACCATACTGTGGAAAAATATGGAACGTATATGGGATGAATCACAACATATGGGGCATCTAGACCAGTACAGGGGCTGACCATCTCTGCATGCATCTCGAGTACTGGGCCTGGCATTGGATGCCTCTGCCGTCTGCCGAAGTATGCTTGGTGGAAACTCCATCCAGGGTCCGCCAGGCAGGGAACTCACCTGGAGAGCAAATAGGGCACTCATATCCCCCTCGTACCCAACACACAGGAAGAAACCGGCTCAACCTGGAGATTGTAGAATCTTGTGATGGTGTCAGGTGTTACCCTGCCCACAGCTCTGCAGGTGTCTGCCAAAACCCAGGAGGAGGCAACACTCTGAGTGAACACTTTAACAGAACCCTAAGAGGGCATGGCTCGCCTTGGGACTGGTAGGTCAAGATAATGGCATTTACTATCAGTGGGCCAACCTCTGTTTGAAGACAGCCTTTCCTTTCTGCTGACCTCCAAAGCAGACAAAGAGCTCCTCTGAGCTTCTAAAACTCTGTGTGCTGTCCACATAGATGTGCAGGGTGTGAACGGGACAGAGCGACACAAGGGCTGGGTCTGCCTCCTCCGGGCTGGGGTTTCAGGATTATGTGAGAGTTAGCCAGTCCAAATTCCAGGCATGTTTCACTGACCAAAAATGCCTGCAGGTCCCCCACCCTCTTGATAGATGTGAGCGCAATCAGGATCGCTGTCTTGAAAGACATGATCTTAAGCTGGACTGACTGAAGCAGTTCAAAGGGTGCTCTATGTAGGGCTGCAAGTACCACAGAGAGGGCCCAAAAGGGCATGAGACAAGGATTTAGTCTCCTAGTGCCTCTTTTAGGAACCAGATGTTCAGGTTGTACTTTCACAAAGACCTACTGTCTACTGCATTATGATGTGCTGCAATAGCAGCAACGGCAGCAACATACACTTTCAAGGTGGAAGGAGACAGCCTTCACTCCAACCTTTACATTTCACTGCCGGTTGTATATTCTGTATAGAACTGTGTATGTGACAAATAAAACTCTTGAATCTCTCTTGCAGGAAGCTGATCGGGCATTTACAGGGTTCTTCCTGAAGAGAAGAACACCAATCAACAAACAGACTCCACTTCAAGGCATAAGCTTGCCTTGTAGATGGGGCTCTGGCTTGAGTGATAGTGTCTACCGGTGCCGAGTGTCCTCTCAGTCAGGGAATAAAATAGCTGGCAATTTGATGACTCTAGAGAGGTGAACAGGTCTACCTGCAAGTCCCTGAAACATCTCCATATCAGCTGGACCACCTGGGGGTGGAGTTTCCATTCCCCCAAGAGTGTGTCGGCTGCACGATTGAGTTTACCCGGAATGAAAATGACATGGAGCGACCTGAGCCACTGCTGCCTACAGAAAAGGAGATGGCGGGTGAGTTGCAACATGGGTGCGTTGACCCAATGTGTGCCATGCCCATCTCGGGACTTGGCCAGGCAGCCAGGGCTGAAGCAGTCTTATATGCATCAATCCAATCGGTGTGACCGCAGCTGCAGGTGCCAAATGCCCCAGAAGCCTTTTTTATTGCAACTGCTGTTTTCCCTCTGGATGAATTCAGACAGTTCAGTACCGACTGTGTGCGCCTTCATGTTGACCGAGTCCAACTCCATACAGAGATAAGAGATACTAGTATTCTGTGTTTGCAGAACATATCTCAAGAGTGAACTAGAATGAGCCAGTTGTCGAGATAGTTGAGAATGTGAATGCCCACTTTCTAAGTCTCTGTGACTTTCGTGAAGACAAGGACAGCCCAAAGGACCTTATACTGATATATTGGACCCTCGAAAGTAAACCGTAGGAACAATCTGTGTCGAGGCAAAATTGAGACATGGAAGTACACATCCTTCAGGTCGATCACTGCAAACCAATCATGGAGCGCATGCACGTGAGGATGCGCACCTGAGTTAGCATCTTGAACGGAAGCTTCTGAAGGGCCCAATTTAAGACACAAATCCAAGATTAGCCACAACACACCGGCTTTCTTGGGTACGATGAAGTACAGAATGTAAATCCCTGACCTCATCTCAGCTGGAGGGACCGTCTCTATTGCATCCTTCGCCAGCAAGACCGCAATCTCCGCACACAGGACGGGCATCCTTGTCTTTCTCTGAGGTAAACAGGACACCACTGGAACTGGAGGGACACTGGCCGAACTAAATCCCATAGCAGAGTCTGATCGTCTGAATGAGCCAACAAGATGGGCTAGGGAGTGCCAGCAGTTGCAGGTGAGCTGTCGATGTAACATCAAACGTGACTGACTAATAGGGAACAAAACACTAAACTTGGCTAAGGTATATGTGGCAAGGGTGGCGAGGTTCAGCAAGGTTTGTAAGGTTCAGCAAGGTTTGCAGTGGGAGAGAGAGTAGGGAGAGGAGTGGTGAGTAAGTAGGTCAAGTGCAAAATGACAAACACCTGTGTCTTGTTGCAGTAATTGCCATGGAGAGACTGGAGCCTGGGAAACAAAGAGCTAAGAAAGAAAGATGAACTGAGGACCAATGTGTGTGTGGTGAATGCTCTGGAGAGCTGCATCATCTATACATAATCAGTTATTAATATTTCGTTGGTTCTCTTGTTCTTGCATAATTTCTTTGTATCACAGCCTGACCAAAAATTATGCCACAATTTGGCATGTTTCACTGTGCTATTACAAATAAAACAATTGACTCCAAGCATAACTATATGCAATATGCTTACAGAATCTTTAACTATTTTTTTATAATATTTAAATAAAGGGTAAAGATGTAAATTTTCCTAGGCCGGACATCACTTTTGGCTACTACTATATTTTTTGCATCTGTAATTTAAGAACAGGTTACAATCAAGACGATGATAAAAGTGCATGCAAATCAGGAAACTTCCTCACCTGCTCTGATGCTTGTGTTTCCCCATAGCATTCCAGGAAGTTGCCCTGTATCACAGAACCTACGATGGTTAGGCCTTTTCCTGCCTTCAGCTGTGAGGCAAAGGTAAGCATTCTGGGATACTTTACATGTAGATCCTCATCCAACTTTAGCAGAACCAGCAGCTGTGGCCTATTAACATGATTTCATTTTAATGGGATTGTAGTGTTATTATTTTTTATTTTATTATTTTACAAAAGATGCTTTTTTTTTTTTTTGAATGTTTATTCTATTAATCAAAGAATGCTGAAAAAGTTAGGGCAGTTATTAAGCAGTAAGTTATTAAGCAGTTTAATACTGATGTGTTACTGTCAATACAAACATTGTTTGAAGTATGCCTACAGGAGTATACTATTCAAACAATATCTTCCTGCTTTTAAACATTATTTAAATACATTATTTGAAAGTTCCCAGGTCATTTCCAAATATGTTTTTTGAAAATATTAGCTGATAATATTTTAAATTAGAGACAACCTCCAGTTTTTGGTGTGGGGAGGTCCAGCTTCCAGACGAAGGAGTGAGTAACGAGCGGCACTAAGAGACAACCCGCGGATCCCATCCCCCCATTCTTTCTCTGCTCTAAAAGAAAAATATACAAGACAGAGATTTGTAAACTAAAGATGGACAATTGGGGATTTTAGCTTAATTTCAGATATCAGTTTAATGGAATGTAATTAAGAATCACTTACCCCTGATACTCAATGTACTTGTAGATCATACCAGCAATGCCCATTGCTACAATGGCATAGTACCAAGAGGAGATAAACATAAGGGCTAAACACATACTCATGCCCAGAAAAGACAGAGCCCTGAGAGAGAGAGAGAGAGAGAGAGAGAGAGAGAGAGAGAGAGAGAGAGAGAGAGAGAGAGAGAGAGAGAGAGAGAGAGAGAGAGAGAGAGAGAGAGAGAGTAAATTGTTTTATCAAAGGTCATTTTTAAATAATTGCAGGAAGTGAATAATGGATATCAAGGGCTGAATGCCAGTGAGTTTTGTGATCACAGCTTAATTTGAATTCAAATGTGACTACAAGAGAAGTACAGAACTTGCACAAATATGATCATATGTATGCACACACAATGGAAATGCAAACTTACCAGTGGTAGTATCTAAACCGTGGTCTCCAGTTTGGCGTTCTTAAAAGTGTTTGTACTGCACATGCCAAGTTTACAAAAAGATAACACATCAGGAAAAACCTGTCAAGTGAACAATCATATATACATATTAGAATAAGTGACAGGTAATACATGAAATGACAATCCAGGTAAAAAAACATTTTGACATGAAATGAAACATGAATAAACATTTTTATTTCTGACAAGAACATGTAACATATGTGCTGAGCCCATAAGTTGCTTTAAAAGACACTTAATATTCAGTCAAATTGACTGCACTGACAATATTGTATAAGAATTGAGCTGGATGATGACACTGTCTTCTGTAGAGCTGCTAAAGCTGATTCAACTTTGTTTTAAATTTACATATTTGCAACATCAACATCGTTATTGACCTGAACTGAATCAACACCTAACTGACTTGAGCTGAATAACCACACTATTGTCTTTTGTAGAACTCCTTCTAGCGGAGTTAACTCATTTAATTATTAATGAACTTTACACAGCTATTGACCTGAACTGAATCAACAATGAACTGACTCGAGCTGAATAACGACACTATTTTAGAGCTGCTTTACAGCAGAATTTTGTATACGTGCCGTATTTTGTATATTTGTATATAATATTTTACATAATATATATATATAGATAAAAATAATAACATTTTATATATATATACTAGATCTATTTGCAAAATGTATATAATTTTTAATATATATATATATATATATATATATATATATATATATATATATATATATATATATATATATATATATATATACATTTTTTTATATATTATATATATATATATATATATATGTATGAAGACTTCAGTTTTATATTTTCAATATAAAAAGACATCTTAATATCCAGTTTAAATAATTTATTTTGTGTGAATTGAATGTGTGTGTATATTTGTGATGTGTCCTCACATGGAGAGAATAGGAGCAACCATATCCAGTGATGCAATGAGGATGCCGAGCTCTGCTATGAGTCCGTCAGCAGTAGAGCCCAAGTTGGCTCTCCGTTAGCTTTACCGTGTCAAAAACCTGTGCATGTGCAAATACATGGACATACAGGAATGGAAAGTAATAGTCATCTGTTAGTGTCACATTTACATTTTCGGAACAATATTTTACATATGACATGCAAATGTTTGCTTTTATGGCTTTTGTGGTTTGGAATTCCAGAAAAGGAAGTAAATATAATCCATAAACTAACAATACGAACATTTACATCTCACTGAAATTCATCACGGCTTTATCAGTCTTGTTTTAACCTTTAAAACACAGTACATCTATAAAATGTTTTGAACCACAGATACCACAAAACCTGAAATAATTTTATACTGTGTACTCATATTGTTATTGTACTGAACGACATCAACATGGTGAAAAAAGATGTGGAGTGTGTTTGTTATTTAGATATTTTGTAATCATAAATCAGTAGATCTCTCACTCTGAGGAATGGGATGATGTTATCTTTAGCAATGGCTTGCAGGAGGCGGGGAGCTCCGGTCAGGGACTGAAGTCCTGCACCCACAGTAGAGAAGAATGAGCCAATCACAATGACCCAAGGAGAGGGCCAAGACAGTGTGCCAACCACCAAATATTTTCTGACGGCATCTCCAAATCTAAAATACATTGCAAGAACACATGAGACACAACATGCTTGTTTCCATCTAAAAGTTTGAACTTGTATGCTCTAGATAGATAACTTACTTATCTCTCAGCACCACACCCTCAATACAGGCCCCAAACAGAACCACAGAGCTGAAATCTAGCAAAATGAGTCATGGAATTCTATGTGTCGAGTCACAATATATCATATATCGTATACACATATATCAAACTCACAGTTTGTATAACAGCTTAAAAAAAAAAAAGAATACTGTTGATAAGAGTAATAGTTAGATGAATTGTATTAAACATAATATCAGTACCAACAGCAATAAAGGATACAGACAAGAGAAGTAGTTGTAATGGCCAGAATAGTCCCTATTGGTATAGACTTCTGTGCGTCTCTTAGATCTCCAGATCTATTTGATCCTGCCATAATGCCTGTCTCAGAGACAGAGAGGGACAAAAATACTGAAATTAAAGTCATTTTCCATCAAGTCATAGTACTTATAGACATAAAGGATAGTGCACAGTCAGCTGACTATACATTATCCAGCTTATTTCACAGCTATTTGCCAAATAAATAAATATGTGGAGTTTCGGCTTAGCTCTTAAAACTTTTGCTTAGAAAAAATAGTGCATTATAACATGGACTGACAGGGGACAGCATTGTCAATGACACTATGAAATAGCTGTTTGCATTATGCACCTTTACAGATGCAGTCGAGTTGCCATGGCATTGACAGACAGAAAAGAAGATCTACATTTCTCATTTTCATTCATGGAGATAACATGGAAAATGAGCCATGCTGTAGTGGAGGATTTCTGTCACCTTGTGGAAAGCAGACACTTTTAACATGAAAATTACATGACATTACCAGTATAACCAGTAGGTGGCTGCATTACCCATTTCCAGTTTTCTGGATTCTTTGTGTTTAGCTTTTGGATGTATTGTCAAATTACAAATTTTGACCTGAAGTATAGCATTAAGTATTACGTATAGCAAGAGTAGAAAAAGTCACAGTCTCAAAGGTAGCCTAGAATGTTTATTTTTTAATTTTTAATTGCCAATATAAAAATTGAAATTTCAAATGAAAATAGCATTATGATAGTTTTCTAAAGTATGCCTTCATGGGTGTGAAGCGCTACAATGGATGGGAAATTGCAGTGAAATTTTGTCATATTAGTTTTAAAGGGGACTAAGGTGATCACAAATTAGTGTACAGATTACGGAGTTAATCGCAAAAGTTTAGGGGGGCTAAAGCCCTCGTGAAGGTCTGGTGACGGCCCTGCTATGTGTGCCAATCAAAACAAGACACATATGCAATTATATTCTGGAAATAATCAAGCCCAACATCGCTTACAATAACTGGACTTGGTAACTCCGCCTGCTTCCCATAGTGACCCTCGCAGACAGAATTTAAAATTATTTTACAAGTAGCAAACACTTTAAATAATATTGCACCACTTGATTCCTCGATTGACCATTCAGAATCAAGTATTCAAATAAATAATAACAATAAATATATTTCTTAACCAAAGAGGACATATGAGTTTTACCTGTGGCAGAAGGAAAAAAGATTCCCACCAAGAGGGTGAAGGAAGTGGCAATGTCAGCCGACACATAGTAGCCAAAGGTCTCCATGGAGCCATGGACATCAACAGAGGGCCGACTTGCCTTTTCGAGAATCTGACCTTTCTCCATGT
>CM031949.1:20025480-20420480 GCA_018749465.1 Paracanthobrama guichenoti | reverse complement strand
GCAATAATGTCAAATTTCAATATTTTATTCAGAATACAACATAGATGACATATCAAATGTTTAAACTGAGAAAATGTATAATTTTAAGGGAAAAATAAGTTGATTTTAAATTTCACGGCATCAACAGATTTCAAAAACGTTGGGACAAGGCCATGTTTCCCACTGTGTGGTATCCCCTCTTCTTTTTATAACAGTCTGCAAACGTCTGGGGACTGAGGAGACAAGTTGCTCAAGTTTAGGAATAGGAATGTTGTCCCATTCTTGTCTAATACAGGCTTCTAGTTGCTCAACTGTCTTAGGTCTTCTTTGTCGCATCTTCCTCTTTATGATGCACCAAATGTTTTCTATGGGTGAAAGATCTGGACTGCAGGCTGGCCATTTCAGTACCCGGATCCTCCTTCTACGCAGCCATGATGTTGTAATTGATGCAGTATGTGGTCTGGCATTGTCATGTTGGAAAATGCAAGATCTTCCCTGAAAGAGACGACATCTGGATGGGAACATATGTTGTTCTAGAACTTGGATATACCTTTCAGCATTGATGGTGCCTTTCCAGATGTGTAAGCTGCCCATGCCACATACACTCGTGCAACCCCATACCATCAGAGATGCAGGCTTCTGAACTGAGCGCTGATAACAACTTGGGTTGTCCTTGTCCTCTTTAGTCCGGATGACATGGCGTCCCAGTTTTCCAAAAAGAACTTCAAATTTTGATTGGTCTGACCACAGAACAGTTTTCCACTTTGCCACAGTCCATTTTAAATGAGCCTTGGCCCAGAGAAAACGCCTGCGCTTCTGGATCATGTTTAGATATGGCTTCTTTTTTGACCTATAGAGTTTTAGCCAGCAACGGTGAATGGCACGGTGGATTGTGTTCACCGACAATGTTTTCTGGAAGTATTCCTGAGCCCATGTTGTGATTTCCATTACAGTAGCATTCCTGTATGTGATGCAGTGCCGTCTAAGGGCCCGAAGATCACGGGCATCCAGTATGGTTTTCCGGCCTTGACCCTTACGCACAGAGATTGTTCCAGATTCTCTGAATCTTTGGATGATATTATGCACTGTAGATGATGATAACTTCAAACTCTTTTTTTAATTTCTCTCTGAGAAACTCCTTTCTGATACTGCTCCACTATTTTTGGCCGCAGCATTGGGGGAATTGGTGATCCTCTGCCCATCTTGACTTCTGAGAGACACTGCCACTCTGAGAGGCTCTTTTTATACCCAATCATGTTGTCAATTGACCTAATAAGTTGCAAATTGGTCCTCCAGCTGTTCCTTATGTGTACATTTAACTTTTCCGGCCTCTTATTGCTACCTGTCCCAACTTTTTTGGAATGTGTAGCTCTCATGAAATCCAAAATGAGCCAATATTTGGCATGACATTTCTAAATGTCTTTCAACATTTTATATGTTATCTATATTCTATTGTGAATAAAATATAAGTTTATGAGATTTGTAAATTATTGTATTCCTTTTTTTATTCACAATTTGTACAGTGTCCCAACTTTTTTGGAATCGGGTTTGAATATGTGTATGTTGTCCATTAGCTTTTAGAGTTAATTTTTCCATTTTCTCCATCCCTAATTTGCTTTACTGTTTTTATTATCCGTTTCCATTGTATCCTCACACATTTGATATAACTTTTTTGTTATTTATTTAACATTTATAAATGTTATACTGTTACCCCTATTACCCCCATTACCCATTACCCCTACTATACCCCGTTTTATTTTTATTTTTTATTTTTTACCAGAGAAAGAGAGAACGAGACTAAAAGAAAGATATAGCCACTTTTAGGGTGGAGTTGATTTTCTCAGAATAACATTCTCACCCACAACTATGTAATTTCCTGTCCTACGCCTACTGAATTAATGTCACAATGTCCCATTCTTTATGCTCTTACATTGTGTCATTGTGCATACATTTGAGTCAAATGGAATCATTGTCATTATATTTTTGCAATCATCTGTAAAAAAATTTAATAAATATGAACTAGTGTGTGTGGAGATCTTGTTTTTCTTTAGATTTATTATAGGCTGATATTCCTAACCTCCAAACAAATTCTCAAAATGGCATTTTGAAGCAGAGAAATACAAATATATACAAAAATATAGTTTAACCTGTTTAACCTCTTCTTTTTTTGCATCCACTTTTTTTTTTTTTTTTTTTTACACAGCCTTATACATTTGATTTCTAACGGTGGTAAAATAATGAAGCTTAGTATTCATAGTATTTTGTTATGATTTCGTTTAATAAGAACTTGATCATGAATCAAAATTTAAAAAAAAACGCCTTTCAGCTGCTAAAGTATGCTCTTTTCTAAGATTGGCATCAAGCATTAAATGCATTTTGTATTTCTGCTTCCCCGCCTCTTTCTTCCTCTTCCTTTCTGACCTTTCTTTCATTATTCCATTATGTCTTTTAATGAGGTCACCGAATCTGAACATACATGCAGTCTGATTGTTTTGTGTCCTCACACTCTCTGCTCTCACAACAAATGTCAATACAAACACTGCCAAAGTGAGGCACCGAAATACAGTGCCAGTCTTAATTAGACTATCTGTGATAGAAATCCCTGCTAAATTTGTTAAGTTCATCACAATTAAGCAGTTTGGTCTGTATCGTCCTACATAGACATTCGTTTTATTTATTAGAAAAAAAAGAAAGAAAAAAATTACACTAGACAACCACATTAGCCTGTCCATCTAACTGCTTTAAGTCTTTTGGATTGATATGAGCCTCGTTTAAGAGAGGGGAAAGAAGAATTTTCATATTTCAACAGTTGCAATTAATCAGTTTATAAGCTCAGAAAAGATTGTGACCAAATATACTTTCTCAAAAATATATAAACTCAAAATAATAAGAAAAGATAGTAGTATGATGACAATACTGTGTTGAAATCTCGTTGCTCTCTGTTTGTTTTCTATAGGTCTCACTCACCTGTGTCCAGGGTTAATGTGCCTTTATAGGTAGAGTTTGAATTAGCATTGTTAGGGATCAGCATGTTTATCTATGTACAGCAACGCAGGCAGCACTCTGAGCAGTGGTCATAGTCTATATCCAGGTCAATGTGAACTATTAACTGTTACAGAGAGAGTGAGGGGGATCAGTACACACACACACACACACACACACACACACACACACACACACAGTACATTGATTAAAATGTCCACACACACACACACACACACACACACATCCCCTCAGATTCAGAGAGCATCGACTGATCACAAACTACAAACACTGCTACAGTCTTACACAACAAGCAAGCAGAATCATCAGTCAGAGTCAAGAACACAAATATATCACAATGAAGACCTTTTAAAACTTCAGTGTGTTTACACATTTTAAACAGTCGTTTAATAAAATGCCTAGGGAATTCAGAAAATGGAACAGCCATTCTGCAGTGATGGAGTCTTATATGGAATATGTTCTTTATTATATTGGAATATGTTCTTTATCAAATGAGAAAATGAGAATGGTCAAATGCTGCCATCTAGGGTTATACTTTGACAACGGTTTATTAATTTATGTGGATTGATTTTGAACACTATAAAGATGTTTACAATTTGTACCCTGAGCAGCATTTTACAGAATTATTTCTAAACAAAGCCTAAAAGAAATGACTTGACAGCCCCCCACACACAGGATATCTCTTGCCGTGTGACTGTAGGAGGGGGAAGCAGGAGCTTTATGGCGGCAGGTCTCAACGCGTTAACAGGACTATGCCAAAAGCTGTAGATCAAAGCCAAAGCTATAACCTCACAAATGTAGTGTTTAGTGTGAGCTGACGTCTGAGAGACATTTATCCAATCTAGAGAACAAGAACATTACCTGTTCACAGTGAAGATTGTAGTTATATTTTTACATGCCATACAGTCAGTTGTTTGCAACAAGCTTTAAACATCACACACACAAGCTGTTGTTCCACAGTACATGGAAGACTCAGGCACATTTGGTTACCAGCTGTAGAAAAGTTCAGTTCAAACATCTGTAAATTGTTGCTCAGACAATAGCCCAAAGGTAGGCAAGCTTCAATGCAAATAGCGAATTTACCTCCAAAGTGGAACATTTTGAAGAGACAAAACCACTTTGTGTTGGAAAAAGCAAAGCTGATTAACCTCAGGAAGAAATTAAGCTGGTAAGGAGCTTATGTATGAAACTGGCCAAACATCCCATTTATTAACATTTAAAGTCTTCATTATGAGTCAAAGTCATGCTGTTTAGGCCGATTTAGCCCTGGAGTTTTTTTTTTTTTTTTTTTTTTTTTGGTTATGTGTTATGATGGCATACTTGGTTGCTTGAAGTGATTGTAATAATAATATCCGCACGTGACTAGATTATTAACAGCATGTTTGTTCACTCATGTGTGCCTCTGTCTGATTTTTTTTGTAGTGTTTTACATTTTGAGACTAACTATTGTTGCTCATAAATTACATAACTGCATAACCCACTCCATTCGCCCTGCACAGACACTTGGAACAGTCATATTGAATGCATATGTAGCATAATTTATTTAGTGCAGTGTATGAGATACTTTGGAAATGAGTGACATTTACACTGTATGCTATAATAGATATGCACTTTCATTTTAGCCCTGTTATTAAATTTGTCACGGTTTGCAGATAATGTAATTTACACAGCCAAACTTTTACAAGAGTGTTTTACAGATGATGGACTGCCTGTTTTACGTGTTTTCCCTGAGAAGAGAAGTTCGTTACACAACAGCCCATCACTGGTGGACTGAATTAGATGAGTGCAGTTGAATAAGTCTGTGGAATTGGATCCTGCTGGGAGAGCAGAACGTATGAATGCTTTGATGTGCGTTAATGAGGGAGAAGAAGCTGTACTGTACTGATGAAGCTCCAGTTATTAAAAACATTAGCAAAAGGCAAAACATATATACTATACTTACTCAAAAGCACCATGAAAACAGCACTGTAAAAACAAGTAAATAATGCCAATAGAATCCTGCAAATACTTATTTGTTATATTATTATCATTATCATCGTTAATTATAGCTTTTGTATTTCAATATACTTTAATATATCAGTCAACCCAGCACAAGCCCAACACTGAAAAGAATCAAATTAGTGTGTTGGGTTTTTTACCCAGCATGCACTTGGGCATGAATAATTAATAGTAGGCTAAGTGGAGTTGTACTAGTTTTTATTTACATTGCTGAATTTGCATTGCTGAATTGGATAGGGGACAATTTCTATATAACCTTTTGTTTTTGTTTTCTTTTGTAGGTTCATGTAGAGTTGATCTAAACAGGTTCAGAATTTTGGGTTTGGTAAGTTCTTTTAATGTTTTTGAAAGAAGACTCGATCAAAAATACACTAAATACAGAAATATTATTAATGTAAATTAACTGTTTTCCATTTTATTATATTTTAAAATGCAATTTATTGCTGTGATAGCAGCAGCCATTACTCCAGTCTTTAGTATCACATGATCCTTCAGAAATCATTCTGAATTGGTACTGATTTGATTTGGTCCTTGCTTATTATTATTATCAATGTTGAAAACATTTGTGCTATTTAATATTCTTGTGGAAACTTGATACCTTTTTTCAGGATTCTTTGATTAATAGAAAGTTCAAAAGAACAAAATGTGTTTGAAACATATGCCTGCATCTTAATGTTGTAAATGTCTTTACTGTCATTTTTGATCAATTTAATGCATTCTTGCTAAATAAAAGTTAATACTAAAAAAAGTTTAAAAAAATTGAGAGCTTGAAATGCCCCTTTTCAGCACATGAGCTTTAGATGACTTCAGTACGCTCCAAAGCGGATCAATGTCTGCTTTTATACATATTTTTTTTACAGCTCCGTTCCTGATCTTGATGAAGTCCACAACAATTTCAATATATGAGATTAGTAAGAGATATGTCAGTTTAAGACATTATGTGCCTGTCAGGTACAGCTGTCTTTCAGCAAGGAGTAATACAGGCCCTTTTTGTGGAAGAGGATCTATTGTTACTTTGAGAAATCAGAGACATTCTTGGTTAAGGACTGCCAGGCATCTCCCACTCGAAAATAGCATGATGTTGTTTTTTCTGTGTCAAATAACTACTCCATCAGGTTATAAAGAAGTATTGGTCGTCAGGAGCCAGTTGAGGTACAGTAGAGCACACCAGCTGGATTTGTGTTTTACCACTCATAAAAAGACCCTGTTCGAGTTGTGTTAGAAAATACTTTGTCAAAGACAGCTGGGATAACATCTTCTCTTTTAGATTAAAGTTGTCCCTCCTTAGCTTATAATACTGCTAATGATCTCTGAAAGCTTGTTGGACACACAGAACAGGACTGTACATTATTTCTATATAAAAAAAGACTCTGTCTTCCTCTCTCTCCATCTCATTCCCTGTTAGTAACGTGGAAGTAAGGCATGACGTGGTGTATGGGTTTGACTGAGAGCTGATGCTTTTCCATTACAGGTCTGTTTCAGCACAATGACCGCAGTGTGTGGTACTGCTTTAAACATCGCTGAGCTGACACACTAAAAAACAAAGTTAGCAGTGTGAACACCCTCCTTCTGCTCTGCCCCTCCTAAATTTAAACGACCCACCAGTGCAACCGCCACATAAGACTCTTCAAACTACATGCTTACGCATAGAAAATCATACAAACTCATCTGATACTAAAAGATCTACAACCTCAATGACCACCCACAATTTTCTGCTACCATCTTTTCTCATGTCTAAGTTGATCAAAGGGCTGAAGTGAGGCTGAATGTCTAAATGAACCAAACTCACAAAAGGCATGCAGACACATTCAGACCTGCCCTGTCATGGACAAACACATCTTTTGCTAGGAAATGTTAATCTAAGAAACTGGATTATTATTGTACTTCTGCAAGTATTCCAGCCTGTCATTTCCATACTCGGAGAGAAAGAGAGCGAGAGCGAATTTAAAGAGCCAGTGACAATGTTAGATTATCAAAAGTGCATGGGAAATGCATGACGTGAAAGTTTTTGTATAGTATGTTTACTTTGTTCTATTTTTCTGAGATAAAATGTTCTTTTGGGGTGTCTTTCATTTGGACTGTATACCACTAATTATTTGCTGCTCATTTGAGATTATGTATAAATTGATTATATGATGATGATGAGATATATATATATATATATGCTGCTATACACACACACGCAAACATATATAGCTGCATAATTCCTTATGGTGTGCTGCAAGCAAGAATCTGAATATACTCCTGAATATTATTACTCCCCTGCAGAGATTAATTCAATGATTCACCTTCTCCATTCGTTTTTTCAGCATGTTACATACTGATTCATACTTCAAAAAAAAAAAAAAAGAAGAAAAAGCCTATATAGGCAAAAACAAGCTTGAGCAATGCTAACATCCCTTCACCTTACTAACAGTAAAATATTAGTATACAGTACATGAGCTATATATTTATGTATAATGGTGTACATATCCCATTTACAAAGCCTCACTCGACTATATATCCCAAATTTGAGCCCTTTTACCCTGACACACAAAAGTCTCCACAGAAATTGTGGTCTCTCAATATGCCAGTTACAGCTCAATACAGCAGGTAAACAGAGGTAAACAGATGCTGATGTCTCTTAATAATGGGCTGCACGTCTTGCTATTAGTTTCTCTCTTTTAAAATGCGCTAGAGAATGAAATGGAAAATATGGAGGAAATAAATGCCAGTTAAACCCTCAGCTGCTGTCTTGGCACAAAGAGAGGGCTCCATCTTTTGTGTCCATGAATACTTGAGGCCTGTCCCATTATTGCAGACCCCCACGGTCCCGCCTCTGCTTTGGCTCTTGATTGTTTTCCTTTGTCACCACAGTGGTGCCAGGCATGTCAGCACTGTGCCAAGAGCCTCAACTTGAGTTACTTTTATATCCCTCCCCTTACATCACATATACGTCATTTTATAAAGATGCATCTTTGCCAACATGATAAAGGTCCCGTAGAACTTCCCAACAACTGGGATGTAAGTAGTCAGTGGGAATTAAAGTTAGTGACTGGACAATTGTCATGATAACTAAATACATGATGGTTTGAGAATGTTTATCATGAATACTAGGGTTAAATCTAACTTTTCAACTGAATAAACTTACAGTCTTAGCTCCTGATGTAGTTAAACCAAAGTTTTATACTTAGAGGGATGTTTTTCACAAAGTGATACACAAGAAGAAAACTTACCATCTGAGCTAACTGTGTCTCCATGTCCAGGGTATCCTCCCTGTCCTGTGTCTCTGTAATCCACCCAGTTTATTCCTTCCAGACTGTCATAGTTGGATGGCGAGTTATCCTGCACTGGTACCACAGTGAAATGAGGCATGTTTTTATCCGTTCAGTGTGGCTATCTGTCCCTCTCTTTCTCTTCTTTTGGCAGATAGCACGTTCCCGGTCAGCTGAACTCTCCCTGAAATCTCAAACACATTCCTCTAGTCTTCCCTCACTTCCTCCCAAACCATTAGCATAGTCCCCACCTTCTTCACCCAGTCCCTCCTCCTGTTCGGACAAATAAAGAGGCTCTGACACTTTGGCCTGTCTCACAGTTTCCCTCTGCTCTCACGCTCACTCATGTTTCCCAGTTTAATATGTGAATCACAATCTTAATGAGGAAAATAACTGTTGTTAAAATCCAGACACGTTACAGTCTTTGTATAAAAACAGCTTAAAGTAAAACATTATACCATTTATATGCTAAACTCTCTCAGTTTTCTATTTTACAGGAGAAAACCTTTCATGGATTTTGTCTGCATGTCAAACGGAAATGGAAAAAAACCCTGTGGCAAGACATGAGTGTACAAACAGCAGCCTGTTCCAACAAGTTAATTGTTAACAGCTCCATCACATTTACAGAATAATAGTTTTGACCTAGACCAAATATATACTGGAGATGCACCAATATCTACAAATCCTTTTTTTAGGCATTGTCAGCATATGTGCAAACAAGAGTCTGGAACTTCGTGATGTGTTTTCTTGCAAGATTCCCATCTTTAAGTTATAGGACATAAGGGTGTTGGTGTCTGTCAGTTTAAACATTTCCTTTCAAGGAACTGCATGCAACAAAACCACAAAAGATGTGGGACCGTTGGAGTAGCCTGCAATTACGCCTTCCATTTTTTTTTCCATTTTAAGGTCAGGTCGTTTTGTAGCAATGCCTAAAGCAAGATGCTAAATGCAACTGGATTTTTTGTTTTAAGGGACTATAAGATAAGTAACTGAAAAAATTATTTTGCTCTTACAGTCTGCAAACACTTATAAGGGTATGCTGCATTGTAATGATACACTACCGTTCAAAAGGTTGTTTTTAAAAGAAGTCTCTTATGCTCACCAAGACTGCATTTATTTTATCAAACAGTAAAAGTTTATTATTATAATTTAAAATATTTTAGAATGTATATCTATTCCAGTGATGTCATAGTTAAAGTTTCATCAGCTATTAATCTTCAGTGTCACATGATCCTTCAGAAATCATTCTAATATGCTGATTTCGTGCTGAGTGTGGTTTAGGCAGGACTTGAAAATTAAAATGAACAGACTTTATTAACAGATTAACTACACTTAACTTAACGTAAACGTTAACGAGAACCGACAAAGGAGCATTGAAACAAAGGAACTTCTACTGACAAACAAGGAGAACTGAACAGAATGAATAATCATAATCTGTAACCACAGTAACTAAAGAGACTGACGATAAACACACTAAAAGTCCATGAAAATTAATTTAACAGAACATAACTGTGACAGTGCTCCAATATTTTTGTGGAAACTATATGATCCATTTTTAATAGAAAGTTCTAAAGAACAGCATTTATTTGAAATAGATTTTTTTGGGGTTGAAAAAGTCTTTAAATTTACTGGTCCCAACATTTTGAATGGTAGTGTAAATTATGGAAAACAATTATAATTTTATGATATAAAATTATAAAAACTGTAAAATATAAAATGTACTACATCATATGTTGTTTTATCAAAACTATACTGTAGCTAAACACTTTATTTGTGTCAATTTAAAACATTACACATTATTAGGAGTTACCACTAAAATTAATGTTCAAGATTACTGCCACACACGCATACTGGGTTTCCATGTTTTATGGGGACTTTCCATAGACATAATGATTTATACTGTACAAACTGTTTATTATATTCCTTAACCCTAAACCATCACAGAAAACTTTCTGCATTGTTATATTTTCAAAAAACATTATTTAGTTTGATAAGATGTTTTCTTCATGGGGACAAAAAAATGTCCCCACAAGGACAAGAATTTTGGATATTGCTCTCTCTGTGGGTACATTTTGTCCCCATATACGTGAACCACTCACATTTTCTCAAAAGGTTTCACATGGGTATTGTATGTCACACACATTTCTGAAAGCTATTGACCACCTGCATGTTTACTCCCACCTGTCTCCCTCTAGGAGAATCTCTGTTGTCACTGTTGCTTACACACAACAGTAGCGTCGAGTAACAACAGGAGTAAACATACTTTTTCACTAAGATGACGTGACAAAAGAAGATAGAACTAATTATAATCAGTGATGCTGTCTACACTACATGCGATGTGACACATTTGCGACAGTAAACTGATGCCCCGTTCTATTTCTGATGTTTTTCAAGCGCTCCCGCTACTTCTGACCAGAAGAACAAATGGATTTGCAACAGTCGCTTTGTCGCATCCAGTGTTGACAGCCTCAAGCTGTTGCGGTGTGGCTACACAACGCAACAACTGTTGTGCCCGGTGTAGACACGGTCGGACAGTTCATTCCTTTTAGGGAGAAGCACAGAAAGTCATGGACATGAACAGTGTCGGGGGTAACGTATTACAAGTAACGCAAGTTCCGTAATAAGATTACCTTTTTCAAGCAACTAGTGAAGTAAAGCATTACTTTTAAATGTACTTTTTCAAATTAGTAACACAAGTTTTTTTTTTTTTTCAATGTATTGACACCTCTTGTCTCCATGTTAATTGAAATCATGAGTGAGGTGCAAAGGCATTGTGTGTGCTGTTTAAACATGATGGTTATTGTAATTCTAGACTAAAGAATTCAATGCAAAATGCTGAACAATTAGTTAATGTGTTCATGACTTCAAGGCTAGATTATTGTATGCTCTACTGGGTGGTTGCCCTGCTCGCTTAATAAATAAACTGCAGCTGGTTCAAAATGCAGCAGCTAGAGTTCTTACTAGAACCAGGAAGTATGAACATATTAGCCCAGTTCTGTCAACACTGCACTGGCTCCCTATACAAAAATATAAATGTTTAAATCTTGCTTATTACTTACAAAGCACTAAATGGCTTAGCTCCCCAGTACTTGAACGAGCTCTTAACGCATTATACTCCATCACATCTATTGCGGTCTCAAAATTCTGGCCAGTTGATAATACCTAGAATATCAAAATCAACTGCAGGCGGTCGATCCTTTTCCTATTTAGCACCTAAACTCTGGAACAGTCTTCCTAGCATTGTTCGGGAAGCAGTTAAGGATGTTTTAGTTTTAGTTGAGGATGGTGTTGTTTAAGTGGCACCAAATTAAATAACTAATCAGTTTTAAAACAGAAATTAAACAATCAAAAACTTATTTTAGTTTTTTTTTATTATTTTTTTTAAAGCAAAATTAATTTCCTATTATCACTGTAAAGCTGGCTTTAAAGCTGACTAGACTAAATGTGAACATGCATTTATTTATCTCACTTGCACAAAAACAGGTTCAGTATTGGTCAAAATGAATTTGCAAGTTCATACAAAAAATCAGATAGAGTAAAGAGTAAGCATATTTGGGCTGTCCGAGAAGAGGAATACTGGAATTTAGGAAGAGCTTGGAATTTGGCCTGAACCCAGAGTACTCTCCTGTATCCCTGGCTGGCTGGTGGAGAGATGTAGAAAACTGTTGAGGAATGTAGGTGAGTCGGCTATATATATAGTCAAGCAGATTTGGGAAAGATCTTATGAAGCAGAGGTGGACCTCTTCACCTCACAGGAGACATCACAATGTCCCTGCTACTTCTCTCTATCCGTGGCCCAGACTGCATCTTTATACTTTCCACCGATTGCTGTGCTCCTGGGGGTCCTGGCCAAGGTCCATCAACAAGGGTCTTTCCTCTTATTGAGTATGGTTGGCTGACCAGAGCTTGGTTTGTCACTGATTTTAGTGGCTTCTTGCTGGCCAGCGAAGACATGTGGGTGAAGTTTCAGGGACCTTCAGGGTGAAGGTCTTTATCGCTGTATCCCTGAGTGCCCGAGATTTGTCGGAACGCCGAAGGCGAAGACTCAAGAAACACCGCGGGAAACGTGCTGGGGTCCGCAACAGACTGAGAAAAAGGGCATTCAGCCCACCTCTCCCAAGCATCCTGCTCGCAAATGTCCAATCCTTGGAAAATAAGATGGACAATCTCAGAGTCAGGATAAGTTTTCAACGGGACATGAGAGACTGTAATATCTATTGTTTGTCCGAAACATGGCTCACGCCCGCGGTCCTGGACACAGCTGTGGCGCCGTCGGAGAACTGTTTTTCGGATTGACAGAACAGCCAAGGCCGGTAAATCCAAAGGCGGTGGAGTATGCTTCATGATCAACAAGAAATGGTGCGACCCCAGGAACATCACGATTCTCTCGCGGTCCTGCTCGCCTCATCTGGAACATTTAACAATCATCTGCCGCCCATTCTATCTGCCAAGGGAGTTTTCTGCGGTCATCGCCACTGCCGTTTACATTCCACCACAGGCAGACACAGGGCTGGCTTTATCTGGCCTTCATGATGTTACCAGCGGCGTTATAAACAAACACCCCGATGCTGCGTTCATCGTCGCGGGCGATTTTAACAAAGCAAACCTAAAGAAAGTCTTGCCAAACTTTCACCAGCACGTCTCCTGTCCTACACGAGGAGCAAACACACTGGATCATTGCTACTCTCCGTTTAAGAACGCCTATAAAGCGCGGTCACTTCCAGCTTTTGGCAAATCGGATCATGCCGCCATTTTCCTCACACCTGAATACAAACAAAGGCTCGTTCAGGAACCCCCGGTGAGGCGGGAAGTTAAACGCTGGTCAGCCCACTCAGAGACCACGCTACAGGCAGCTTTGGATGACGTCGACTGGGACATGTTCCGGGCGAGTTCATCTGACGTCAGCGAGTTCACAGATGTGGCACTTTGCTTCATCAACACGCTTACAGAGCAAGCCACACAAACAATAACAATAACGTCCTTCTCAAATCAGAAATCGTGGGTGGACAATTCAATCCGCGCTGCAGTGAAAACATGCACTGTCGCTTAAAACGCCGGTCTCCTATCGGGAAACATGACTGAATACAGATCGTCCTGCTATGCTCTGCGATGCGCAGTTAAAGCCGCAATGCTCCGTTATAAAGATTGAGTTGAGTCTCATTTCCAACTCAACGACTTGCGGCGCATGTGGCAGGCTCTGAGGTCCATCTGCTCTTTTGGATCTAAATCCTCTGCAGAGGTCAGAGCTGATACGTTACTTGTGAATGAGTTAAACTCTTTCTACGCTCACTTTGACTGTAATCGTGGTAGCGCGACTCCACCAAGTGCCGCGTCAGAGGGAATTACTCAGAGCAGCAACAACCACGTGATCTCTGTCTCGGAGGATGAAGTTCGGAGGGCACTCAAGCGTGTGGACGTCAGGAAAGCTGCCGGGCCGGATGGTATTTCAGGCTGTGTTCTGCTGATCAGCTCGGCGGTTTGTTTACATCTATCTTTAATGAGTCCCTCGCTACATCTGTGGTCCCCACCTCCTTCAAAAAATCCACTATCATCCCTGTCCCTAAGAACAGTAAACCCTCTTGCCTAAATGACTATCGTCCAGTGGCTCTCACGTCTATAGTCATGAAGGTCTTTGAGAGACTCATTAAAAACACCATTTGCTCCTTCATTCCTGACACTTTGGACCCTAGACTTTCAGTTTGCCTATCATCCCAGTAGATCGACTGAAGATGCCATCTCTCATGTCCTCCACTCCTCCCTCACTCACATCGACAGCAAAAGTGGAAACTATGTAAGGCTGCTATTTATTGACTATAGCTCAGCCTTTAACACCATAGTTCCCATTAAGCTAACCGCCAAACTCCTGGATCTCGGCCTGAATTCTTCTCTCTGCCACTGGATTGAGGACTTCCTCACTGGCAGGCCTCAGGTGGTGAGAGTAGGCCAGTTCACCTCCACCTCCATCACCCTGAGTGTGGGAGCTCCACAGGGCTGTGTCCTGAGTCCCCTGCTTTACTCTCTCTACACGCATGACTGTTTGTCCACACACAGCTCCACCTCTATCATCAAATTTGCTGATGATACTGTTGTCCTAGGCCTCATTTCCAACAACAATGAGACGGCATACTTGGACGAGGTGGAGCATCTAACATCATGGTGCCAGGACAACTGTCTCTCTCTGAATGTTGGCAAGACCAAAGAAATGATTGTGGACTTCAGGAAGAGACAGCAACGGACATACTCCCCTCTCATGATCAGCGGGTCACCAGTAGAGAGAGTGAGCAGCTTCAAGTACCTGGGCGTAAACATCTCAGAGGACCTGACCTGGACTGCTCACATTCAGACACAGGTGAAAAAAGCCAGGCAAAGACTGTACCACCTGCGCCAGCTGAGGAAATTCAGGGTTTCACCAGCTATTCTGAAAACTTTCTATTTAGGGGTGATATAAAGTGTATTAACTCTTAATACACACCAGTCATGACTGCAAAGCCCTGCAAAGAGTCGTGCGCTTATCCGAGCGTATCTCAGGGTCAGCTCTCCCATCTCTGCAGGACGTCTACACCAAACGCTGCAAAGGTAGAGCTACTAAAATCATCAAGGACTCTAACCTCCCTGCAAACCCTCATTTCACGCTGCTGCCACCTGGTAAGCGCTTCTGAAGCCTGATGGCCAAAACTGAGAAACTCAGGAGGAGATTCTTCCCCCAGGCCATCAGACTCCTGAACTCAGTCACTTAACATCACGTGACCATCGATATACTGACATTGCACTGCACTTTCTGTTCTTGTTGTTACTGTGTAACAACCTGTTATAAACCTGTTTGCACATTATACTTCTTTGTACATTTGTTAACCACATATTTATAAGTCTACAGTTTACTCACTGCACAGTTTACTTCACTTATTTTATTCCACTTCTTTATTTTTATTTTTTTCTACTTGACTTGATTTATTTATAATTCTACAGATATATATATATATAGTACTTTTTTATTCTATTTCTATTATAATTTCCTCCTTGTGTTTTTAACTGTGAATTTGCACTGTCCATGGAGCGGACCTGTTTACATTTCACTGCCGGTTGTATATTCTGTATATAACTGTGTATGTGACAAATAAAACTCTTGAATCTTGACATTCAGACAGGAAAATCTGACAGCTAATGACTTCACAACTGTATGTTGAGGTTTTATATGCAGCATTCCCTGGAGACCATATGCATTGCCTCAAGCCATACGTCTGCTATCCAGGTAAGGTGGTCTCTTAATACAAGACCAAATTAATAATAAAAAAAAAAACATGCAATTATGCAATGAAGCTACTAGTTGAAAAACAAACCCTTCTTGTTTCTGTTTATATGTATGCTGCATATTGATACTGGTTTTGTATACAGCTACTGTAAGAAAAACTAAAATGCACCTGGAGTTTAAACAAGTTACAGTGTCTTATTGGCATCATTTTGCACTAGCAGCTATGCATGTAATTACATGAAAAGAGTCAGAAAGGGTCAGGTTGACTTTCAGTACAAAATTACAACCTACAGTCCCAGTGTGGAGGTCTCAGCCCCCATAGTGTTCTAATCTATGTCCAGATCTGTGTGTGTATGACTTCAAAATGATGAAGAATATTTTGCAGGTAATGAATTGGGTTCATCTGCAGATTTTTTGGTATTTATTCCATCTGTCTCAGCACTAGGCTACTGCTACCACTCTTGTTCCAGTAGCCTAGTTTTAAAGAGCTGCTAAACATGATATGTTGCTTCAGGGCTTCTGTCCAATGACATACCTGCTGAAACTTGTGCAGCTTCACTGTTATGAAATGTGTTATTGCCATTCTTACAGTATTCACTAAATTATATCACACATACAGTGTAGGCCCAATATATATTGAAAGAAATAATTGCTAATACCGCGTAATATATACTTGTGTATTAATAACAGTAAATCTAAATGTAATGCAGCCTTGTCAAAGGTAGATCAATATGTAATTTAAACTACTGCACTGTAGATGTCACTAATGTTCTTCTATTAGAACTTCTTCTATTCAACACATTTGAATTGCTTACTTCTTTCAGCAACCCCTAGAGGGCGTTGTTTGCTCAGTGGTGTTTACTGTACCGTAAACTTTGAAGCATTGACGCAAATGAAACGTGACACTCACTATTAGGCTACATAATAGATACAGTAATTTCTTAACAATTTTTATTGGAACATTTTGTTACTTAAATTCTATTTCCTTCTGGACCTAATTCATTTTTTAAGCTGATTTTATAAAGTGCATATTCCCAGGAAGTAGGCTACAGATGCTTCTGGCCCATAGTCTGCATTTTCAGACCTGGATCGTTTTTTTTTTTTTTTTTCGAAACAGGGACTTAATTTGTTACAACATTGCATTTTTTTCTTGGTTTGGTCCGCGTTCACAAGCCAACATTTCAAATTAGCCTACTAAAATGTGTTTATGCAAGCAGGCTTACTGTGGCTCTATCTTTAGCTGTCGTGACATAGGCCTACTCAACCACATTATCATTTAAAATGCAGTTAGAGTGGGATTGCGGTAATAGAGGCTTCATCGGTACAGCATTGCAATGCACGGAAAAGAGCAATGACAATACATTTTAAGATGAAGAGGAGCTATTTGGTTCTCAACCAAAACGAACAGAATCAGACAATGCTTCCCTTTTATATGCCCATCACATTTTACCGTCATGGATTCATACCGCTTGGTTCGTTGGGTCGGATTGCTTTTTCCTCAAACTGCTCCAGAGTTCGTTTTCAATTGGGCCACCTAAAATTAAATGGAAGAAAACGAGCCAGGTGTGAAAACGCCCTTAGGTATGGCCTGTTGATCTGACATTGAAGAACTGTCTGGCCAAGAGGACATTCTTGTTCATCAGTTACACTCTTACAAAAGTGACAAACGAAAACAAAACATTTCCCATTTATCAGATTCCAATATCACTCTGTCACCTGGTGCCCTTTTATATCCCATCCTGCTGCACCTGCAGCTTTAGGTCTCCTGAAGTAATTCAGTAGTCAAAAAATCATTTTCAATGGTACCCTAAGGCCCTTTAGGAATTTACAGCCCTATAATTGATTCCCTGATCTGTGTTTTTGACTGAGAGCCAAATAAAACTGAGATAAATCCGGTAGCTGCAGTCAAGAGTTCCTTCTCAAGCAGATTTACAGACCAGCACCCTTATGAAAAATAACTTTATAGTGTGCTATTAGTATACTTCTTTTAAACAAAAATAACAAAGTATATTTCAGTCTACTTTTTATGTAGCCTACTTCTCAGAAATATAGGCTACTTTATGTAGGTTACTTCTCAGAAATATACTTAAAATTGCAAGCATAGGCTACCTCACATAGGCTACTGACAGGCTACTGTCTCTCAATCTTTTATCGAGATGTACTTAAAAGTATAATTAAGTATTCAAAGTAGGCTACTTGGCTTGTAGTTGTGTTTTTATTTTGATTGAGTACTGTAGCCTAAATACTTTTTTCACGTTTTGCATACAAAAACTATTGTGTTTATCTTATAAACTATTGTTTGAAAATATTGATTTATAAAGAAAACACATAGCCTACACTCTAAAAAATGCTGGGTTAAAAACAACCCAAGTTGGGTTGAAAATGGACTAACCCAGCGATTGGGTTGTTTTAACCCAGCAGTTGGGTTAAATGTTTGCTTAAAACAACCCAATTGCTGGGTTAGTCAATTTTTAACCCAGCATTTTTTAGAGTGTATATGTTTCTAATTCTAAGTAATTTAATTTTTAATAGGCTAGTCCACTGGTACAGAGGAATTTACTTAAAATCTACTTTACTCTTTCCTCGCCACTGACTGAATTTTCCAGCTATCCATGAAGGAGGCGCTATTACGCATCTTATAGTACATAATCTCCAGATTAAAACAAGTGAAGAAGAAGCAGTAACAAGATAGAAGGGGTGCTTCTCAATTCTTATTTGTGCATCCTCGTTTCCTTTTCCAGCTTCCTTTCCATGTGTATTAGCTCCACCCATTCAGGATGCGAGGGAAGGACGCAAGGAAAAGAAGCGAGGACGGAGGGATTGAATCAAGTGAAATGATATATTAGTTTAATGTTTAATTCTCTTTTATTTTCTTGTGCTTTGATATAATTCTGCAACTGTCCTACTACAGTCGTTGTAATTTGACATACATTTGTGTCTTGTACATATAAACAATAATGATAATGATAATAATGAATAAACTGTGGCAAGATGTGTTACTAAAAGTGGAGTGGAACTAAGTGTGGAATGTTGCCCACTTCATGCACTCATCTGTCATAACTTTAATTACGTCGTAATTAGATTACATAGGCATCAGACTCGATGTTGAATGACGAAATAACCTTATAAAATGCATACACTACACGGATGAGCACTTAGTGCATAAGTAGTCTACATAGTGTATAAGGGCATATAATGCGTCATTTGGGACGCAACTTTAGTTGTAAACTAGTTGTGTTACTGTTACACTTAAAGTATATGTAAAATAATTTTATACATTAAAAAGTAGGCCAATTAAGTCCCAAGTAGTATTAAAACAGTACACTTACAAGTATACTTCTAGTACATTGATATTAGTACTTACCACATAAAGCACTTAATAAAATTAACTTGAAGTATACTTATTTTTGCTAAGGGTAAGTGTGAGAGCAGAGTTTTAGAGGGCCTTTAATGACTGTCCAGCAGGAATAAACTTGAAGGAATGAAGGACTAAAGAGGTCTAGGGTGTCTCAGATGCTGTATTAGCTACTTGATGTGTTTGTGTAGGCTATGCCTAAAAGGGGTCTGTGTGTTTACATTATAAGGTCTGGGTAAATATTAGGTTGAAATGTTTAATTTTAATGGTTCATTTATTTAGAAATGAATACATAAGCTACAAATGATAAGAAATTCACAAATAATTTCAAGTTATTGTCCTTGTGAAACAGTCTGTGTATTTTTTCTGCCTAGTTTAGTGTCAAGTGAGCTGTAAATACTTTTAGACAAAAGGCTATGTTAACACGTCGTATTAAGATTCACCGGTTCTCCCAGGCATTCTTGGTTTTTAAAGGGGTCGTGACATGATTCTTCACTTATAATGTTAAAGTTTTTTTGCACCATAAAACAAAACAAAAACACACACATATATATATATGGTCAAAAACACCATAGACAAACTTTTAGTCAACTTTTTATTGGCATATTTTGCATAAAATTTACATTTGGCATTATGGCTCAGTTCTAAATTCCCCATCCTTTTCATGAGCTCCATGAAAAGCCAAGACAGGGAACAGCAGCAGATTCTGGGGACAACCTCCTATTTTTAAACTCCATTTAGAACAGAGTATGCATCAATGACAACAGAATGACATTGATTAAGTTTAACAATTTTAGCCTATTGCATTTTAAATTATGGGTGGCACTACCCGTTTGGGTAGTAACTTCCACTTAAAATGACTGAAACAAGTCATTTCATATAACAAGATTGCTACAAATAATCCTTATCTGTCAGTTTGACTGAATGAGCTGTACATTTTCTATCATGTTCTATTTTTATCTGTAAGGAAAATTGGTATTTTAATGTGACATTGGTATCACAAAAGCTGGGAAATATGACATTTATCTATCAAAATAGGAAAAACACTTTGAAATATCAGTTCATGATTAACAATGTTAACAGTTAAGCCAGGCTGGGAGACCAGCTAAAACCAGTTGAACTCCAGCTAAGCCAGGTTAGGAGACCAGCTTGACCAGCTAATACCAGCTAAGCCAGGCTGGAAGACCAGCTAAAACCAGCTACTTCCAGCTTAATCCATTTTATGCTGGTTTTAGCAGGATTTTTCAGCAGGGATAACATAGATTTATGTTGATATATGATTATTATTTCATTCATAGAGTGAATCTTTAAGCAAGTTTATTGCCACTGATTATTTGCAGTTTAACGGAAGTTACTGGGGAAGTAAGCTTGCATGGTATGGACATGATGACAGCATCACTTCCTTCTCTTGTGGTCTACAACAAAACTGAAGAATGTTAGCATGACTGGACAAATACTGGCCAATTCAAGGAAAAAACATATACATAGGTAGTATATGGAGTGAGATGAAAATACATTTTCTTTGCTTTCTCTGTTGTGTCTCTTTTTGTCCCCTCAGCCTAAAGGGGTTAAGATATCATCTAAATCAGTCCAATGCGACTGTGGTCCCTGACATGCAGACTCCAGCCAGTTCTCCATTTGTTTTCCTTTAATGTTGCTCGACACAGATGTTGATGGATTTTTCACAGGAGGAAATAATCTCTGTGATGTTGCATCACATTTGCTGATGTTTGAAGATGATTATGTAATGACAAGCAATGTGATTTAGATGTCTGATAACATAAGAGATTGCCATACCACTTTGTTCAGATCTCCTAAGAAAAGACCATACTTTTGGATTGATTGTTTCTCTGATGCTAGTGGTGGATCTTTCAAGCAATTCTTTGAGTGCAAACTTTCAAAACGGATTCTGAGAAAGATATTATAGGCTGAAGTTCCTGATAAGAAAGAATACTAGAATTTTACCAGAACAGACAGCATGCAATAACACAGGACAACTGCCTTGCCCAAACTACTCTCCTCATCCATATATGAGACCCATCTCCCACAGTTTCACTTTTTCCACATTTATTCCAAAATGGATTAAATTAATTATTTTCCTCAAAATTCTACAAACAATACCCCATAATGACAACGTGAAATAAGTTTTTTTTTTTTTAATCTTTGCAAATTTATTACAAAAAAATCAAATGTACATAAGTATTAACAGTCTTTGCGATGACACTCAAAATTGAGCTCAGGTGCATCCTGTTTCCACTGATCATCCTTGAGATGTTTCTACAACTTGATTGTCCATCTATGGTGAATTCAGTTGATTGGACATGATTTGGAAAGGCACACCTGTCTATATAAGGTCCCACAGTTAAACCAAGCCATGAAGTCTAATTAATTGTCTGTAGACTTCTGAGACAGGATTGTATTGAGGCACAGATCTGGGGAAGAGTACAGAAAAATTTCTGCAGCATTGAAGGTCCCAATGAGCACAGTGGCATCTGTTAATGGAAGAAGTTCGGAACCACCAGGACTTTTCCTAGAGCCACCCGGCCAAACTGAGTGATCGGGGGAGAAGGGCCTTAGTCAGGGAGGTGACCAAGAACCCATGGTTTCTCTGTGGAGAGAGGAGAACTTTCCAGAAGAACAACCATCTTTGCAGCACTCCACCAATCAGGCCTGCATGTTAGAGTGGCCAGACGGAAGCCACTCCTAAGTAAAAGACACATGACAGCCCACCTGGAGTTTGTCAAAAGGCACCTGAAGGACTCAACTCTGAAACAAAGATTGTACTCTTTGGCCTGAATGCCAAGCGTCATGTCTGGAGGAAACCAGGCACTGCTCATCACCTGGCCAATACCATCCCTACAGTGAAGTATGGTGGAAGCATCATGCAGTGGGGATGTTTTTCAGTGGCAGGAACTGGTGAATGCAGCAATATCCTTGAGACCTCCTTGACGAAAACCTGCTCCAGAGCACTCTGGATCTCGGACTGGGGCGCCGGTTCCTCTTCCAACAGGACAGTGGCCTGTAATTGGTGCCAACGGTGTTTCAACAAAGTATTGAGTAAAGACTGTGAATACTTGATATACTTGTATTTTTTTTTTTTTTTTTTTTTTTTTTTTTTTAACACGACTATTTCAAACAAACTTCTTTCACGTTCTCATTATGGGGTATTGTTTGTAGAATTGAGGAAAATGAGTTTAATCCATTTTGGAATACGACTGTAACAAAATAACAAAATGTGGGAAAAGGGAAGTACTGTGTATACCACATATGATGTCACTAGAATAGATCAGTACAACTATTTAAAACTGTTCTCTTTTTGTGGGCGGTGTCCCTTCAAGATCTCTGATAATTATGACACTGGCATGATACATTTTAACCTGATGAATATAAAGGTATATTTGATTTATTCTAAATTCTTCCAATTTTTATTTCCAGTAGATACTGGTATTACCACAAATATGCATCCAGGATAGCTCAAACTGAAGGCCATGAATGAATGGAGCATGTGGCACGTCATGTGGACCTTTTAGTTTCTGTATCTAACTGACTTGGCAAGCTGTATGAACGTGACTAAGAAAAGTTCTCATTTCCCATTGCTTAATCTGGAAATCCGTTGATCTATAATTACCAGAGTTTACTCTGTGCTATAATTAGTTTACTTTGAAAGCCTCTTTGCTGTTACTACTAAATGTATAACCAAACTGGACAGTCAGAGGAGCTATTACACATTTTAAACCAGATTAGCCTATCTTCATTTTAGTTTTCACAATTAATATGAATATTTACAGAAACCTATATATCGACAAGTTTATGCTTCCCCTTTAAATTGACTTGACTTTTTTTTTTTTTGGAAGGACAATCTCAGGTTTTGGAGGAGATCTCCGTTATTTGGGGAACACCCTCCACACACTCAGTCTTTGTGTTTGTTTTGGCTCCTGAGAGCTTCCTGAGTCCAATGTGTCTCAGGTTTGGAACAAGAACATAACTGTAAGTTCTTGAAACTATGTTTGTCTCTTCTTAAAGTATTATGATGGAACAAGTATCTTACAGATACAATGGATGTTATGTGTTTAGATTAAATCACTTCCAGTGAGCTTGACTTGTACTGTGATCTTTTGACTTATTTTGACAAACTGCAAGGTCATAATAGATTTTGTTAATGTTGGAAAGTGTGTTGTTAATAGATAAATTGATATTTCATAAACATTCCTGACCGAATTAACTTTCACCCATCGTTTTTTCTCGATTGTGTGCACTTGCCTACTTGAGACACATGTGTCATGCCTGACAGCAAATGTTCACAAAAACCTTGAGAAAATGCTGTTTATTTCCTCTTGAGTTGCACCTCAGTAAAAGTTCTAAATGTCAATGGCATGCACTCCTTGATACCAAACACATTTCAAAGCAATTATTTTTCCACTTGTTCCATCTGTAATACAACTTGGGATAGTAAAACACGCTAAAACTGCACAGTAGGTTGACAGGAGAACTAAAACCGTGATGACAGGTCCTTGACACTTAAGACGTGTCAACAAGCCCTCATAGCAGACAAAACATTAAACATCTGTGCCGGAAGCATGCGTGCTATGTAGTGTTAAACAAACCTATGCTGTTTTGTAGCTGCTGTTATGTGCTGGAAAACAGCAAGTGTGCTTCCATGCCAAACACCGGTTTGGTCTAAGAATGGTTAACTGTTGCTCCCCCACTGCTGTGACCTGGTGGATTTCCTTCTGCATTTGTGAGACGGTTTTGTAGCTTAAAAATAAACCCCACTAAAAAGACTGAGATAGAACACGTTATCAGACTAAACAGCTGATAGGAAGCTGTGATTGTTGCCTTTGAACAATCTGTACCAGAATGTCTTCATGAAAAATTCAGGCTTTCTAATGTAATGGACCACTATTACATCAGTTAATATCTTTTAGATCATATACATATCACATTATATACTAAGTTCTAATAGGTCCTTAACTCAACTTGTTTGCAATCACATTGTTCTCTATAGGGCACAGCTGATTGGTTCTTGCTGTATCAGTAACCAATGAGCTTGCATGCTCAGCCTTCAAAAATACTTGGTTAGCATTTGCCTTAGCAGTGCAGAATGCTTCAGAAACCCTCCACCTTCCCCAGCTCCACCTGTATAGATCTGCCATGGGTAATTTATGTACGCTATATTATACAGCAGCAGCATGTCTTACTTACTCACAAAAAGCATGTTGTGTATTTATTGACAGTAGCAAGTCTTGTACTTGCAGCAACATCCAACAGTGGCAGCGTAGCAGATCTTTTCCGTCAATACTAAATATATCAGCATCTTAGCATGCTGCTAAAGTCAGCCTGCTAAGCTATTATACTCTATGGAAGTGATATTCAACCTCAGTTTTTAGTTTTAGTTTTCATTAAAATGTTATAAGCCATGAAACAAGCCAACCAGCTATGAGGTGAATCACAACATTACAAACTTTCATTTGATGCAAAAAAGTATTTGAAAATCAGAAAAAAGACAAAGGCAAATCACCAGATCCTCAGCAAAGACCACAAGAATCTGACAAGTCTTTTGCGCAGACCTATGACCAGCTTTGTCTCCATACTGCCTTGATGAACCCGATTTTCAAGCAAAAGGAACTGAATGAAATATTTGAATGCTACCGATCAACAATCTGAATTCAGACTTGTGGTGCAGCTTGATGCTATTTAAGTAGTAATAACTATTTTTAAAGCGTAGGGAGGCTGAAATGATTATGTCATTCGTGGTGCTTCACTGGAGTTCCCCGCAGAGCTCTTTTAGTGTGATTTGCTCGCCATGACTCTCTTATAGTTGAAATTTTCTTTACAGCATTATGGGCCATGTAGTTTTTCACAACGAATTCCGCTATGTGAAATTATACACACAGGAGGCTTCAACAAAAGCATATACATTTGATTATACCAAGGTCTGTGTGAATACTCAATTCTGATTGGTTTAAAGGTGTGCAATAAAAATGTTTTCATCGAAGCAAACATATGTCATTTGAAGATTGCACTGCACACAGAAACATTCTGAAGCACAGAAACTTATCAAAGCTGCCCCACAACTTTTATTAATAAAATGGCTTTGCAATTGAATCGCTACATTATATTACTCAGCAATGAGGTAACGTTGCTGGTTTTGAAGTAATTAAACTCACAGCTTCTTTGCTAATAGAGAGAGATGCTGAACAGACACCTACATACTTTATCTGTGTCTGATTCAAAGCGGGCAAAATGCTAGATCTAACCTTAACTGACGAAAATAACCATAATTTTTAATAATAATTTTCCAGTCAAATATTGTGCTGCAGACATCAATACCAGCTTTAAGTTCTCAATCCAGACAAATGACCATGGTATACGCAGGATAATCTATGGCTAGCTGTGCATTAAACTATTTGAATTCACTCCGTGGAGGCAAATGCTTTCTGTCTGGTGGTTCATTGCCTCCACGTCGTGCATTAAAATCTTTTAATGCAAAGTTTGCCATGGATTATCCTTTACCTAACAACCTTGGGGCACACAACAGCTCAACACTCCCAGACTAGTTTCTATATGAACGTGAATATTTTAACCAATATGGAGCGGGGCTTTGATTATTGTGTTTAAAAAAACACATTTTGATTAGATAAAACAACATATTGTCATTACACAACAGGTTTTTGGTTAAGCTTTAGAAAAAGCTACTGCTGGTGGGCCAAGTAAGTGCAAGATTTTGTTAGAGGACATGCAAGTGATTGTGATTTTCTTTAATTGCATGTTACAGTTGGCATCAGAGTATCTTTCTTACAGTTTAATTTATATCAAGTATTAAGTTGCAGTTCCTAATGAACTTACTGGCCAACTGGTGTGTTTTATGTATTTGACAAATACATTTTTCTCTTGCATTTGGTTGACCATTCTTTTCATAAAATATGCAAGGGAAGATGGGAAGGTTGTTGGGAAGATCATTCCTCATTCCTGTGTATAGCATAACATTCTGCTTAAAAGCTAATTGAATCCACTATAGTTTACTTCTGTATAATTAGGGAACTGTTTTTTTGTACACCCTTGAGATTTGTTACTAAACAGGAGTACTTATGAGAGCCACTGTGTACCCCCTTTGGCTGGAGACACCAAATTCTATTTGGAACCGGATTACATGGATTGAATGTATTAAAGTGATGTATATCCAGGCATTCTCAGACAGACGATTGCAATCTCTCAAAAATCATAATAAAGACTGGAACCCATGGCTTTACTCTGTCAAAATCACATACCCTGATGCACAGTGACAGTGCATTGTTTTCCATCGAATATTATGTCAAACTGTAAGTTTAAGTTTTTTTTTTTTTTTGGCTACCTATTATAGGTCTGTGGTAACTAAAATATGACAGATAAGCATCTTTTCAGCAAATAACTCTGAATGCTTCATTGCGTCTACAATCTTATTTACAGTCCAATGTTTTGAGAGTCCAATTAGTTGTAGATTTGGTTTAGTCCACAAAGTCTGTACTCGGTGCCAGTCTCTCTTCATGTCTCCTTTTTAAGCCTCAGTGGGAGTCTATTTGATGACAAGTGTGCTTCTATGCTGTCATGTGTTATTAGGGCAGAAAAACAACTTTGATTGAGTGTGCTTCTCCATTAATGTAACAAAAACACCCACCTTATATGTTCACAACTTCATTTAGGCCTGTGTGTGCATGAACATATATGGGTGTCTCACTTTTGAACATCAAGATATGACAATTCTCTCTGTCTCTCTTTCTGCTGTCTCTTTCTATTATTGTTAAATTTGATCCTTATTTCTACCAGTTTACAACTGCCAATTACTTACACACCAGGGAGTCCTTGAGATAGGAAAATTCCCACCGCAGTACAGGGTTTTTGATGTTATCAGTCGGAGCTTACATCTTTGTTGTGAAAAATTCTTCTGTCTCTGCTTTTAACTTGCATTATCTCTTCTCTGCCTCTACTCTGTTCCCCTACACTCTCCAGGAACCACTGATTGCATCTTTTACGGAGAGAGTAATATTCTAATATTACTGCAGCTTTTCGTTCAGCAGGTATTCAAACTTTGTGAGAGCATTTTTTCAAATATTCAAATGTATTACAACAATAAAAACTTCTCCAAATGTGTCTACTCCAAATGTGTCTACTGTAGTGTGTATATATATATATATATATATATATATATATATATATATATATATATATATATATATATATATATATATATATATATATATATATATATATATTGCACAGGATTATGATTGTTAAAGGCACAGTATGTAAGATTTTTGTGCAACCACTAGAACATTGTTATATATTTTTTGACTTGTGTACTTACATTATCCCAAATGATTCCAAGAATATTTAAATCCAGAGAAATAAGCTATTTATACATATATATTATATATACGGACTGCTTCCATGTGTCACCTATCAATGACATCATACCTGCGTTAACCTTGATTTTATTCAGTTTTATTTTGTAGAAATCATGATAACACCAAGTATATTTAATATATTATGTGTTTTATTAGACAGCTGAGCAACTGTTTGGATACATTCATCGACAGAAAACGAATCATTGTTATACAGCTCAACACAGTTAGTCTTATTGTTTAAATCTCGTTTTCTTGGTTTACTGTGAGTACCGTGTTTTACCATGCCTATATTGATCTAACTTACTGTAGTGTGCAACAAGTGTCTCATAGTAGCCGCCGAACGAACCCACAGAGCATTATAACATAACTTTCAACACTCAGATGTATCTAATATGAGACAACAGCGCTGTGTTACCCCACATACGCATGAGCAGAAGAAGCGGAAGCAGTCATCTGCGGCATAATAAAAGCTCCGCAAAATCAAGGCGTCATCAAGCTACGCCTTTGTTTTGAATAAGCGACCTCTAGTGGTGAAAAAGTACATAATGTGGCTTTAACTAAAACTAAAACCAAAAACATGAAGAATTTCATTACTTAAAATAAAATAAACATGAACTGAAATGTCTTGAACATGAACTTATTTTATTTCAGCTGTTAAGGAAACATTTCTCATTTTGTTATAGTTTAAGTTCATTTTAAATAGTTAATTTTAAAGTCATTTTGTTTAGTTGAAGTACTAAAACAACTAACATCTCAGGTTACATACATGGTGAACAAAATGCTGTGTCATGGCTTTGACATATGGAGCTTTTTCTGTCTAAATGAAGTTCGTTTACACAAAATATAAATGTGGAATAAATGAAATAAATATGTTTTTCTGCAAAATATGTTTGCTGAAACCAAATCTAACTGAAGTATATTTTCATTCATATGGTATGTTTTTAAGTTCACCTTAGTGATCATGCTTAAGTAATAAGTCATGACTACCTGTGCACAGGCCAAATTCATATAGTCATCCATCACTATGGGAAAGACCTGAGAATACAGTAATGATGTGTGACAATAGGTTGTTGAGCTTCTGCCAGTGCTATGATCATGAAATGACCATAAGAAAATAGTTTAATTGATAGAATGCTCATTTCCACTATACGAGTGGTGACACACACGCTGAGGTGGATGGTTCGAGTTGCCAAACGAACTGAATGGATCAAAGTTGGAGAATTGCAGATGCTTGTTGGGTCTTGGTGTCAGAAAGTCAATCTCATGCACCTACAGTTTGTCAGGCGTTACTGGAACTTTCAGTGGGACTGGGTTTTATGAGCAGATGAGACCAAAGTTAAGCTTTTTGGAAAAACGCCAGAGGTGGGTTTGGCATAGACTGAAACATGGCAATATAGACACTGTGAAGTGTGGTGGATATTTAATGCTGCAAGGCTAATTTTCCATGGACCCTGGACAATTTGTTTGAAAACACTGTATCATAAACTCAAACAAGTACCAGCAGATATTAAATCAAAACCTGACTGACCCTGTCAGGAAACTTAAACTAGGCCATAATTGGATCTTCCAGCATGACAATGATCCAAATAAAAGTGGGATGAGCTGAAGAAAAAAGTCCACAAGCATAGACCTCTGAATCTGAAGGGTCTGGAGAGAATCTGTCTGGTGGAATGGTCTCAGATCTCTTGCCATATGTTCATCAACCTTTTTATGCATTACAGGAGAAGATCCAGAACTGTTATCTTGGCAAAGGAAGGCTGCACAAAGTATTAAATGAAAGGGTGCCAATAACTGAATTGTGGAATTCATACAGTATATTTCAGAAAAATATGATATTTTTTTTTTCTTTCAACTTTTTGACTTTAAATAAGAGTTGGGATGAAAGAATGAAAGAAATTGCAAAAACAAATTTTAACAGTCAGTTTTGCTCATATGTACCAAGGGCGCCAATATTTGTGGAGCACACTTGGTGACCACGTTCCCTCTATTGTGGCCACCAAAGCATACTAGGAGCATCAACATAGATCCTTAAAGCACAACAGACACAACAGATGAAGACTCTGAGGAGCCCTACAGCAAAACAATTGGCAATTGTATGTAGAGTTAGTAATTATAATTTCTGAATAATTAATAAAAAAAATTATTAATTTAGATTATCAGACATAGAAAAGAATTCAGAATATACAGTTCTACTTGTGTATCGTTTACTTATAAGTGCCTCAAACACACTATCTCCTGCTTGTTTTGTGAGCAATATGCATCAGACGATCAAAGAACCATCTAATCTTAAACAATAAAAACCTCCAATTGTGTAATATTATTATTATTATTATTCTTTTATAAAGTACATTCCAAGAAAATGCATATTAGGAAAATATAGCATGTAGTCTCAAATACAAAGAACCTAAAACCACACTGATGCCCTTTCAGTTTGAGAACTTCCAGGGATGGCTCTCTGAGGTCACAAAAGTTATGGTGTTTGAGGGAGTAAACAGGAAACACAGTTGAACATCACCACCATCTTTGCTCAAGAGAGCGGAACAGAATCATGGCAGAAAGGAATGGTTGGTAATTAAAAGCATCCTCAGTAGCCACAATCGCTATTACTGTAAATTCCTCAGTGTGCAGAGGACATGTGCTGATCCAGTCAGAATATTTTCTTCTGGCCAGCTGAAGACCCATCAGCCCTGCATTAGCTGCTCACTCTCAACAATCAGATAACCTATAATGCTAAGGCTCTCAAGCATATCTGAATCACTGAAATGAACCATACAATATTTATATTAAGTCTGAGCAACATATAATTTCATAGCTAGCTTTTTGTGTATCCTAAATATACACAATTAAACTACACAAAAGTTACACAAAATTACAATGTGACTAGAAAAATAAAATAAAAAATAAAATTTTGTTCAAGTGACTTTATTAATAAAAATAACATCATTTTTATTTTGATTAATTATTATTTGATTAGTAATTGTATTTAATATTTAATAATACATGTTATTAGTAATTGTATTACTACTACTAACGATAATTATAATTTAATTATAATCATCATCATCATTTGTATTAATAAAAATCAATCCCGGTACATACAAGTTAGTAATCTTCAGTGCTGAAAGCTGAATTATTTTATGAATATACAATTTTCCAGGAGTCAAAATGTATCACATTCAGACTGTATACATATTTAGCATTTTATTTTTATTTTTGCAGGCTTCATGGAAAAAGTAATAGTGCATCCATTGTTTTGAATTTCTCCAGATAACAACATGGCTTATCTGGGAGCTGCAGTACTGCTACACATGCAACATATTTGGCCCACCTCACTGGAAACTAAATGGAATATTAGAATCTCCCGGAAAACAAAATTCCATATCCCCCATGTTCGCCAAAATCAGTTATCTTCACTCAACCTTGCAAAGGTAACTGACTGATCCACCCTAGGACTTTGGGTCCATACTTTTACTTTCTGGCACAGCCTAACAAAAATAACCACTGGAATGATTTACTCTACTGAAGAAGACCATTGATTCCTGGCTTCCTCTGTTACACCCACATAGTCCCTGTTAAGGGAGGAAATGCCCTGCAGTGACCCTGTTTTCTAACGTTTGGAGATGCAGCCCTCTTATGAAAGACCATAGCACTGGTAGATGTCATTCCATAGGGAAAACAGTAATGGAAGTAGACGCAGAACCTGATCTGACCAATCAGATTTGAGGGACATGTTTACAGATTATGTCATGTTTCGGTTTACAACCAGATTTGGGTGCTTCTACATCAGTATTATTCACCTATCACTTCCCTCTGATAGGATTAGGGTTAAGTTTAGTGGTAGGGATATGGTTAGGATTACATTTTCGGACAGGAATGTTGTTTCAGAATCAACAAAATATTTTGATCCAGGAACATGTCTAGCTCGCCAAAACCAGGACGTCCAAAGTGGACGGTGTAATTCTGCCATTCAGAAGCTAATACTAACTAAGCTCAGCTGAACCTGTGGCCTACTATATGGTGGTAGAAATGAAGAAAAAAATATATCACTTTCATTCAGAGAAAATGCTCACAAATGCTCTGTAGTGCTGCATGTTAAGGTGAAGGTTAGTGGTGCTTAAATCGGAAATTAATTTACAGTCTTTGTGGTAAATTGCAATCTGTGTAATTAAAAATAATGAGAGGAATTATCAGGAGATGATTTACTGCTTTGGAACGTTTCTTGTTGTCAGCAGGGTTTTTCATTTTGGCTTTTGCCAATGTTGAATTAATCTTCTTCGGACAACAACACGCATTTAGGTCTTCTCTGGCTGTCGACAGAAAGTATAGATTTTATCAATGCGGTCACATGGATTAATCTTCAGAGATTGGATTACAAGGAGAGAACAAGGCCTTCAATATGAAGAGAACCAAAAAAACTCTTTAATTGCATTACAGCTGCAGAGAGTCTGCAATTAGCCGGCTGTCTGTAGAGAGCCGGCTTGACTTTTATTGGCTAAGCAAATTTGATGAAAGTTTGTGGTTTTGACCTTTTTGGTGCATTAAGCAAGAACACAGGGCAGACCACAGCAGATAAGATGAATAAGAGCGAGGGCAGAGGAGAGAGAGAAAGACATAAGCAGAAGGAAAAAGGCAGGGGAAAGTGTTATCAGCGCTGAATATCTATCTGTATCAGGAGCGCTGGGAGAACAGAGTGCGGAAATTCAGAACAGGTCATCTCTCTCTCATCTGTGGAGGATACACAGACCGGAATAACTGAGTTTAGGAGGATGACCAAAACACAAATAAAATAAGATATAAGATATCCTGCAGCTGAATTCATATAATTCATCCTCCGTTTATATATTCTTATCCTGGGAAACGCTACTAGACATCCTAAAGATCTGCGATTGACTATCTAGTCTCGACAATTAAAGTTTCTTTAAACAACTTTATTCAAATTAATTATTATAGTTAATAGAAATTCATCAAACTAAATCGTTTGCTGTTTGGTCTTACCATTCATGTCTCCTTCAACCATCAGCATGATCTTAAAAATTACAGGAAAGATGGGCTTTGTTTAATTTATCAGAAATACTTACAATTAATGTAATTCAAACAATTAATTATAAAAATGCAAAAAGGTATGTTTGCGCTCATAGCAAACAAACTCAAGCTGATTGTTAATTAAGAGTATTTCATATAATTATTAAAGAGAAATAATAATGGTAATGCTTAACGCTTAATATTAAGCTCAAAAGTAAATAACCACAAGAGCAGATACAACATCTCTCAAATTTAGTCAGCATGTTGCAGCAGTTCTTAACCAACCTAGAAATCACTCTTAAGGAATGTTAATATTTTTTTGCAATTACCACTACATTTTCAATAGTACTGCTCCACTTATGCAATGCTGACGTTTATAAATTAGTATCAGTCTTGCCACTGTTTGCAGTGTTTTTGAAAATCTCAATCTTGAAAAGCAAGTATACAGTATCTGACTCCTGCGCCCCATTTAAACACTTAGACACTTTGGAGGGGAGAGTTAAAGCATTGGTGTCCAATTACCTTTGCTTGTTAAGGATACGTTTACTGTAAGAGGTTGTAGATGGAGAGATATTCCACACAGGCTTCCTGATTTGTAGCATTTCAGTACAGTTTAAGTTCAATTGTATTGGGAATAGCACATGAGTTTTTACTTTAAACACATTCTCGGATGCACCGAAAAATGTCTTTGAGTTTTCCTCATGTTTTTCTTTATATAATGTTATCCCTGTCTCTTCCAGTCTGCATTCATCTCTCAGTTGCAGAAGCTTGTCATTTTCTCTCCTTCATTCATTATTTTCTGTCCCAAGATTAGACAAACTGAAGCAGAATAAAGCCTCTAATCTCCTTTCAGGCACTTAATTCCCGCTGTCTCCTGCTCATGTAGTCTGTCTATCTTTCAGACTAATTGGTGTTGTTCCAATTTTTTTGTCTTTCACCATTTTTTTTTCTTTATAAGCAAATCATTAAAACTTTGTAATTTCTCAATACAAGGTCAAGGGTACATTGTTTAATTTGTCCTGTGAGATTACATACTGTGTGCATGAGTGTCTGAAAAAGAGAGAAAGAATTAAGACCCTTCAGTCATTCTAGAAACTCTACTTCCTCTAAACCTCCATAACACATTTTGCATAGTATATGACAAATGTGTCATGGTGAAATAGAAAATAGATGAATTAGAATTTTCTTGTTACCTTGTCATTTAAATTACTGTCTGCATGTTTATTTCCGATCTCAAGATTCCTATACATGTTTGTGGGGGTCTCTTTTTTAATATGTACTAGATAACCTGACACAGTCATAAAATAATAATAATAATTTCAAAAATTGGAACCGTTAATTGAATCATAGAGCATCATATTTGATACATCCAGCTTTTATGGCTCCTACACTATATTGCCAAAAGTTTTGGGATGCCAGACCCAGACTCGTCCATCAGATTGTCAGACAGAGAAGCGTGATTCATCACTCCAGAGAACACTGCTCTGCTCTAGAGTCCAGTGGCGGCGTGCTTTACACCACTACATCCGACGCTTTGCATTGCACTTGGTGATGTAAGGCTTGGATGCAGCTGCTCAGCCATGGAAACCCATTCCATGAAGCTCTCTACGCACTGTTCTTGAGCTAATCTGAAGGCCACACGAAGTTTGGAGGTCTGTAGCTATTGACTCTGCAGAAAGGCGACTTTTGCGCACTATGAGTCTCAGCATGCACTGACCCTGTGATTTTATGTGGCCTACCACTTGCTTTAGTCTAGTATGTATTCATCTTAAAAAATATTCATGACAATATAAAAGTTATTATTGTTACACTGTAAAAAAATGTCTTTGTTTTTACAACAAAAAAACCTGCCAGCTGTGCTTGTCAGAGAAAAAAACCCACAAAAATATAGTAAAATTTTAATTTACAATTTGCTGAAAAACCCTAATGTACAAATTAATAACAAAAAACTTGCTGTTAACCAATTAACAATTTTTTTACAGTTGCATTTTCCCAGTCTTTTGCAGTTCAAATATATATTTTTTACAGTTTACTTTATAAAAATCCATAAGGATTACACAGCAAAACGCCATGTGTAAGAGGCCTTAGAATTGTGCTCATCATCCTATGAAAGCGTCCGCAACAATGCTTAGGTAGGTGGTACGTGTCAAAGTAACATCCACACGGAATCCAACATCCAGCAGAACATTACCCAAAGCATCATACTGCCTCCACCGGCTTGCCTTCTTCCCATAGTGCATCCTGGTGCCATGTGTTCCCCAGGTAAGCGAAACACACAGACCTGGCCATCCATGTGATGTAAAAGAAAACGTGATTCATCAGACCAGACCACCTTCTTCCATATTCTTTTCATTCTTTTTATAACTGTTTTTACTGTGCCACTGTACGTCCATATCTTTTTTACTATTTTCTGTATCGTGTTTTTATTTCTTTTTATTCTTCTTATAACTGTTTTAATTTTAATTTTTAATTTTATTATTTTGTTAAGGCTGTCTGGGTGGAAGAGGTTGAGAGGGAGAGCAATCTTATCCGGGATATTCCCAAGAAACAGGGGTAGAGTTAGCCCTAGAGTCAGTCCAGGAAGATTTGTCTGCAAGGGTACTGTTTAAATACACAGTTACCTGACAAATGTTTTTAAACAGAATTTCCTCCATCGTGACGAAGATCAGTTTAGATCCGCTCTGACGGATAGATCCATATAGCCCTGGTGATTCCAGGAAGATTTGTCTGCTGTTTAAATGCACAGTTACCTGACAAATATTTTTAAAGTTAGCCCTGGAGTCAGTCCAGGAAGATTTGTCTGCAAGGGTACTGTTTAAACACACAGTTACTTGACAAATATTGTTAAACAGAATTTCCTCCGTTGTGAGGAAGATCAGTTTAGATCCGCTCTGACGGATAGATCCATATAGCCCTGGTGATTCCAGGAAGATTTGTCTGCTGTTTAAATGCACAGTTACCTGACAAATATTTTTAAAGTTAGCCCTGAGTCAGTCCAGGAAGATTTGTCTGCAAGGGTACTGTTTAAACACACAGTTACTTGACAAATATTGTTAAACAGAATTTCCTCCGTTGTGAGGAAGATCAGTTTAGATCCGCTCTGACGGATAGATCCGTATAGCCCTGGTGATTCCAGGAAGATTTGTCTGCAAGGGTACTGTTTAAACGCAGTTACCTGACAAATATTTTAAGAAGTAGTAAAATCGCGAACTTGACTCTCTATTTTCTTCTACTCCAGGTAGGGGTAATTCTGGTTATATTTTTATTTCTTATGAATATTTTAATTCCATTTCTGTGTAAAGCACTTTGAATTACTACTGTGTATGAAATGTGTTGTATAAATAAACTTGCCATGCCTTGCCATTGCTCTGTCACACTTTTGGCGGTGGACAGGGGTCAGCATGGACACCCTGACCGGTCTGCAGCTATGCAGCCCCATACGCAACAAACTGCGATGCACTGTGTATTCTGACACCTTTCTTCCTTTCTGTAACTTCAATTTGAGCTACAGTAGCTCGTCTGTTTGATCAGACCACACGGGCCAGCCTTCGTTCCCCACGTGCATCACTGTGCTTTGGCCGCCCATGACCCTGTCACCGGTATACCACTGCTCCTTCCTTGGACCACTTTTGATAGATACTGACCACTTCAGACCGGGAACACCCCACAGGAGCTGCAGTTTTGGCTTGCCCATTTTTCCTGCTTCTAACACATCAACTTTGAGGATAAAATGTTTACTTGCTGCCTAATGTATCCCACCACTAACAGGTGCTGTGATGAAGAGATAATCAGTGTTATTCACTTCACTTCACTTCACTTCACTTCACTTCACTTCACTTCACTATGTTATGCCTGATCAGTGTATATGCTAAGAAGGGAGAAATGCATTGTCAGTTTTAAATAACCAAGTTCGGTTCATAAAAATACTTGGTTTTAGAGGTTAAACGGATCGTACTTGATCCGTGATCGTACGGATCAGGCTCCACGGTTCGCCACACTTGTGATTTGCGGATTAATTGCAAGTTTAGAGTAGCCATAGAGTTAAAGGTTATCATTTGCACATTTTGTATTATATTTTGTAACACATTGAATAATTGAAACCATTCCAGCGCTGGAAGAGGCAGAGGAGAATTTAATTTGGTACTTTGTTTTGGTACACATTGTTATCTGTGCGCACAGCCGCACACACACACTGTTGCAAATTTTCAGGAGAAGTTGCTAGAGGCAGGTCAATTTGTTGCTAAATAATGCATGATAAGTGATAACGTAAAGATCTGCATCATTATGTAGAATACACAATCGCTAAGTCAGAAATCAAACACTTCCCCACTATATTTTATGTAGCATACTAGCTTTCCTGTAGCTCAAACAATAAGAGCGTGGTGCTAGCAACGCTAAGGTGCCATGGGTTCGATTCCCAAGGAAAGCAAGAACTGACAAAAAAGTGTAAAAATGTGTACTTTGAATACAATGTAAGTAGCTTTGGATAAAATCATCTGCCAAATGCGTAAATGTAAATATTTTATGTGAAAAAGAGTATGCCAACAGTTGGCGAAAAGTACACAGAATTCCTACTACTTCCACCGGGATTAAGAAGTATGCATTCGATTGACACTTTACTATCCCATGAGGCCACAGGAAAGGATTTTTGAATGGCGATGAAATGACACAACTAATGCTGTAGGTCACATGACAGTGACAACATAGTGGATATAGTATGTCCAGATATACACACATTCATACTATGTAGAACATGCTATATAATATGTGACAGTGTTGTGTGTGTGACAGAGAAAATCATTTTTGTGTCATTTAGTGTCAAAGTGTGTTCATTTTTTTGGGGATTTGTGTTAGCAACTTCCCAAAAGGTGCTAAAAGTTGGCAAATAAATTTTGAAAGTAGCTAAATTTGTTCCTAGGTACCTTTTGAAAAAAGCTAAGTTGGCATCACTGCGCACACACACAGATAGAGGCATCAGATTTAATACTGAATTAATTCCTCTTTCACATCTCCATGCACTTGGATGGACACATACACTCAAAATTATGTCACAATACCTCTCGGCAAGTATTCTCGTAAACACAGTCAGTGGTGTCTTAAGTGAACGTGGAGAGTAGAGAAAGAAATCTGATGTGTATCATTATATTGGATCCGTGCATTCAGTCTTAAAGTGACAGCAGTCTATAAATACCTGCTGTTGTCTGTCATTGATATTAATCAAACAACAAAACACAGCTTTAACAAAGATTATATTAAATTAATACAGTGAACATAGAGTGTTATTTTACATTTAATTATTACATTTGAATGAATGAGGCATTTATATAGCGCTTTCATATGTTAACTTTATTAGTTAGGAAAGTGAGCTTTAAGTAATAAATGGAAAGCAAAGTTACCCCACACACACACACACTGTTTTTGCATGCTGATCAGATCCGTGATTAAAAAAACCAAAGTATGATCCAAACCGTTAGTTTTGTGATCTGTTGAACTACTACTTGGTTTAGTGTATGTATTGCAAAAACTATTTGTTCAGAACCATTTAACAGACTGTTTCACTGTTCAGTGGATACTATGAGTACCACAATGGATCAGTCAATCCATCTAGCACTAACCTTCATTGAATGTACTGAAAGAGAGAAGAGGGGAAACTACCAGGTTATGAATTACAGTGTTTGCTCAGGGGCATTGTGTGGCACACACTCGGCTTCTGTGTAGCTAAAGGTCGTTGTACATTCGGCAAAGAGACGGGTAAACAGAACACACACAAAAAGCAGAATGCTATTGAGAGAGACAGAAAACAGTGCTGTCAGCCTGTGCTCAGCAGAATATAACACTGTTGTAGTCTATTATCAATATGACCAAGGGCCACAAAATGATGAGCAGTGTGTGTGTGGTAAAAACAAAACAACAGCAGGAAATGCTCCATTAAGACAAAACACAATTTTACTTTATTTGTGTACTGGAGAGGACTTTATTGTTATAATGTGCATATTTTGACTTCTTCATATATATTTGTCACTCACAATCAAAAAGACAAGTTTGTAGTTGTACACATTATTCTGTAAGCATCACTCAGAAATGCCAGAGCTGCTCCGTTTACATTCATGTGGCTATGTCACCCCTGGTTACACGGAATAATACATTTCTGAATATTTATATCTTTACCGACATCAAACAGCATGATATAACAATAGACACTTTGCTTAAAATGTTTTACATTCACGTTTTATAAAGAATTTGATACATACAATATTAGATATATAACAAAAAGAATATATTTTTATCTCTTTATATTTCATAATCCACATGTTGTTTGCTTCCTACCAGTGATCATGTTTTCTGTAGTTTTTTTTTTTTTTGTACTTGAAATTATTATACACAAATAAATAAAACATAAACAAACATAACAAGAGTTGATTTTGGCACATAAAAATGTTAAAACATTTCCTTCAAGCGAGAAAGCAATGGTGAACCACAAAATATATTTGTCATCTCGAGACAAAGACAACCACATAGACCTTTGATCTTGACTTGTCTGAAAACCTAAGAAACCCAATCTGATATCTATACTCACACACACAACCCATAAAAGGTTTGAAATGTTCAAAGGGACCACATGATAATGGGACTGTACCACAAAGAGCTTAATTAATTGAATTGTCAGTGTAAATAGATTTTCAATGAAACTTTTGTAAAATTCGAACTGATTAAGCTAAACCCCTGCCAAGCGTATCCAAACACTAGTAAGCTTTACATTGTCAGCTGGACTTCAACAAGTCCTTAAGCTCAAAATATAATGTACTGTGATTTTTTTTTTTTTTTTTATCTGTTGCTTTTGAATCTCTTGAAGAGACAAAAAGTTCTTGACATACAATAAGTTAGTCCTAAAATAATTGTTGCTCTAATCCAAGGCCATAATTAAAACTTAAAATATTAATCCACTGACTCAAAAAAACAAAAATCCCTTTTCCTTTATATATAAATAAAAACAAAAGAAGAGTTCTACTTGAGGCATATCACTGGATCTCAGTTCATTTTGAAAGCTACGAGTATAAATTTCCCTTGGCATGGAGTTAATTGAGACTCTTTCTCAATGACATGTTTTAGTCATGAAGAACGTCTCGGCACTCTCTTCATGAGGATGAGAGGCTTAATGACAGAAAGTTTATGGCTAGATAAGGCACTGACACAGTGGTGTATGTCTGCTTTGTGAGGTGTGTCAAAAAGGGAAAAGATGTGCTTGAGATAATTCTTGGTGGACCCTTGATGTAAGCCAGCTGTTGCAAAATCAAACCATTCTTGGGAAACAAGGTAAAATGTGAGAAACTCACAGCTGCATGCTAACATATACTGTAGCAATGACTCAAAACGCTCCAAGTCTGTTATATGGTGTGAAAGATTTCCTGAAATATTAAGGGGATTTTCCATTTCTCAGTGTCACCTACAGTAAACCTTAAACCTAGGGTGTAAGTTAACCTGTCACACCCACTTATTCCATATAAACACACATTCAGCTGCCCAGCCATAGAGGATAATATTACATTTCCACCAACAATGACCTATCACAGAAATGCAAAACTAGAACCATCTTAAAATGTGTTTAATGCAAAAATCAAGTGTTCTGAATATATTTGAGGTCTTTTGAGAGGTGTTTGGAATAAAACATAAGGGTATGATAAAATAAAAATAAAAAAAGTACAGGCACATTTATATTGCCATAAAATATATTTAAAAAAGTCAAGTCAACCACTGAACACAAATGGAGCAGACTGGACAGTACAGTGTGTGGTTGGGAAATGCACAAAGCCATTGCTTCAATCTGTCCTTTTCTCGGGGGACACTTTTCATACAGTAAGAGACTTTTTCAGAAACCTTTCTCTCTCACCATTTCTTCTCCAGCTTTCAAGTAGCATTTGAGAGGGAACTCCCACCTGACCCCTTTATCAGATGGATAACCAATGTCTGAGCTGGAAAAACAAGAAAAAATGGACAACAGAAAAATGTAAGGACGTTTGCGAAAGGGCTTCGCTCTCTTAGCTAAATATTGGTAAACTGTTCATTGCAAATGGTACTTCTAGCATTGTGCCCAGGTCTTACCTTGAACTGTCTGACATTACCCTCAGTCACCAGGTGATGTTCATGTTCTGGAGTAATGCAGTATGCTATCCTCTGCAATGGAAGACAAAAAGTGACACAAAATGAACTAGCAGACATAAACACAGCATTAATGAACCACAAATCTAAACAAAAACTCAATTATCTGCTTCAAAACAGATGGCAATGTGGCATTTTATTCTTCATATGTTAGATGATCTCTGAAACTATTTAAGGTAGAATTCCGCTTGTGGAAAATATTAGTGTGAAAGCACTGAGCCAGATGTCAGTAGCATGTTTGTGGCTTTGGGAAGTGACGTATTTACAGATGAAAGTGTCTCGTAGTTCTAGGACCACACAAAGCCATGAAGCAGATTTAAGTCAAGGACAGATTTATTGAGGACATTGAAAGCATGGAATCTACAGGAGGCTCTGCTGGAAGTTCATCTGCCCAGCGTTCTTACTAGTGAGTGAAAATTAAATGTGTGCTGTTAATTTAATGTAACACCTACTATAATCTGACTTGATATGTGTGTGTGTGTGCATGTATATATATATATATATATATATATATATATATATATATATATATATATATATATATATATATATATACACATACACACACTGTATATATATAATGTATTGCTTTTTTTCAGTATGTGTGTGTACCAACTTAACCATATTTTGGGGACAACTTTGTACCCAGAAGTGAGCTAAATTTTAAAATTGTAAAATGTATAAAGTTTTCTGTTATGGTTAGGATGTGAGTTATAGTACCTATAACTTGCTCTATGTGAAATCAATAGAAGTTTATGTCCCAGTTTAGATAGCTAAGTAAACATGAGTGTATGTGTTTGCTAACCTCTTTGAGGGTGCCTGGCATACTAAGGAATTTGTAGATGGCGTAGATGGGTACAAACAGCATAGAGGACAAGGCTATGGACCAGCCCACAATATTTGACCAGTAAGGGAATGTATATTCATCATATCTCAGGTCGCCGGAGGTAACAATGCTAGCGATCACCACAAACTGCACAGAAAATAGAAGTCAGGAAGTACAGAAACATTAAGTAATTCACAATTCTGTACAAAAAAAAATCTAATTTTTTAGCAAAGTTATTTTTTGGTTGAAACTATTTGATTGTATCAGCTGTATTTCACATCCAAATGAAGTGACTGTTTTATCTGAACACTGACCAAAAGGTTCCCATCTAGCCTGTAAGAACTGCTATGGTAGGTTAGGTTACATCCCAGAGAGAATGTCACCTCTACTCATATCAGAAAATATTACAGACATGCTCCTAAGAAATGGCAAGTTTATGTAATAATGTTTGCTTTACTTGTGTAAAACCAGTTTTTTTCTTAGATGATACCACATAAAGTAAATTTTTAGGTTAACTGACAAAACTGGTTTAAAGGATGGGACATAATATCCTAAAAGTCACATCAGGTCTTATGTTCTTATGTTCGTTCACTCACCAATAAGAATACTGGACTGACAAATTTCCAGCAGAGCCTCCAGTAGATCCCTGGTTTGAAGCCCATCATGCGTTCAATGTCCTCACTAAATCTGTCCACGCCTAAGAGGCAAACACACAAAGAAATGAGCAGCATCTGGACATCATTTTAAGATAAAGGAACCCAAGACCTTCTTCTGAATAGTGGCTTCTCTTCTTACAATATCAATGATGATCTGAACGCTCTGTACTGTACTCTTAGACAGAACTGTGTTCAAAAGTTATGTAATGTAATTTAAAGGAGATATGAGAAGCGTTCGATGTCAGGAAGCAATGTCATGGAATGCAGTGCCGATAATCTTGAATTTTTTTTTAATCCTGAGGCTTTGAACTATTTGTACATGTTTGCTCTGGGGGGAGTTACTGATCCTTATATTCATGAAGTAGCCAAGGATCTTTCATGAGTTATTGTAAAAAGAATATTACAGATAATGCATCTGAAAGTAAACAAACAATTTAAAAAAAGTCACAGAATACATAGAAGGACTATAAATGTCCTCCCATTCCTTACATGGGTTTTCTGCAGCAGCTAGAACCACATATGCATACAAGGGGTGAGAGCGAAAATCTTTTTCGTTATTTTATCTTTGTTATTAAAAATAAGAACAAAGATGCACATTAATAAACAGTGCTTTATTTTTTCACAGTAGATGTATTTAACAGCAGTATTCAAGTAAGAAATTGAATAAACAAATTAAAAAAACACTAAATTCACTTTACTGTATAAATGATGTATGCACTTATTAAAGCTACAGCAGTTCTTCAGTAAACAGCAGTAAGTGATTTTTGTTGTTTGATTAAGATGAATGACAAGCGGCAGCAGGTTTATTAGGCTGCTGTCACTTTAAGACCTCATGCACGGATGCATCAGGTTTTCTCTCAACTGCTTACATTCACTTAAGACATAATCGACTGTGTTTATGTAAACCATCTGTGTATTCGACAGTTTAAGCGCAATAAGACGTGAAAGATAACTATTAGATAACAGATAATACTTGCACTGTTTGACAGACTTTTAGTGTGCGCCACAAAGGGTGTATGCACTCAGAAAAGAGCATGTCAGAACAGCGTGCAAATAAAATGTTTAACCGGCAAGGCTTTAAAATGCATGCAAATAATAAACTTTTATGATTGTGACAAATAATTTTGGATATATATAGATAATTGATATATATATATATATATATATATATATATATATATATATATATATATATATATATATATATATATATATATATATATATATAGAGAGAGAGAGAGAGAGAGAGAGAGAGAGAGAGAGAGAGAGAGAGAGAGAGAGATATATGTTCTTGTATATATTTCTTGTATATATACAGCTGCTATTATATGGTTGTCTGTGGAGAAAGATGCCCCCACACTCAGAGAAAAATGGTACAGTGCTGTCACTGGGGCGGTACCTAAGGTACAAAAGTGAAAAGGTACATCTTTGTACCTTACTCACCCCTAAATGGTACATATTAGTACATTAAAAGGTACATATCAGTACTTTAAGAGTGCGTATTAGTACCTTAAAGGTACATATTAGTACCTTTTCGGTTTTGTACCTTAGGGTACCACCCCAGTGACAGCACTGTACCTTTTTTTCTGACAGTGCAGAATCCACAACACAACACCAGTGTGCTGTAAAACCTGTTACCAACTGCAAACCACAATAATTTTAGTAGATACAAGGAAATATGTTATCAAACTGGGAAAACATAAACAGACATACAGATTTACATGGAAGCATCATCATTGTATGGTCTATGTAACGTCCATGTAAATCTGAATTAGGTTGGGTCAGTAGTGGAAGATGATCAATAAACATGAATGTATGTAGTTTATATCCGTTTACCATAGAACCAAGATACTCCAATGGCCTCAATCAGCACCCCAAATAGAATGGATGTCCCTGCAGCATACTTGTCCAACAAGGTCAACACATAGATCCCTCCCTGTCATGACCGAGATACAAGACAAATGCTGCTGAATAAAGGACTTCTATTGATTAATTCATCATTACGTTGTGTGCATGTAATCTTTTTGTATTACGGATTTTGCCTGCTCATGATGTAAGTAATCATATACTATGCTAAGTTCTTATTTTGACTACATGTTGAAATCATCCACAGTGTAGCTTCAATTGATGCAATCATATGGCAATGAAAGACAATGAATAAATATTATACAGTAAAACCAGCACAATATTTACAATCCAGATGCACAATTTTGGAAATGTGATATTTATAATGTGACAAAAAAAAATTCATATTGTGATACTGCCTAAACACAGGCAATTGTTGGACTCAAAATGAAATGACACAGACCCAACAGACTTACATTTGTGACGCACAGAAGAGCTACTAGGAATGTCCCAAATGCTGTAGCAAAAGTAAATAACTTTCTATTCCTCTTGAGGATTTTGAAGTCATCTGAGAGCCCAGTGATTACTGCTTCCATGCCACCCATCTAAACAGGACATTACATCAAATAAAAGGAATAGATTTTACTCTTAAAGATATATTTTAGAACCACATTATTTTAGTTGTAGTATTAACTATTAGTATATCTGTATTTATTTATTTATTTTGTCTATTCGATTTCATGTGAGATGGCGCTGGCAAATAAGAAGGTGTGTTTAACAAAAATAACTCTTAACATGCTCTTTACCGTACAATGACAATAGCACCTGGTAGCATATGCATATAGACAATAACATGATTCATTTGTACTCACAGAGCTGTCAATTCCAAGGGTCAGAAGCATAATGAAAAAGACTATCGCGAAGAATGTAGATCCAGGTAGAGTTGAGATCGCTTCTGGATAGATAATAAACACCAGTCCAGCTCCTGCACACAATTACAACACAGATCAGCAGAAGGACATTGCACTAAAACGTTTTTTTTAGGACACTCTGGTTAACCATAAAAGAAGAAAGAAAAGTACACCGTGTAAAACTGAGAAACATGAAAATGTTGAGTAATACATAAAAAGAAGATGTGGGACAGTGAAGATGTGGGAGTAACAAACCCTCAGTGGCCACATCCTTTATGTTGACGCCATGCTGATCAGCCATATACCCCAGTACTGAGAAGATGGCAAACCCTGAGAAGAAACTGGTTATGCAGTTTATTGTGCTGGTCAGAAGAGCATCCCTGCAACAAAGCACAAAACGAAAGTTTACATTACACCTTAAGTCTTAAAACTGCTGAGAAGGATCTATGACATGAACACTTAAAACCCACAGTGAGGCGATGCCAAAGCTCTGGTTAAACCCCATTGTGGATCCGCTCAAGTATCTATCAAGTCTCATTTAGATGGTTCCTGTGCAGAGCACAATCTGTGAAGTTTCAGGTTTATCATTGTTTTTTAAAAGATTGTTTCCATGTTCCCACAATATTTGCCAGTTGCAATGACTAGACATTACAATAGCCCTATTCATAACCAAACAGAGATCAAGTCTAAGAAGAAAGAGTATAACAAATCATGTCAAATTTTAAACATTTCAAAGTGTGTGACCTAGGGTGGAACCATTTAGTGTAGTCTGTGAAGAAGTGCATAAATCTGAGCAGCCATCTGCTTGCAACATATTGTCCTGGTGGCCAAATACTAAAAAGGTGAAAAAAGTTGCAGAATATTACACTCTAGCTTATTTAAATATAAATAATGTGAACATGAATATTTTAAACTGACATTTTCATTGGTGTTCTTTATTTTCTGTCAGAAACAAAAGTAAATATTTGTAGAAGTAGATTTTAGCTCTTAGTAAAACATCTGTGCCCTGGAGAGCAAAAACCTGTTGGATCAGTGGGGTTCCAGCTTTAGACGTCAACGTACTGGGATGTGAAATCAATACGGCTTATTGTAAGTCATTAACATGCTAGGCATCAAAAGCATGGTTGCAAGCAATTTAACACAAGCTAACCGAAGTGTGTACTGATTTTTAAATCAATAAATCAATTCATCTGTGTTCTGCTAATTTATTTCAACACTTCATACATGAAAGGAGATCTCCTCATTCACAAGCCATTTGTGACTAATTAAACTTTTTACCTATTTAAACTTTAGCAGTACCTGACAAATTGTTTATTATGTGACAAACTTATTTACAACACCATTCTTTCATCCTGACAATTTCCACCTTGTAATTGTAATTTCCATCTCATTCCAAAAATGAATTAGTCTTGTGATGTAATTGAGCATTAAAATGCCTCATTATGATATTTTAAAGCCTCCTGGTTTTGTTTTAGAGGTCTCCTACAACAGATTTACATGCATCAAAGGTCAAAAATCAATTACATTTTCTCGTAATATACACATCATAATATACACATGCACATCACCACATTTTGCAATGATTCTCAAACAACTCAATGGATGAATCAGTCTCTCTAAATCCATCCTTTCCACAAGCTACTCTGTTGTGATTAACCTGATGACCTAGTCCATTGTGATTGGTCTACCACGTCGGAAACAAAACACCAATTACCATAAACTTCAGTTCCGGAGGCTTCCTATAGCTCAGCAATTGTACACACTATAAAGACAGTAACGATGGTGTCGATTTGACCATATCAATCTGAGTGCAAGTACGGTGATGAAACGTTGGAAGAACTAGCTATTCAACCAGAACCTCCATCGCAAGTACGACTTGAGCAAAATGTTTCTAAGTGATACACTATTCATTTTGAGGTACATTATGAGATGTAGTAACTGTAATTTCTCTACATCAGCATTAACAAGACATATGTACAATGACAAACCAATGTGTATATTTCAAATTTATTACGGTGCACATGCGGCAACTGTGTCAATAACAGCGCATACATTAGCCCAGCACTAACGTGAATGAATACTGTAACATTAAACTTCCATCCTTTATATTTACTCAAAGTAGTAAGAATGACAGACAATCTGCATTATGCAAATATCTTTTCTAGTGACTTAGAACTAAAAACCACTTGTTTAGGTGGTTCAGAGTCATGCACTTTCGACTTTACAACTTTGCAGAACGTTTACATTCGCAAACAGCTATATTACACATTGCATGAAAGGGAATATTCCATAATAGGGGCACTTTAAGAGGTTAATTTCTCAGTGCACAACTGAATGAGTGGTGAAACATCTTGACCTTCTGAGAATCTGTTATTCACAAAGCCTACAAGGTAATTTCCACCTGCTGGCACCACTAACAACTTTTCCTAACTTTTGTCTCTGGAAACAGCATGCTGGTTTTCCCATGAGAATTTCAACCTTCTCAGCTTCTCAGTATAAGTGGACTGTGGCAAGCAGCGAGGCAGAGGGACCATGAGAACGGGGCGAGGCTGGTGGCGTGATGATAATGAGCGCCAGTTGCGTGCCGCATCGGTCCCGTGTCTCACGGAGGAGCTTGGGCGCATCAAAGGAGGAGCGACGACAGTGAAGGACGAGAGAAGACCAGGCCTGGACTCACGTTGTGTTTTGTTTAGGTTTTATTATGTGTCTGTGCGGCAGTCGTCCGTGAGGGGCTGCCTGCGTGTTTACTTTCAGTCTGTGTTTTGTTTATTAAAGTTGTTAAACGTTTGCCGGTTCCCGCCTCCTTCTTCCCATATCTACATACCTCATTACATGGACTACCATTGTTGAGCTGCAGTGTGGAATGGACATGGGCTAACGGATCAAGCAATAAATCAATGTAAGCCTTCAGGTAAGATTATTTTGCTCACATTGGAAAATGTTTTAGTGACCGCTAACAAATCTGAAGAGAAGATATTTATAGAGAACTTACCACTTGTATCAAAGATTTGTCATACCTGTAGCAGTTATTGTCAAATTTATTGTAGCTAGCGAAGGCAATAAGGACTCCAAACCCAGCTCCTAGAGAATAGAAAATCTGAGTAGCTGCATCAATCCATACCTGCAGCAAACAAAAATCAGTGACAATCCATCTAAGAAAAGTATGTAATTGTGACTATTTTTTTAAGGTCCATGATGTATATCTGATATTAGTTTATCAAATAAGTTGAGCCATATTAGCATGAACTTACTTGAGGGTTATTGAGCTTCTTTAGGTCAATGTGGAGATATGCCCTAATTCCATTCATTGCACCAGGGAGAGTGATGCCTCGAATCAGCAACACCAACAACACTATGTAGGGCATAGTAGCTGTAATATACACCACCTAAACACACACAAATAAAGCTCTGTACATTTTTGCTCATTGATCTGAGATTGCTTCACAATGAAAAGTGCTATATAAAGAAAACATTATTACTAAATTGAGAGAGAAAAGTATTAGACTCCTGCTTGACAGGAACAGACAAAATCAAACAGCTATAATGCAAATATCATTTAAGAGTTTTTGCACCTTTCCAGAAGATTTGACTCCCTTCCACAGGCTGAAATAGAGGATGAAGACAACCACAACAAGGCAGATTGTGAGCTCCCAGCGAGGAAGACCCAGGTCACCGATGCCTTTACTCTCATGAATGTGCAGCACCCCGCGCCTTGAGGAAGAGAAATGGTAAGTTAGATTAAAAAATGACTGTCCTAATTTGATATTTCGCGATAAAAGTATTTTTATATGGGATATTTTTACACATTTTAAATACAAAATATTTTGTAATATAACATTCTTTCTAGAGAAACGTGCCTTGTTCAAAGGCTCTCCAGTAGTAAAGGAAGTGTCCTGGGCCACAATCCTTCTGGGACCGCAAGATTTTTTGGAGTGTTTTCCTCATCAAACAATAGATGGAGCTTATCGATGAATTTCCAGCAAATAAAACATCCATTATAATAATGTGCTCTATTTTTAGTATGTGCTCAATGAGAAAAGTGTACAAATATTCACCTTCACACAAAAACTACTTTTGAATAAATCTGTACAGGTCCATTGGTGTAAGGAATGCCCTCTACACAGGGGTGTGGGGGGACTCACTGAGTTACAAGCCACTGAAATTCTTGGAGGATGAAGGAGTAGCTTGTCACTTGGCGTCACTGTTCTTATGATACTTGGAAAAGGGGTTTTAAGTATCTCTTTTGAACGTATTCAATAGAAAGGGATGTTCTCCCAAGTCAATGTATGATAAAACCTTTTCCTGAACCTATAAAGAATCTACAATTACAAAGAATTTAGTCCACGTCAACTCTTTCTAGGGAACTATATCTTGTTTTTATAGCACATTCTTACACCCTTTTATGTGCTTTATATGTTATGCTTATGCTCACTCTCTTTTCCTCTAGACAGTCCTCTCTGTCCTGATGTTTCATACCAACATTAACCTAATCTTCACAGAAGCTTTTATAGATTTGATGAAAAACATGATTTAGCCAAATTACGAGCCTTTCAAAATAGTAAGGACCACTTCAAATGGCAGGTTTGATTATATTATATTCAAAAATTGGCTCTCACTAGTGCAACAATGGGATCTCAGAAAATATGGCGCACATCCATGTAAGGACAAGACCGGGACAAAGAACACTGGAAATGCAAGGGTTTATAGTATTTACACAAGGGCTAATTGGTAACATGACACAGGTACAAACAATCAAGGAATAACAAGAGGAGACAGGAAACCAGGTAGAACTACAAACTAAAGACACATAACCATTATAATTAATATAGCCAAACTAGTACAAACACACATCATTTCAGTCTGTCACACATTGTGCAGTGTCAATTGTTTCAAAAGATTTTCCAGATCGTAAATTACCCATAAAACCCATTTTCCCCTAAGGTTCTAGCTCCCCCAAGAGGGATGACCTATGTTTCTAACATTTTTATGGCTGTATAAATAAAAAAGGGGTGAATAATGGTTAAGACCAAAGGCTTCTCAACCATCCAATGATGAATATTATTGCTGGTTTCTAACTAAATATCTGGATACACCCCATGAAAACAGTCTCTGTAGAATGTGATCTAAATGATTCCTGTGCTGCACCTCCCAGTGAGGTTCAAACAGGAGAAACAGTACAGACCATTGTTCTTATATTATAAACAAACTCCTATAGCACTGCCAGAACATTGCTGTAGATTTTCCTTCTGAAAGAGGTATCTTGTAGAGGAAAAAGAAATGCTGCTCTGTTTGAATGCACTTTGTTTGTGAGAACTTTAGTAGCCATGATATTAATGGAAGCAGACTTGATCCATCTCTATTTTACTTTTAAAACAACATTGAAGATCCAGAATATTAGCCTTAGGACAGTTGTCAAGTGACAAAATGTCATCCCCAAATGATTCCAAATTCATCCCCATCTGTTCAGTTGAACTGATTAATCTCCTACATGTGTGATGATTCTGCAGTGTGAGATTGCTCAGCTTCTCATCAAAAAAGTAATTTGGTCATGCACTGGGAACAAGGGAATAAACGTGAATGTGAGGTCTACAGAAACATGGATGATGAAGCCATCCAGGCTGAGTTAATAAGGAAAAGGAAAGCCAGACAAACCCTCAAGGCTCAAGAGACGGTCCAATCCCTGCCCACTCGTTCAGAGTGTTTGAAGGCTTTAATTTGCATCATCATTCCCAATAACATCACGGTAAGACTTGCTGACCTGCCTGTCCTGCTACAGCTTGACCTTCACTCCAGTCCACTATCTGTGACATTTCATTTGACCCCTGGCCCTTTAACATATTACACCCTATACAAATCTCTTTGATTAGATCAGTCTGTCATTACAATAAATACTTTCACAAATGAGCTCACTCACACTTTACACAAAATTATGCATTCAATAGATGGATCTATTCACTAATCCTTTAGTGATGCAGATGTGATGTTTAATTAAATCTATTAGAACATTTGGAAAACATTGGAAAAAAAGATACCTTATATTCAAGGTAACAATTACAGACAAGCCAAGACTACAGGTTATACTACATTGCATTAGGGCAGCGTTTCCCAACCACTGTGCTGTGGCACACTAGTGTGCAGTGACAGGTTGTCAGGTGTGCCATGGAAAATGATCAAATTCCAAAAAATAAATAAAAATAAATGATTCAAATAAGACTATATCATCACTGGCAGGTAAAAACCTTATATCTCTAAATTTCATCATTTTTGTTTTAATATTATAATGACACATGCAAGTGTCTGACCATATATAAAGCCATGATACCGACTTGACACTGCTGTGTTTATTTAAAAAAATACAAGAGTTCCACCTGACAGTGGCGATATGTACGTTTGTTTCTTTATCATCATCAACAACATCACAGCTACCTATATGACCTAACTGTGTTCCTACCTGACTTAAGCTTCACTTTAATTGAGATAACTACTTTTAATATTATATGTCATTTGAAGCAATGCATGTTTGTGCAATTTTGTTATATTTTAGTATTTAGTACTTATCAAAAATGTTTCCAAGTCATTTTTTGGCTTGCTCACCAGGGGTATTAAGGCACTATATCATGTAAAGCTCACAACTAAAGCATACTTGACTAGTGCATAACAAAATGTATAACAAAACATTGCATGTGACATCAGTCTATAAAATTAACTTTTCAATAAGCACAAGCAAAAAAAAAAAGACAGAATCTTCATGATCACCTTTTGTTCATTCTTTGACCTTGGACTTTCACATGTACTTTTATGCTGCCTTTTAAAGGAAGCCATGATCTATAGCAAATGACAATTATGTTACACTATGACAAAAAAGCAACTGTCATAATTTATAGTCCAAGAACACACAAACAGTAACAGAAAAAACATCCTGGATAATCTTCCTAACTTCAACAAAAACAGACCACTCTTTTCATTCTGTGGCAGCAGATCTGGAGCTTCAAATCCGTCTGTGTGACAGCGGTTTGGTCAGGACAGATGTGAACACAGCCTCCTCTAATTGAATAATTACATTAGATTGTCAAGTATCTTGGCAAGCGTTTCCTCTAGAGCTCTTAATTCATCTGATGTCCTGTCCTAAGTCCAAACACCTGATTTCAACATCTCCTCAGCTATGTACTCTAAGCCAGAAAATGGCCACAGAAGAAATCTCTGATGGCATGTGGGGTCTCATCACAGCTTGCTTAACTCTGGAGAAAATTATATTTGTTTTCATAACAGGCAACAGAATGTCCTAAGATGTGTTTGTGAAACCACACATTCATTGGTTATGGACCCCCAGGGCTGACACTGAGTTCAGTGCGGTTTAAATATACATTTTATATTTCCTTCCTTTTTATTTTTGTAATTCATTAAAACAAGCAAAACAAATAAATAACATTTGTTAGACTTATAACCTTCATATCACATTTACAATTGTATTTACTGAAGCACAACCTTGTTTAAACTTCATGGTAAAAACAAAAAATGACCAAAAATAATAAATAAGCGATCAATATAAATTATAATGAACCTATATTCTAACAGTTCATTATTATGTGCTTGTTTATTATTTTATTTATTTTATTGGTTCTTATTTAAAGGCACAATAAAATTTTTAAAAATAACTGTCTTGGCTTTCCAAATGATTATATTTTTTCCTCAAAATCCACTATTTCTGTCTTCATGACATCAGTCGGGTGTTAAATCTGAGACACACTGTGTGTGATGTAACAAGATTTCAGTAATGACGGAATAATTCGATTTAGGACACCCGCTGTGTAAAACAATACAATGGAGCAGTAACGGTTCATTATTCTCAACAAACATTGATTGACTCGAACATGTCAAGATTGGCAGAGACAGCATAGTGAAAGGATATGTGGGTGGCGCACAAGATGATGAAATTTGCTTTGTTTAGCTTGTCATATTTTGCTTTTGTCTGATTGTCGGTTGTTTTATAAAGATGTGTAGCATGAGGGTTTGTGTAAGACCAATGGATTTGACTGGGTTTTATCTGGGGCGCCCAGATTGACAGCTACTGGTTCAACAGCTTTTTCTATGATTGGTTTGTAGCTATTCTGAGCAAAACACTGCTTAATCTAATATTGAGTGTGGCACACCTGCTGAGCATGTGAGTCTGCTGTATGTGTGACGGTAATGAATATTCTCTAGTGCCCTGTGTACTGTCCCCATGATGGCAGCAATACTGGTGGCCGAAAACTATTATAATGGAGTGGCATGAGGGGGGAAGAGCGGAGGAAATGACAGCTTTCCACATCCCCTCACATACAGAAGACAGCTGGGGAAATGACACTTCAAAGCATTGCTGGGTGGGAAACCAGTCCAAAAGAGGGTAACAGCACAGGAGAGGGAGAAAGTGAGAAAAAAAGCTAAACAGACTGTGAGAACAAGCAGTAAGTACAAGAAGTGGTATACCGATCAGGCATAACATTATGACCACCTTCCTAATATTGTGTTGCTCCCCCTTTTGCTGCCAAAACAGCCCTGACCCGTCGAGGCATGGACTCCACTAGACCCCTGAAGGTGTGCTGTGGTATCTGGCACAACTCGTGGCGCATTATCCTGCTGAAAGACCACGGCCACCAGGGAATACTGTTTCCATGAAAGGGTGTACGTGGTCTGCAACAATGCTTAGGTAGGTGGTACGTGTCAAAGTAACATCCACGTGGATGGCAGGACCCAAGGTTTCCCAGCAGAACATTGCATCACACTGCCTCCGCCGGCTTGCCTTCTTCTCATAGTGCATCCTGATGTCATGTGTTCTGCATAGTCATGTGGCTATGTAGCCCCATACGCAACAAACTGCGGTGCACTGTGTATTCTGACACCTTTCTATCAGAACCAGCATTAACTTCTTGAGCAATTTGAGCTACAGTAGATCGTCTGTTTGATCAGACCACACGGACCAGCCTTCGTTCCCCACGTGCATCAATGAGATTTGACCGCCCATAACCCTGTCACCATTTCACCGCTGTTCCTTCCTTGGACCACTTTTGATAGATACTGACCACTGCAGACCGGGAACACCCCACAAGAGCTGCAGTTTTAGAGATGCTCTGACCCAGTCGTCTAGCCATCACAGTTTGGCCCTTGTCAAACTCACTCAAATCCTTGCACTTGCCCATTTTTCCTCCTTCTAACACATCAACTATGAGGAAAATTTTTTCACTTGCTGCCTAATATATCCCACCCACTAACAGGTGCCGTGATGAAGAGATAATCAGTGTTATTCACTTCACCGGTCATAATGTTATGCCTGATTACTGTACATACATATGCCCATACACTCACCTAAAGGATTATTAGGAACACCGGTTCAATTTCTCATTAATACAATTATCTAATCAACCAATCACATGGCAGTTGCTTCAATGCATTTAGGGGTGTGGTCCTGGTCAAGACAATCTCCTGAACTCCAAACTAAATGTCAGAATGGGAAAGAAAGGTGATTTAAGCAATTTTGAGCGTGGCATGGTTGTTGGTGCCAGACGGGCCGGTCTGAGTATTTCACAATCTGCTCAGTTACTGGGATTTTCATGCACAACCATTTCTAGGGTTTACAAAGAATGGTGTGAAAAGGGAAAAACATCCAGTATGCAGCAGTCCTGTGGGCGAAAATGCCTTGTTGATGCTAGAGGTCAGAGGAGAATGGGCCGACTGATTCAAGCTGATAGAAGAGCAACTTTGATTGAAATAACCACTCGTTACAACCGAGGTATGCAGCAAAGCATTTGTGAAGCCACAACACGCACAACCTTGAGGCAGATGGGCTACAACAGCAGAAGACCCCACCGGGTACCACTCATCTCCACTACAAATAGGAAAAAGAGGCTACAATTTGCACGAGCTCACCAAAATTGGACAGTTGAAGACTGGAAAAATGTTGCCTGGTCTGATGAGCCTCGATTTCTGTTGAGACATTCAGATGGTAGAGTCAGAATTTGGCGTAAACAGAATGAGAACATGGATCCATCATGCCTTGTTACCACTGTGCAGGCTGGTGGTGGTGGTGTAATGGTGTGGGGGATGTTTTCTTGGCACACTTTAGGCCCCTTAGTGCCAATTGGGCATCGCTTAAATGCCACGGCCTACCTGAGCATTGTTTCTGACCATGTCCATCCCTTTATGACCACCATGTACCCATTCTCTGATGGCTACTTCCAGCAGGATAATGCACCATGTCACCAAGCTCGAATCATTTCAAATTGGTTTCTTGAACATGACAATGAGTTCACTGTACTAAAATGGCCCCCACAGTCACCAGATCTCAACCCAATAGAGCATCTTTGGGATGTGGTGGAACGGGAGCTTCGTGCCCTGGATATGCATCCCACAAATCTCCATCAACTGCAAGATGCTATCCTATCAATACAGGCCAACATTTCTAAAGAATGCTTTCAGCACCTTGTTGAATCAATGCCACGCAGAATTAAGGCAGTTCAAAAAGGGGGTCAAACACAGTATTAGTATGGTGTTCCTAATAATCCTTTAGGTGAGTGTATATATATACATACATACACACACACACACACACACACACAGCCCGCTCCAATAAAAAATTAAATAGGCAAATGCTTAAGAGTCAATGATTATCATTATTGCAGTGGTTCTAGCATGTTATATGTTTGGCAACAGTTCTTCTAACCCTAATTGATGGATTGTGTAGCTTTTCATTTCTTAAACAACCATGTAGGAAGAAATATCATGGCCATATTCCTGGATGACAAAGCCAATATTCATCAAATTGAAAAGTCCAGACCTTAAATTCATTGAAAGCCTTTGGGATTTGCTGGATTAGACTGGATTATACTACAGAGTGCTTGACTTGCATTGTTTAAAACTTGATGCTTGATGGAAATAACATCACAACATTTATTTCCATCAATATGTGCATGAATTTTTGATGTAGTATTGATAATGCAAGAGTCTATGTGTCTTATCAAGGCTAATCAAACTTGTTATCTTAATCCAGGATACTTTTTGGAAAGCATTGGAAAATAGCAAAGTATTATTAATTTAATTAATAAAAAATAAATAATTTTTTTTTTTTTAAAAAGCAAAGCTTTTAATAATTTAAAATAAATGAATGTATGTTTTAACAACAGTTTGTGAATATATGTGCTTGTACTTGGGGCTAAAACATCTACATTTCTGTGTATTATACTTTCAAAGATAATTATCACACTTAAAGGATAAGTTCACTTTAGAATTAAAACTTCCTGATAATTTACTCACCCCCATGTCATCCAAGATGTTCATGTCTTTCTCTCTTCAGTCGAAAATAAATTAAGATTTTTGAGGAAAATATTCCAGGAATGTGACGTTTCGTCTGTGTACACCAGTTCAAAAAGGCAGGATAGGGTGAAAAACTCTCCTAATTTTCTCCTCCAAATTCAAAATCGTCCCGACATCATTGTTTTACCTTTTTTTTTTTTTTTTGTAAAGGGTGTTTGACTTAGTCTTTGCACGATGCTGTAGCAACACTGGGACGGTACCTTTGAAGCTGCATTGAAACTGGAATTTGGACCTTCAAACCATTGGACTATATGGAGAACAATCATGGAATGTTTTCCACAAAAACCTTAATTTCTTTTCGTCTGAAGAAAGAAAGACATTAACATCTTGGATGACATAATTATCAGGAACTTTAAATTATGAAGTGAACTAATCCTTTAATGGGCATCAGAGACTGTGATGTTAGACTCTTTAAGAGATTTCTGAATGTACAATCATGCATAAAATTTGAGCAATAAATTGAAGGAATGAACGCACAGGAACCCTCACAAGAATCTGATGACATGTGTCTCTATGATTTTGCGCAAGTGATGTTGGTTCTTCATTGTTCCACGCATTCTTCTGGTTTCCCCTAACACGAGGAGCCAAGTTTTCCCTTAGAAAAGGAAAAGGGCTGATTTTCTTTGAAGTGCAAGCGCCTGCCTTTCTTTCAGTCTACATCAAGAGTTTTTTTGCATAGCCGTCATAGATTGTAGACAGGAGTTTCAGAGTTTCGAGTGGCACATAAAAGTTTCAGTGATACTGACCTAATTTTGAGCACTTTTAAGCTATATTTTTCACAACCGATCAGATAATCATTTTGCCTGCATGTGTTCAACCCATGAGCAGCAACAGGGTACAATATATTTGGGTGATTTAAAAGGATTGCTTACACCAAAATGAAAATTCTGTCATTGTTTACCCACTCTCATGTCATCCCAAATCTATCTGACTTTCCTGTGGAATGACAAAAGAAGAATTTTGGTAACCAAACAGTTTTGGTGATCATTGACTCCCATTGTAAATGACCAAAATATACAGGTTTGCAATGAGGGTGAGTAAATTATGACAATTTTCACTTGTAGTTGAACTTTCCTTTTAAAGATGAAAGATCTCATGAATGCTCAGTTGCCATATTTTTTTTCAAAGGCCTTCTAAGTTGAAATAACTCTAAAATGTGGCAATATTACTGAATAAATGCAGACTGGAAATATTTTCCTTTGTATTCCTCTGTGATCACTAAAGCCAACAAACTTATCCAAAAGGCTGCCCTTGATTCATACGCATCTCATGTCTGAAAAAAATAAAAAAATAAACGTTTTGTAGCTTAACTACATAGTACATTTCTAAAAGAAATGATAACTGCTTAAAAAAGTTCCTTCAGTGAGGATAAGAATCCTCATACAGCCACAAAATAATGATAACTGCTAGAATGGCTGGAAATACGAAACTAGCAATGATACACCTCACCGGTTTAGTCTCTTTCATAGCTGACTCCTCATTAAACTAGCAGCAGGGCCGAATTTATGCATAGGCATTCTAGGCACATGCCTATGCTTGCATGTCCAAGGGGGCTCAATTACAATAAGGAGATATAATATATATATTTTATTATTATTATTTCACTCTAATGCTAAAACTCTGTAAGACAAGTACTATCTAAATGAACAAAAAATAAAATATCAGGCAGAAACCTTGTATCTCCATATTTCATAATTTCATTACTATTCAGACTACAGATCCTTCATGTCTGTCTGTGGGTTTTGCAAATATTTAAACAATGAAAATTATTAAAAAGAGCTTTAGACCATCAGTCAAACATTAAACATTATTATTAAGTTTATAAGTTGATGAGTGTCTTAGTCTTGTCACCCATCATAGCCAGTACTGTGCAGCCTTACTGCCTCATGAATTGCAAATGACAGTCGTTCTAATGATGGACAAAACATTTGCGGGTCAAAAACCTTGTAACTCCATTTGAGCATGATTTTGGTAGATGTTAATAATATAATAACACATGCAAGTGTTTGACCATATATAAAGCTACAATATCAACTTTGAATACAGTGGCCCAAAAATTTAATTTGCCTATGTATGTCACAATATGAGGTAAATCCGGCCCTGACTAGCAGTAATGAGCTCAAATCCCATCAACACAGCCTGACAGAGACACAGGCACAGCCAGGTTTCAAATGTGTTTTTCATATTTTCCTGTCTGATCCAAAAGAAATCATCCATATCTATAAGAATGTTTTCATGATCTCACACAGAGACACACACGGTTACACAGCCAATACTGTGCAGATGTGCCATGCTTGTGCCAGCCCTGCAAAACATTACATGCTGAATGGGATGAAAGAATGGATAGAAAAAAAATCCCGAACAGCGATAAGTGAGTGATACCTCCATTACAAGCTATATCAGCAAGAGTCCATAAGAAGCAGCAAGGAACTGGTACATGACAAATTGGAATAATGTCGGAAAACATCACAGATATTGTGAAGCATAAGGAAACACCTGACTAGTGAAACAGCTATATCACTGATTTTGTTAGTGGATATGTTTCATGTACTTGTTTTAATGTGTTTGGAACACCTACTGACAAAATAAAAGAATTGGTTTAATAAGCATGGTAATCATACCTTTAAGCAAATCTCAAGCTGGCTGCTACTGAGCCTATCAACTGTCTGCCTGAATTCTTTTAACTAACATTGACATTGCTTCACACCTAAAACTTTGTCTGCTTCCATGCTACTGTAAATAAACTTGTGCACAACAACTCAATTACAACTGCAAAGCCACAGAGCAAAAGATTTTTAGACTCACTCATAGAACTCTGCAGCCGGTGTGCTCTTGTACTTGGCATAGGAGGTTCCATTGCCCAAGAAGGTGCCATTGATGAGCTTTGGATCTGTACAGTTGGGGCTGTTCCACGGGTTATTACATGTGAGCCAGGGCAGCTCACTCGTCAATGAAGCAAATAAGTAATATAGAGACCATGCTATGATGACGTTGTAGTAAAAGCCCACATACAACGCTATGACAATCACAGTGTAGCCCACGCCTGAGGAGGAAAGTCACAGATATTTTGTTATTATATGTGAAAAAGTTTTGGGCCTCTGTTTGCTTTAACATATAAAGTTAAAAGTGTGTGAATTGACTTCAAAGTCACATCAGAGCCACTGTATAACCTAGTTCACTGCCCTAACGAACAATTTGTTGGCTTTTGTTGGATCATTGAGTTAACCCGGTTTGTGTTCGCCAGGTCAATGTCAAAATGAAACATCTAAAAAGCTATTTTAGAACATTTGTTTTGCTGTTTAGTGAACTAGTTATGTGTTGCAACTCACAGTGTTTTGAGGACATGGTACATTTCATCTCAACATATTTTATGTTTACAACTTTTCAACGTACCTTTAAATACAGGGCAGATCTTCCACACAGTAGCTGCTCCCTCTCTGTTATACTGGCCCAGGGCAAGTTCCATGTAAAACAGAGGCATCCCAGCAATAAACAGGAACATAATGTATGGGATCAAAAAGGCACCTGGGGGACACATTACAGAATTTTACATCTGATCACTGACAGAATTCTATAGATGGCCAAAGAATAAATGACAGCTGAACAATAGGAATTTGTCATTGTTGCTGCTAATGTAGTGAATTCCACAGTGGAGTTAGAGCCTGTTCGAGATAATCAAAGTTCTTAACTCTAACTTTGCGTTGTTTGCATTATAGTATTTTCAGATGTGAAAAATCATTCATGGTGTAGCCATAATAGAGTTGAATGGTAACATGTCAGATGTTACCTTCCCATGAAAATGTCTGACCCCTGGTGCATGTTGTTTTCAAAATCAGAAATGTTAGAAATCTACCCTGCTCTGTTTGTCTTTGCTGAATGATTATATTGTATTGTTCAATATTATAGTTTTAATATTATAAGTGGTGCTTTTGTTTATCAAGCAAAAGGAAACATTTTGTTCTCTGCATAAAATTTTAGTTAAGTTTAATAAAAGGCCACTGATTGTCGTAATGCATTGAAATGAATACACTTTTGCAATAAAATAAATAAAAAAATTCAGTCACAAACACATTTCTATATCAAGCCTGGCCTACACGGCTAAAGAATGAGAAAATATATTTAGTTACTTATAAATTATAAAAGATAAGAAAACTGTTGAACAATAGCCTGCAGGTAATGAGTTATTTATTTGATTGGAATAAATTGGCATCAAGAAATTTGCTCTTTTCAAGTATCATTGGTCATAACTTCTTGTGCCTAGCAATTTTTTTAACATCTAAACAACACACACTAAAAAAAAAAAAATTCTTTCTGTTTGTTTAGTTTAAAAAAAAGGGTATCATTTATAGTAAAAAAAAATTGGTAGCTGAGGTTACCAGAAATTCACAGTAAAATTTCAGAGATGACGTTACAAGCATTACAGGACGGCATCTTGGTGACAGCATGTTACAGTTTCGTATACATCATTAAATGATATTATGTTGATATACCAACCTAACATTTATAGTTTAAAAGTACTGATCTGTTAAACATAAATACAATACAAATATTAAAATATATATTCATACTTTTTACTTCTGAAAAAGTCAAATCTTTAAAAAAAAAAAAAAAAAAGTTTAATCTTTTTAATATGTGTGTGTGTGTGTGTGTGTGTGTGTGTGTGTGTGTGTGTGTGTGTGTGTGTGTGTGTGTGTGTGTGTTAAGACAACAGTTAACAAATTAACACTTGACTAGCATTTTTCATTTATTTTAAGATCCTCTTACTCGTCCGAAAAACAATAAATTGATTTAACTCAAAAGTATTTCTGAAACAGGATGTTTTAGAAACAGTTTGAAACACTGTGCGTCTGTTATACAAAGAATGGGCTAAGCAATTCAAATGAATTTCAAATGCAACGAGTTTGTAGGCTGCTCCATCAAACTGTAATATATTAAGTACAACACATATTGTTCATTGGAATTAGCCAGCAATGTAAAAGCAGTGATGACCCCCAAAATAAATAAATCTTACCTCCTCCATTTTTGTAACACAGGTAGGGGAACCTCCAGACATTGGCCAGGTCCACAGCAAAGCCTATGACAGAGAGTAGAAAGTCCAGTTTCTTGCCCCAGGTCTCCCTCTCCACATCCTCACCGGAGCCGGGGGTACAGCCGCGGGAGCTCGGAGAGGCCACGACTGAGGAGTTCGTGTACTGGACCCCGTTCTGCTCCTTCACCAGGATCAGCTCCACTTCCTTTTTCTCCACGTTAAACTGTTTCAACGGGGCCACCGAGGACAGTTTGTGCTCGGGCAGGACTTGGATGTTCATCTTTGCGCCCTGGCGCTCTCGTGGCCCCGAGGATGTGGAGCAAATGAGATGCGTGCCGCTCGCACTGACGATGATGATGCTGATGATGCTGCTGCTGCTGAGGATGAAGATGATGATGAATAGGAAACGCTACAGCAGTTGCTCTCCCGGTGAGGTCGAGATTGTTGCCCAGCTTTCATCAGCTGAAAAAAAGGAGAAATGAAAGTTTACTGTTACTGTGAGACATTAAAGCATCACATGCACCATCCAAACAACCGAGCGCGCAAAACGATTTACAGTCAATAAATGTTCGAAAGCGTTTTGTCCCGGTTAAAGAAGAAAAGAACTTTACAGTGACAATCACTCGACATTTCTTGGACGCACCACACTTCATGGAATAACTGTATATCTGCAGAAAGAGTCTCTTTTGGAGGCTGGAATATTTAAAAGATGACTCTGTACTTGTCAACATGAGGGGGTCCCTCCATGATCCGTCCCTCCTGCTTGATCCAGAAAATGAGAGGCTGCTGCTTCTCATGGAAGTTTTTACTCTCCCCTCCCTTCCATCTGGAGGCTATAAATTGTGGTCATTTAAACCAACATCCAGTTTCTCCACACGTGATATTTTCTATATGATCATTATTACCGTCGTCGGCTTGTTAATATTTTTGAAGCTTCCCCTCCGCCCCCTGAAAGCAACATTCATCTACAAACATGCGGTGCGCCACCACTGGACTGGAAAAAAAAAAATCCTTGCGATCATTTTTTTTAATTTTTACATTTGGTCTACTACGGGAGTTTGAAAACGTGTATAGTGATTAAAGCTGTGCTTATAATTTAGAAGAATTTTTTTTTTTTTTTTTAATGAAGCCAAGAGCGCAGTAGAAAAGTTGGTAAAGAAATTTAAATGTGATATCACTTTTTGTGATATGTAGGCTATAATAAAATTGCCTAATACATAACAGCAGGGCTGTTCACAGAGAAAGCGTTTTCACACAATAAAGACACAATAGCCTAATCGGTTATTATGTTTTGTCAGTGCTTGTCCTAGACTGATCTGGGCAGAAGACACCTTCTCTGATCGCTTTTAGCTCACTCTAACTACATCTTGTAATCTAAATCATTACTGAAATGTTGCTTAAAATTACAGTGGGAAATAAATAAATAAAAGTCGTTGCATTGGGAGATACTAAGAAAAAGTGCATAGTGGGCCTAATCATCTAGGGTGAATTCAGGGTGATTGGGGCACTTTTTTCAAGTCATATCAGTGGCAAAAAGTGTCCCAATCACCCTGAATTCAACCTATATATGATCTCAGCATGTGGGCCCCAAGGCGATCTGCTCCATGTAAAATAAAACAGCTTTATGTTCTATGTATGAATCATTATCTTATTTAGGTGTGCATGCCTTTAAACACATGTTCGAAAAACTGCTCACTCCCCCCTACAATAGTAAGGTCAAATCCCCCCAAATCCCTCTCTTCATTCAGTAATTTGTCAAGAAGATAAATGAATTACAACTGTGTTTGATCCATCTCCCATCACTACTACAGTTTTTTTTTTAAAGTCTGTTTTTATTCCCCTTTAAGTTGCCTGTTTCTTCTCTCTTCTTCTACATAGATTCAATTAGTTGTTTTCTAAGAAGCAGTAAAAGCATTGTGTTCCACATGTAATCTAATTCCACACCCGCTTTAGCCAAAGGCGACGATTTCTATTAGATATGGGCAATCAGTTCATCCCATTAAAGTCAATGAATGTCCCCTTAAAGCTCTCCAGCGTTTATTTTATGAAACCTTTACAGGCCTGTTTTTGTGCAGTTTTGTACATATTCTGGTTCAGATTAGATAATAAAAGTAGGAAACAGGGTTTTAGAGGCTGATTTATATGTTCCTTAACACACATTCTTCCTCCAAAGGAGCTGGAATCTCTAATTTATATTTCAGGATGTTGCCATACATGTGGAAAAGGGTGAATCTAAAGAAGGTCACCTTTGGAGCAAAACAACCTTTCCTTGAAGCATGAAGGATTTTTGCATATCATGCATCAATATTGCAATTATCTCTATTTGACAGTAGTAAGCACTGGTATTAACTGGTATATGAGCCTCTACCATAATCTCAGGGCATCTTATAATTTACAAATCAATTGTGTTAAAACACAACCCTTGACCTTTGACCTGTCAGTCTCACATAAACTGTAAAACCCTCAGAACAAGAATTACAACATCTTTTATCTATTATTTAAACCCATTAATTTCTTAGAATAGATTTACTCTAGCTCTGGGTAAAATGCACATTTCATTTAGATGAAACCCAAACCTGTAGATTGACTGCCGGAGCCAGCACTCATAGCAAAATGTCACTTATTGGACCAGATAAGGACATTGATGTCAATATATTAGTATTCTTGAATTCCTCTAATTATCGTTTTCTAGTTCTGTGACAGATCAATATCACAAATCACAAATCGGGGTCATGTATGCCATTCAGGACAAGACTAATGAGATGGGATCAGATTTGCCCTTTTTGTTTTCTAATGATTGTATTTCCAAGTAGTTTGGATATAATCTTGGATAAATACACTTAATTTGCAGTGTTTTACAATGCATATATTAACCATTAAACACATATTCACATTCACATTAACTGTGTGTATTAAACCATGTAGGTTTTAGTCATTTTGATTTAAAAGGAGTCATTGGCATTCTAATTATATAGCCAGATTAAAATTAAGGCTTGTTACAGAGTGTTAAACAGATACATTCAGTCCTTGTTTGTGAATCCCATACCTAAGAGTGTTGTGCATGCCAGTCATGCAGCCATAGAATTCGACAAAGTAGTCCTACATCACCAGGAAACCACCTCTCCATCACCTAATGTTGGCTAAATCTAGCCTGACTCAACATCACTCTTGTGTGAATATCAGCATGAGATCAGTGTTGATCCCAATGGCCTACAATTACACACGCTTATCAGTTTTCAGACTTGTTGACAGTTGTTTGTAAACCTACTTTTCAACATAACACTTAAGTTATGAGTAATAATTTATGAGTAAACGGTTTTGGGCAGAATGATCATGCAGTGAACCCACGCCTACAAAACCCAGCAGCATGCAGCTTTCGATTTAACTAAACATCAGTATTAATTGATCTATACTTCACAACTGTCATTAGTTATACAAGTAATGAACTTTCTTCTAATTTCCCTTCTCACCAAAAATGAATTGGAGTTAAATTTGTTGCATGCAGCAATAATGTTATTCCTGCCACAGTGTGACTCATAATGTAATCTGTAACTAGTATTTCTATTAAATTTCAGTAAGTAAAAAAAGAAGAAAGTCCTGGCGTGTCTCAGTGGATAAAGGGGATGACTTTATGCCTTGCCTTAGAAAATATTACCTATTTTTTTAATTTTGGTCCATCTGGAAAGTGTTCTATGGCTTTTGCAGACTCAAAATTTTGTGGAATTGATGGACATTGAGAGTATATAGACAAATATGTTATTGCTGTACATTTTTTTTTTTTTTTTTAATGGTGTTGAGTTATCTTTATGTTCATTTATTCATTATTAACTGGGTAAAAAAATAAATTAATTCTCTCTCTCTCTCTCTCTCTCTCTCTCTCTCTATATATATATATATATATATATATATATATATATATATATATATATATATATATATATATATATATATATATATATTTTTTTTATCCAGTTATAATGAAACATTTAATGGTTGTCCTAAACTGTATGATAATGTTTTAAAAAAGAAAAATTGTGAAAAATTGTGAAAAAGAAAAAAACAATTCAGTAAGTGCTGTTCTTCTGAGCTTTCGGTTTAAAAATGTATCACAGTTTCCATAAAAATAGTATACAATATACAATAAAATCACAATTTCTGTTTTTACTCTATAGGCCTACTTGTGATCAAATAAATGCAGCCTTGATGAACAAAAGACACTTTTTTTTTACCCGAAAACCGAACTTTGTAGCAGTAGCAATTAATGACACAGTGTTAACTAGTCACTAGGCATTTACAGGCACTACATTACATCATCTTTTTCTGAATAACACAACAGCACATCATGCAAAAAAAAAAAAAAAAAAAAAAAGAGCAGGTGATGATATGCATGAAATCGATTGTTGCGTTTTGCTTGTCCTGATTGAGAGTTGAGTACATTAACATGAATTCATGCATATAAACCATGCATCAAGGTTTATAATATATAGTGCATAATGCATGGTTTATAATATATAGTGCTCTCACTGAGAGGAACTTTAAGATGCATCTTGCCAAGGTCAGGACCTCTTGCTTTGTGGGCATGATTGTTTGAAATGAGAGAGAGAGAGAGAGAGAGAGAGAGAGAGAGAGAGAGAGAGAGAGAGAGAGAGAGAGAGAGAGAGAGAGAGAGAGAGAGAGAGAGAGAGAAATTAAAACGATAAAACACAATGATTAATAGCTATATTCTGACATAGGTAAACTAAAGTTAAGGTCTAGGGGAGAGAGAAGAAAAGGAAAATTGAAGTATGCAAAACATTTCCTTCTAAGGGAAAATGATTTGCTGTACACATTGTCTACACACGCAATGAGTGTGAAGGGCTTGTGATTTGCAGCTATTTTGCAACCCGTCAATGAGCAGTGTAGCCTGTCGGCACTGACCTTTTCAGACAAGCCCCCGATCAGCCCCCTCATCTGTTCCAGCACAGCCCTCCCAGCCAAAGCGCTAACAGCTAACTCTTGTTTGGTGTTGTGCAAATAAAACCCGATTACTTGGGCTGATTGCCCACAATTTGACTAGGCAGTCTCACCTCAGGCTGAAATAAAAATGAATGCTGCAATATTGTGGGCAAAATAAAGGCGAAAGGGAGAGCGTGAAAGAGAAAGAAAAACAGAGAAAGCCAGAGAAAGAAAGTGACAGCAATGTGACTTAATTGATTCCATGCAATCTCATCAATTGTGATTAAAATGAAATGCTCCCCTCGTGTTTGAAAAGGTTAAAACAAATTGACGGTGGAAATCACAGCTGGTTATCACAGCGTGCGGAGCAGCAGGACTTTAATGAAGTGAGTGCAATTCCATCCTTCATCCTGCTGTATCAGACAAGAGAGAGAGAGAGAGAGAGAGAGAGAGAGAGAGAGAGAGAGAGAGAGAGAGAGAGAGAGAGAGAGAGAGAGAGAGAGAGAGAGAGAGAGAGAGAGAGAGAGAGAGAGAGAGAGAGAGAGAACATTAGCTTCTCATAAGACATCATTGTACCTGATCTGCCCTCTGATGATATTATATTGACAAAAGCACTCTGTAAGTCACTCGCTGAGTACGTTTACTGACTGACTTGGTTTTGATATACTGCAGCTCAGCACAATAGAGGTACATTATACTTAACCACTTAACTTTCTCCTTTAACAGCCTTATTTATAATATTCAAAAAGGACAGACATGTTATCCTATGTTGATGAGAAGGCATTGCAGGCGTCATGTTTGATATGTTTTGCATTAGGATGAACCAATGTACTCCCTCAGGCCCTGTCCCAAATGGCAGTCTGACGAACTTGCAATGGCCGCCACATACATGTGCCCATGAAATCCATGAGAATAGGATCACTCTTAAATGTGTATGATCCGTCCTGCCAGCTAAGGTCACTGAATGAGCAACACCTTGTTGTTCCTTCACAACAAGGCAGAAAGTCACAGTCCAAAACTTTCACCCTCTCTGGCAGAATGAGATTCCAATCTTGACCCGAACACCAGAGACGATCATAATTTTTTAAGAAGCAGCTGAAGACGCACCCCACACCCTTAAACAAAATGCACTTACACGAAACAAACTTTTCTTCTCTGCATTTCTCCTCTTCTCTAGCTTGCTTCCTTATCTAATCTAGTCAAATAAACCTTGTAATTTACGAATATTCTTAGCTCTTTGAGAAATTGCTTTTTTTTTTTTCACTTTGGATGAACGTGTCTGCTAAATGCATAAATCTAAATATGAGCTGAAAAATGCAGGCAGTTATGAGTTAGGAAGGCAACGTTTGCATGACCAAATTCTATGATTGTGTCACATTCTGTCCACTGAGATACCTTCATCTGATCGATATCTGAAGACAGAATAGATGTATTCTCCGCTGCCTATGATATACCTCTATGTGCGTTCAACTCCATAACAGTTATAACAGCTAAAAAATAAAATGGTGCCTGAAAGTTGTGGTTGGTGGTCACTTAGTTATCACCAAAGCTCTCTCTATTTTATGCTGCCTCAGAAGCCTTTCTTTCTATGGTACCTTTATGCGCAAACACTGCCTGTGAAGTCATTGGCCAATAGGTCAGAGAGGCAACAAGTCAGCTTCCCAGCTTCGGGTCTCACTTGTCATTTTGATGAAAATTCAAAATGGCAAATAGGCCATTTACAGCAAGGGTGCCAAACTCAGCTCCAGGAGGGCCACAGTCCTGCAGAGTTTAGTTCCAACCCTGCTCCAACACACACACCTGTAGTTCTCAAATAATCCTAAAGGACTTGATTTGCTGGATCAGGTGCATTTAAAGTTAGACTTTGCAGGACTGTGGCCTTCCAGAAACTGAGTTTAGTTATAATTACGGCCACTGTGCGCCCTCAATATGGGTTATGAGCAACAGAATTCTGTAAAACAGGTTGCATCGCTTCTAGACCAGGTCTTTTGCATGTGCTCTGATAAATATAGAGCTGTTTTACTCTCAATATACCTTCAAAGGAGCTACTAAAGATGAAATTCGATATCCATAACATATGCAGATTGAAATCTAAAAGGTTTTTATTTTTCATATTCTCATAAACATCCGGATATTAAAATTGAATAAAACATCAACAATTAAAGTAACTTCCTTGTTTAGCTGATTCATTTAAATGTCCATAAATACATATCATTTCATTCTGCTGTTAACACTTTCTCAGACAAGTAGATGCGATGAAACCTGTTTTCCTGTTTGTTCATGTGACGTTCGACATAAAGTCTATACACATTTTTGCTGAGCCTCCACATGGGCCTTCTGACTGACAATATATGCGGCATTACGTTACCAAAATGTGGACCGAGCCTGCAAGGCCTTATGCCACTATCCGAACAGGGTCAACTAAGAGCACAGGAAGTGAAACATTATTATTATTATTATTATTTTTTACCTCAATGTTAAGATATATTTAATAATCACTTGTAACCATATAGAAGTAACAAAGGGAATTTTATATTTTGCACACATGCACCACTCATATCCACTCTCATTGGCATAAAAGCAGGATTATATTCACTATTATGGGAGCACATTTACAATGTTTGCACATTCACTGAAGATTTGTATTGATTTCTTTTGAAACAAGGACCGGTTTGTGCAGCAGATCTGCTTATATACTGGGATTTACTGTCACCTAGTGGATATATTCAGTATAAAAAGTATTAGTTAATCAGCGGTTTTTCCTTCCATATCTCCTGATAATTCACAAGAGTGTACAAACTCTTTGAACAAGTGTTAATGCACTCAAACATAAAAGGGACAACAAATACTAGTTAAAATTCAAAGGATTTTTTAATGGCAAAAAAAGCTAACTTTGCTGTGTTAACAAAATCATAATTGCAACCTGCATTGCTAAATAAATACCACTGCAGTGGGATAATTTGGAACCAAGCCCTCTGGTGAGCGCTACTGTGGGCGTGTTGTGTTGCCTGTTTGCTCACAAATTGGCCTATTTTCAGTGGATGCAACAGAGTATTTGTCTGAACAAGCAGCAGGGACAGAACGCTAACTCAGCAACATTTCCTCTCAATGGGAATGCAAATAAAAACAAGATGCAAAGCAAAACCTTTGATTAAAACTCACTTTCTGTACCAAATTCCTGAACAGAGAGAAAAATAATAATAAAAGAAAAAGAAAAGAAAAGAAAGTTTGTATTTGTATAAGAATCTCTTCTGTAATATGTTAATTCTAAAAAATATCCATTCTCCATAAAAGGAGACGTGTATAAGTACATGATCTCCATGAATTTAATCAGAAAATCACCTTTTTCCCTCAATTAGATTTAATATAAAAAAGAAAATTATATTTTAGACTTCATAAAATTAAACGACTGAAACCCTGTGTTGGGACTGCAAGCTTCATGTCTAAAAGGGTGTGACAAAAAATGAGGGGTGTGGACAAAAAATATAGATTTTTTTAGCTGCAACAGAATAAGTGCTTTAGCATGCTTACACGTTGACATTTTGTAAATATTGGTCTGAATGCCTTTAATTAAATCATTAAAGTGTTTATGAAATATTTGGTGGTGTAAACTGAAAACCAAATTTGCTGATAGGGCATATGCTTGTGTACAAAAACACTCCGCACAAACTTAAGGCAAGTGTTCAATTGGAATGGCAGGGAATAAACCTCAAGGCTGCATGCTTCATCTTCAACTGTCAATCATCTTTCTTATCAGAGGTACTGTCCTCTTGGTGGTCATCATGAGAAGCAGTACAGAAGTACGACAGAGTGGCGTCACAGTCTGGATCCTCCCCCTTGAGACCCTGGTAACGCTGTAGCTCGATGTAGGTGGTGAAGAGCTTTGCATACTCCGGGTGTGTGAGAGCGAAGGAACGAAATTCATCTGAGAGAGAAAACGAGATGGGAAAGTTACTACAAATGTGTTTACTCAAAAGGAAACCAAACTAATCAAGTGAGGTAACTGATGGGCAGTAATTAAATTATGTAAATATAGCATATGTACATCAGACGCTGTGTAAAAACTCTTAGACTTAAAGACTTAATAATTTTATTTTGGACACTCATGTAGGCTACTATCCAATATATGCAGCTGATGGCCTGAAACCAACTCCGACTTCATGACAACTTCCTACAAATACTACAAAAATGACATTTCAATAGGCAACCAGTCATCATTTGGATAGAAAAATAGGTTTCAACCTTGACTGATTACACAAATAACCACAAGCCTTCACTTGAAAGTGTTGAGATACAGATATTTTCCGAGGCGTTTACCTACACAGCATGGAATCACGTGCTGCTGACCGTGATGCTTTCTTGTGCAGAAAAAAGCCTGGGCCTCTGGGTGATGCTCTTTAATTACCTTAAATTACTATGGAAACTTTTGTTGGCCTATTAAACATTTACTGCAATAACACAGCATTCAGTGATCTCCTAGTTCTTTCTTGCTGAACGCATGAAACAAATACAACAGTCAATCAAGAACCTTGACATGAAAAGAACTCTGGACTGTGATAAACCTGGGATTGGTATAGTATAGTTAGAAGCAGCTTAATGGGAAAATATTACTCGTTGATCAGTTGTACTTAAATGTCCAAGAATTATGACGGAATATATTTTTAAATAAATAAGATAAATTACAATAAAGATTATGTTAATACAATGCATTTCAGCATTTAGCATTCAGCTTAACACACCCTAAATTGGCACCCAAAGTTGTTCAGTTCGTCTAATTTGCCAAGCTAGACAATCACTGTCATAGTTTCTAAGATTTGAATGTCTATGTACAGATATAATTATGAAAATACTAAATGGCATGTTGAAAAACATTTGACCACAGAACATATTACCAAAAATGCAATTAGTTTGACAGCCCATATAAACCTACGATACAATTCTGAAAGATAGCATTTCTAATATGCCTGACAGTCTTATCTCATTGTGGTTGCTATATAGTTGGCATACAGACCATAAGTTATGTGTCCTGATCCATCTGCATCAATTTCTGTGAAGAGGCTGTTGACGTCAAGATCACACACTCCGAGAGCAGAACGTATCAAACTGCTAAACTCATCTTGGGTGATACAGTTGTCCTCATCAATGTCAAACAGCTGCGGAAAGGCCAATTTTGACAAGAAATCACACAAGAGTAATCCATCCATATGCTCTACTGTTGACTCGTTTCTTTTTGTCAAGTAGTTCGAGATTTTTGAAAGCCACCTCAATGTGCTAACAACCACTGACACATCAGTACTTGTTTGGTTTACTTTCATAACCACATCTTCAACTCTTTACCAGATCAAATCTTTATTTTATCTTTGTACAATCATACAGTAGTTTGAGAATTTATGAATTGCAATAGTCTTCTCATAATAGCATTAGTGCAATGTGTGATATCATTACCTTAAAAGCAGTCTGAATGACTTCCTCATTATTAGCTGGTTGGCACAGAACTGTGACACCAATGACATACTCCCTGAAATCAATGGTGCCGTCCCCATTCTACAAAGAGACACAGAAAATATGTGCTTTAAATAGGCCACACTGTGAATAAAATAAAGTAGGCCTATATTTTCAAGCAGATATCTGAGAGTATTTTACACATTTAAATTATTTTCTGTATATTTTTCCTGTATCATGTGGGGCTCTTTTCCATTTCTTATTAGTTATAGACACACTCACCCTGTCAAACAGAGCAAAGAGCTCATGTAGAGCTGGGCTGAGGGGTAGTTTGAGGAAGCTGGCAAACTCCTCAACTGTGATTCTCCCACCTTTGCAAGAACAGGCTATGTTGGCAAAACTCTCCAATTCCTTCTTCACATTGTCCCATTTTAATCTGGATTTACAACAGGGAAACAGAGATTTCAAGCTTGAAGTTGGCATGAAACAATAGTTGCGATAGTTCCCTATTGTGATGTATATCCAAGTAAAACGGCTTCTTGAACAAGAATGTAGGACAGGACTTGATTGGATGGTTGGGTCATTGTGGTTTGCTCTTGCTGTAATCTCATGTGAGTGACAGGTTGTCCTGTCTGCTTTCGCACCAGTAAACACGTCATCAGATGAGAAGACATTTGTAAGAGGGAGGGGAAGTTCTTTTGATAAAAGATTACGATGGCATTTTGAATTTGAATAATTTATAATAAATACTTCAATATTCCATAAAAGAACAAGAATTTCACGTTTTTTAATTTGGTGTAGTCACATTTTTAATGATAAAAAGGTTTTGCACTTCTTAAAATATTTTCATAATAATAGTCATACTTCAGTTTCCTGCTGATCTTGGTAAACTCCACGAGACCCGTCTCCATAGGCAGGGTCAGTTCTCCAGCTGCAATCATCAGACGACAATCTTCGTAAGTGTGGTCTGTGACCGGCAGGCCCAGAGACCTATTAAAATACAATTCTTAAGATCGAAATATTGTATTGTGCACACATTGCAAATGTCCACCAAAAAGAATTGTATAAAGACATGTAAGAATAAATAACAGTGCTTACACAGCCATGACAGATCTCACTGACTGAGCAAACTTGATAGGACATTTTTTCTCTATCTCAGTAGGAACTTGAGGGGGCAGAAACTAAAACACAGACACAATACATACATATTCACAGAAATGATTTGCAACTATATTAGATTTTTGAAGATTAGATAATGTGTGATTGAGTTGGCAAAAAAGGTGCAAAAAGCAGAGGATATTAGCATGAAATATGCAAATATTTCTTACAGACCTCAACCTCCACTGTAGTATGGAGCTGACAGAGTGTGAGCAGCAGTAGTCTGGCCCTAAAACAGGAACTGGTGGTGAGGTTCCAAACCAAGAGCATTTCAGAAAGCATTGCCCTCTATACTGTTTATGCATGACTGTGCAAAAAGTCTTAAAACCAAGCTTATCTAAGAAAGTGATCGACAAGACTGCACATGCAGAGAGCAGGAAGATGACAATTTAGTCAGACTGCAGGCTATCATACTTTATTATTTGATTGTAAAATGCAGCTCTATTTTTCTTATCTTAAATACCAATAAACCAATGAAACATCCTTTTTGGCTCACCAGAGTGCTTCTTGCAGAATTATATACATAAACTTGGCATTTGAATCTGAATTCTGATTACTTTTTTGTTGTAGCAGTGATTGGAAAAGGCCTAATTGAAGAAGCATTTTGTCAGTTGTGTAAATGCTTTTGGCTTTGTTTATATTTAATATTACTTACAATTTTGGACCCTGCCATGTCCACGTGACTGTGTCCTGTAATAATAATAAACAAAAAGTTTTGTAAAAATTATTCTATTTTAATATAAAACTTTCAAAAAGAGCTCGAGCTTGACTGACAAACATGGATAGCCTTTAGCCAATGCGTGTAGTTTTGCCAGGCGGAGTAATGCATTTGCAAGCTTTTTCATGGTTGGTCTACTACAGTCCTCTCTACTTGGTTATTATGGTTATTTATGGATTTGTATTTTACATATGTTCAAATTTCTTGTGCTACTCCATTGTGTTTGTCAAGTTTATCACCAGAAACTGAGACGTCATGAAAATAATATAAGATTTCTGTTGAATTTATACTGACCAGCTTATTTGGGTATCTGATAAGAACAGGCTGTACTGGGACTCCTGGGATAAAGGCACCTATGGAGGTAAAAAGAGTAGCAAATAAGCACCTTTCATTCATCCCCTTTGTTCTTTTTGTCCTTTTAGCTACATTCATACCCAGCAAACATTTGGACGTTTAATGACCGTTGAAAAGACACCCCCCCCGAGAACCGTCATGATTGAAAAATTGTTGCAAAACGAAAGTTGAACGGATATCTTTGAATGCATTTTTAGGAAATGTTCTGTGTTACATATTTTTACTAAATTATGCCATCCTACCATGACTATTTTTGGCCAGGGTCACAACGTTGCCATCGGACCAATGTTTGCTGGGTGCCTCCTAAAAACTGCTCAGGACCACTGTCCAATCGGTTTTCTTTATGGAGACACATATTTCAGAATTAAGTTAAATCCCTGTCTGACACTCCATTGATCACACCATGCCCTACATATCAGGTCACAGCTATTTGACTGGTTCTCAATTGGACAATCAATGATTATAAGTGAAGCAAACACTGTCCAAATGATATGACTTGTAGAAAAATGTTTTACATAATACAACAATAAATATCACTGATCAGCTAAAATAATGAAGACTACCGCAAATTTATGAAATATATTTAAATGAATGTCAAAGACTCAAAGGGATAAAGTCTTAGCGGTGTGTGGATAATACCTATTCATAGACACAACGCTCACTCTCTTTTATGTGCTGATGGTTTTCCTGGCCTCATCAGACCTCCTTCTAGTTTCTTTAGTAAACCAAAACAAACCGTTGAAACCCCTAATTCCATGATAGTTTATCTTCCCCTTAACTTGTATACATTTGCATTAGGGAAATTAGTTATCTGATATCAGACAAGAAGATTTTCCTGTGGTGCAGTTCATACACAACTTTCATTATCTACTGAGTTATGGAATTTTGCTATGGTATACTGAATCTGTAACATCTTAACTGGATCTTAATATTTAATCTGCATGATTATGTTGTCCAGTATTATAATTAACCTCTCTATATTACAATCAAACAGAAATAAACACAATCTGCTAACCTTGTTTGAAGGTAATGAGACACGATCTGTTTGTACATGTTCCTTCAGGAAAAAGTAGCACCTAAAAAGAAAAGAAAACCAGTATTATTTTCAGTGGTACCATAGTTATCATGGTGGCTCAATTTGGATGCAAATACTAAGATATTAACTAACATACAGTTTCAAATATAGCTCGCAGTTTGTTAGATAAAAACAACTTCTCAATAATAAAATAAAACTTAAGTAAAACTAATTAAACATCCACATTGTTGACACTGGTCATGTCATTGTTTAGGAACAGGACATCCCGTATTCAAGTTGAGGAAGTATAGGTCTAAGAGTAATTTCCTGCTTTCAATAGGTGGAACACACTTAATTTGGTTTCACATTGTGAAACAAATTCAAGATTAAACTTTTTTTTTGTTGACCATTTTAAAGTCACACGTGATAAACTAAACTAAAATAGAAGTGGAGGCGCTCACCTGTGGCCAGTGTCCTCCTGACTTTGCTCTCCGCTCAATCTCAAGTATAGTGTTTCTACGAGAGTCTGGATCTGTGCGTGAAACAAGCACTGGCTGCACACAGCGCAAAAACCCTGGGGGTTTTCCACATTAAGAAGAAGTGTTGGACACTCAGTGACACATTTTCATCTGCTTTTATGATATGTTTCTTTGTGTTGACTGGGGCTTTTTGTGTTCCCTTTTTTATAGACCAATATTGATGTAAATAACCACAATGCTTACTGCCAAAGATTGGTGCTTCCAGGGACTCCGAGCGGGATACGGTAGAGGGCAGACCAGCTTCAATACAGGCGATGGCATCAAAGAAAGAAGAGTGAGGGGCCACAACTAGAATGGGGGCCTCTGTATTGCTGGCCTGCTTCCCCTTCACCACCACCCTGAAGCCCATCCCGAAGAAATACATCCGTCCTAGAAAGGTCATCACTCTTTTGTGCAAGAACCTGCCCACAAACACATATACAAGCACACAAAAAATTAGGAATCATGGTAGGTGATGACTTTAATCAAACATACTGACACATGCACAGATGAGCACAAAAAGCTTGCTTTGTCATCAGGTGTCAGATCAGCATGTTGTTGCATCAGTTAAGAGAATAACCACATCCCTCCAACAGTCATGCTGCCTCCTCCGCTAAAACTTAATTAATCTGATCAGTGTGGTCAGTCCAAAGAGAAACGAGATGCAACTGAATAAGCCATTTCTCAAGAAACCACGTGGCCTGTTTGACAGAGAATCATGGATTAAACAGACTGGATGGGCTCTGTAATGCACAACAAATTTCACATCACCAGCTCACACTTCTATTTTGAATGCAGGGGAAGTAAAAGCACCTAAAAATACACATAATACTATGCACATAAGACCTAACAAATCACTATTAGCTTACAATGCATAATAACTTCTTTGCATGTAGCAAAAGGAACTAAAAAAAATGTAGCTAGCAGCCTAGGAGTGTTGTATTATGGTTGAAATAAACTGTAATCTAAAAAAAAGTGCATTTTAATCTTGCGCTGTAATGTAGAGGTGGTGTATCTGTATGTAACATGAGTGCACAAGGAGTGGTATTTACTTTCTCCAGCCTGTCATGGGTTCCACTGCTCCTTTCAGAGACTGTCTGAATGTTATCATGACAGACAACGGCCACATGACCATTAGAACAAGAAGCAAGAAAATGGCACGGAGCGGCACAAGGATGATTCCTAGAAGAAAACACTACACACAGACATAAGAGAAAAAATAGACACAACCACACAATAAATGTCAAAGAAATCTACACAATTATCTATTCAAGGCACCTGCAATAACGTGGGAGTGGTTTCTATGGGACTTTTTTAAGACTATGATGCAATTGGTTTGAGGGGAAAAAATTATTCATGTATAAAACAAACTTTAAAATGAATTAAAATGCAAAATAAAACACAATTAGAGTTGTACAGTACTATAGTATGGTGGGGGTGGGGTGGGGTGGGGGTGGGGGTGGGGGTGGGGTGGGGGGAACCTTCAACAGAGAACCTTCAGGACAAAAAGGTTGAGAACAACTGACCTAGCGTGTAAACTAGCTAGTTTTCAGTTTTAGCTAGATTGTATTCAACAATTAAAACCATACAATACCACAATTTTCACATAATCTATTGATATTGATTGATATTCAAATTAATAATTTTCATTTATTTAGACCAGTATCATTTTCTAAATTTTCACACAAATTGTTGCCAACCCTGTTCCCCACGTTATTGTAAATTAAGAGAGCTCATCCAATACGCATCTTAGAGGGAAGCATATTAAGCAAATCAAATAAGATGTCGACACACTAATACGATGCATAACTGAATGACTTCGGTGAATAATAATAGTGACATTCAAGTCATAAATTGAGAGTATGGACTCACTTTGATTTGATCGGCTTTGGTTAACGTAAGGTCGTGCACGAACGGGTTGATGACGGCGGGCAGCAGCAGGGAATGCTGTCTGGGCAGCGCGAACACTCTCTGCGCAGGCATCTTCTTCTCTCATCACAGCAGAGTGTGTGTGTGTGTGTCAGACTTCTGAACGACTCGCTTCCTCATTTCCACACGCTTCACATTATGTCATGAGCCCTAGCGGTCTGCGGATGTGTTTCACAATCAAATGAGATGCATCCTAACTAGAAATCTTTTCTCTTTTAGACGCACGCGGCAAGTTTGTGCAGACGGGGTTGGAGTCAGAGCGCAGTTCCTGTGCGTGCACTAGCTGACTCAAAACGCGCACAATGTTCATAATGTTGTCTAAGTAGGCAGCTCAGTTGGATTTGAGACAAACCCCACCTCTTACGGCCATAATCCTATTTAGCCCTGTAGTAGCCACTGGGGCTAAAGGTGCCCTAGCTCGCTGTTTTTCTCTATAGGTTTGAACAAGTGCCGTCGCTAAACTCTTTTTACACGCCCTAATAAAATCATCCTTATAAATAATTGTCCAACGAGGGAGTGCACTGAGTTGAGAAATGTTTTAATATTTCTCAACTCAGTGCACTCCCTCGTTAGACAATTATTTTTCAGGAAGATTTTATTGACTCAATGTTCAGAGTCTGAACATATTTCATCAAATTCGTGTGCCCAGTATTTTTGAAATTCGGAAGCGGTGATGCTCGACCCGAGAAGGAATCGCGTTGTGATAAGTTCGTACACTGACTGAATCGATTGAAGCCGTTCTTCAGTCAGCACAACAGTAACAGGATATTTATTTACATATAACGTTAATCGATTCAAAACAAAACGGCATCATATATTTTTCCTGAGTTCACCCGTGCTGCTTTTAAAGACTTTCTTGACATTTTTTCCAACTAAAAGAGTAGCAAAACACTAACAAAAAGGCATTTAAAGTACTAAGTACAATTACATTAAGAGTAAAATACATGGCACATCAGCATATATAGAGAACAGCGCTTATGAACTGCTAGATGTCGCTGTTTGTCTAGATACTGTACATGTGACATTGAGTCATTTTGTAAAGCTGCCTAGAGTAAATAATGTGTGAACCATACCAATTGTTTTCTTGGTGTGTCCCAAAGAATCATCACTAGGATGCAGTGCAATACTTTCCAAAAACTAATGTTAAAATTTAAAAAAAGTTGAATGACAATGATTCCATTTAAAGGATAATTAATATTTATTTTGAGACAGTGACAAAGTGCACAAAGCATATAGAAAATAATAAAAATAAAACATTACAAATATAAACAGATTGCATACGTCAATTCAAAACCTACGGGAAAAAATAAAAAATAATAAGAGTACAAATGATTATTAATCAGTATTCTCATGATAGTTGCTTGACATGAGTCCATCATGCAACAAACCCTATACAGTCTTCAGGCAACCCGTGCCGTGAATCTCTCTCTGTACCATGAGACGAAAGAAACAAGACTAACAAAAATGATGTGCTTTGACAGTTGTTTGGTCTCTGTTTGTACACAATTATCATGTATAAAATGTGTCCTCTTATTAAATGTAGACATTTTTATTGGATAGTATTTACTACAAAATAAAACATGAATTAAGTCCTTAATCTTTGCATATCAGTACTAGCAAAATATTACATTTGTGCTTTTTACATACTGCCTGGATGGATTTATTCTGTGCAAATTTAAAAAAAATAATAATAATAAACTGACACCACTGCCACATTTACATGCAAATGGGAAATGTCAGAAGTCCTTTTAAAACTGATGATATACATGTAGGTTATATTAAGGGGTAGGAGCTGCATTAAACCCTTTCATAATTAAAAATAAACAAGAAATATCACACTTTATGACAAAACAGCAAAAACTGTGGTCTTGTTTGCCTGTCTGGCATGCAAAAATGGTCCAGGCAGTAAAGTTTACCAGGCCTCTCTGGTTAGCTAAGGATGGGTTATAATCTAAGAGGCTCCGACTAACCAAGAGGGGCAGGAGTGCTGTCATTTGGCACAATAACGCTGGCCTTGTTTATCTAGGGATGAAGGTCATCACAGAGTGCCAGGGGCTGAATGTTCTGCTGATGTTCAGCAGCGTAGCCAGTCCTTTTTGACCTCCCCAACTTTGACAATTTTCAGAGTGCTGTCATCCATTTTGAGATAGTGGGAGTCTTTGAAGAAGTAGCTGTGACCTGAAAACATTTAATAAGTGTAAATAACAAATGAAAATAAATTAAAGGATAAAAGTTAAATGCAAATTTACTAATTTCTCTACAATAAACAAACAAACAAACAAACAAGCAGTTCAAAAGTTTGGGGCTGGATATATTTAAAATATATTTAAAATCAAGGCTGCATTTATTTTATCAAAAATACAGTAAAACCATAATATTATGAAATATTCCAATTTAAAAAAAAAAAAAAAAATATATATATATATATATATATATATATAAAGAAAATCTTACTGATTCCAAACTTTTAAAGTTGTTGTAAATAAAAAAATAAAAACATAATAAGACAATGGGGTAAATGGGGTAAATTAAATTGTGTCTATTTAATATAGCTTGGTTAACCAACTTTGGAGTGTGGGGTCTAATTCACAACCTAGAGAAGTTGCTTTGCTTGCTCAGCTCCAAACAGCCTAATTACAAACACACACACAGAGGAACCTTTCAGACACCACACAGGCCTGCTCTATGAAGTGTGTATGTGTGTGTGTATACCTGTATGAGTGTAAATGTGTGTTAGTGACAGCGGAGGAAAGAGTTGGGTGGTTGAAAAAGAATGTATGTTAAGTAAATTCCAGTAAATTTAAAACGAAATCAGAGCACCTTGTGTAAAACCGTTATAAATCCTTTGCTCCTCTCTTTTTTAAGCTTTTCTCTCATTTAGAGATTTGTGCTTTTCAGACAGTGGTTGTTACTGGAAAAAACTCCTCATCTTGAGCAGGAGGGAACCATATAGCTAGGTTTCGTTGTTGTTAAAGGCCTAATGCCAGCAGTAATTGGGTTGTAGTTAACTGCCAAGAATTCTCTACCAGGCTCCACACACACACATATTGTGTACACTACAAACGGTTATTAAAAAAATTCACATGTATATGTAAGGGCTAACAGACACAGATGGATCTGAAACCAAGCAACTTTTAATCTCTTACCATCACTATTAAGGCTGAGGGCGGCATCTATGTCATCGGGAACAGCACCCCAAGATTCTGCAATAAGTTTAGGGAAGCCTGGATCCATCTTTTTCTTGGCTTCATTGTATCTGAGAAGTCATGGAAACAAGTGAGCATCTACACTCCCACAATCAACACAGTTTCTTTAACTTTGAAATTCTCTGACACCTCTTCAGTCGTGTGTAAATTCCAGTAAATCTCAAGGATATAACAGTGATTTATATATAACCTTATCCTTATTATAACCAGCATCATTTTACTATACTTCAGTGGGGAAACAAAGGCTTCACAAAAACTTTGATATGAGGAATATACACTAAAACTTTGGGAATATTATTCTGCTTTCCCCCCAAATATTTCTACATTTGTAGAATTTAGGAAAATAATTTCATAATTCACAACTGCCTGCTTCCACCACAGTATCTTAAAGAACAAGTGTATTTTGTCTATTAATCACAGTGAACATATACTTTATTAAACCCATATATATTGAGAGATATTTAAAAAAAGGATTACCTCCAGAACCTCTCGCCAGCAAATAAGTAGGTCTTCTTGCTCTTGTAGAACGAGTAGGCAGCATCAATTCTCTGCAAATCTGAAGGAAATCCCATGCTGGAGATCTTCTTAGGATAGTCTCTTTCCAGAGTACTGGCAGAATATACCCACACCTCATCACCTAGAGAAACAATTCAAATATTTGTATTACAATTTTTGTTTGGCGGACACACAAACAATGAAAAATGCAAATGTGCAATATTTTTACACCACAAAAAACAAAAACACTTTCCAACGGTATAGAGTCAGGAAGCTAGAAAAAAAAAATACAGTAAAAACTAATATTGTGAAATATTACAATTTGAAATACCTCTTCTATTTTAATACATTTTGTAATATTAATATGTTATTCATTCCTTTGATGTCAAATCAGAATTTTTCAGCATCATAACTCCAGTCTTCAGTGTCACATGATCCTTCAGAAATCTATTTTAATATACTGTTTTGGTGGTATTATCAATGTTGAAAACATTTGTGGTGTATTTTTGTGGAAACAGTGATACATTGACGGTCTTTACTTTCACTTTTGATAAATGTAATGCCTCATTGTTGAATAAATGTATTAAACCCTTTAAACTCTGCGCCCGTTGGAATGGACGTCACATAGTTTTTGGTTTAAACCAATATCATTTTATGTTTTAATAATATGAGTAATTATGTTTTAATAATATGAGTAATGACAGGCATGGCTAACTGACTAGATAGGAGGAGCAGTACACCTTTTTAGCTTTTTATAAACTAATTTATGGTCATGGTAGCCTCATCAACTGTATTATAAGCATTATTATAATCTTAATAGTATCAAATGATAATATTCAAAGTTAATTTGAAGTTCTTTCAGAGTTGTATAACAACAATAAAATGTCCATCTCAAGGGACATCAGGTCTTGAAAGATATCATCAGAACCAATCAGAAAACTTGTGTGCCAGGTTGTGAAATTCGCTAAAATACAGAGCTACAAATTCTAATGTTAACATGTAGTAATGTTTTACAATTCGGGTGGACTAATATTTATTAATGCATGCTTAACTAATGCACAGATAATCTGGAGTTAATGTATGATTAATGAAGCAGAAGGACTAAGCTATTCATTAATGATTGCTCAATTAAATGCATTGTTAAAATGTGCTGGAAATGTAAAAAAAAATCACCAAGTTTTACCAACAAATAGAATTAGCAGCACTATTGTCACGTCTATTTTAGTTTGTCACATTTTAGAGTCACGTGATTTCCTTGCCCCTCATGTAATCTTGTTGTGTGGTTCATTGGTTATTAGCTGTGTTCCAAAGTGAAGGGTGCACACTTCAAAGGCCGCGCAAGGCAAGGCCTTCGAAGTGCACGAACGGCGAACCGAGGGACAGGGTTGCCAGGTCTGCACAACAAAACCCCTCCAATTGCTAATCAAAAGTAGCAGAATCATGGCCAAAACGCAGGGGGTAGGTGATAGAACTATCGCTAAAGTAAAGACAACTTAAACCTGTGGACTATAGGCAACAAACAACTCACAGCAACAGTGTAAAAGTAGCCTAATTTCAGACTTGGCAACACTGAACTGAGCGTTGTTAAATGGCCTATAGCAGGTGTGACAACAATCCATCCTGGTCCAGCAGCACCACCAGCGTCTCCCGCTCAGCTCAATGAAAGTGTACATACAAATGTTTTCTTCCTTTTTAGCTGTTAATTAAACTTAAGTTATACTGTATAAAAAGTTGTAAAAGTACTTTAAGTAATGTACCAATTTATTTTCATGTACACATTTTAATTTGCATGACAAAATAAATGTATAGAAGAATTTGTTTAATGTACAAATTATAACTTGCATTACAAAAATAAACAATGTACAGAACAATCTTTGGATCATTCTATAACGGGATGAAAAAATAGCCCAGCGCAGATCTAGTTTGTATTTAAAGAAAGTGCAGAAAAAAGAAAGAAAGAGCAGGGAGAGAACTGGACAGACTGATTCCTCTTCTTGAGATAATGGTTGAGAAATACATTTATGCAAGTTAAAATTGGGAAATGAAACTTTATATTGCCAGGTTGCTCAGTGCAGGGAACTGTGTGAATGACACCACTACAGAACGTTTTCAAGCATGGTTGCGCTGTTGTGTCGGATGGGGCCGGGCTATTTTCAGACTGCTCACTCCCGTCCAAAGTACACCAGAGTTACCGACCGCTACTGTCTTTCACTGGGAAATTTAATCCTGCACCGCAAGAAATCTGATCGAGTGCCCCGGGAATGCAGACCAGTCTATACAAATCCTGTTGTCACCGGTGTGCTATGAATTCTGGGATAGGTAGGCTGCGAAGGGCCTGTCAGGTCCATCTGCTGTACCCTTCCTTTGCCTGAGAAACGGAGGGCGCATTTTGAAGTTGCTCTTGAATTGGGGCAGCCTTCGTCACACCGCTGTGACGCAATCGCACATCAAATGTGGCCTTCAGAGGTGCAGCCTTCACATTGGGACAGCCTTCGTAGTGCCGCTATGACGCAATCGCACTTAAAATGCGGACTTCGAAATGCACGGCCTTCACATTGGGACAGCCTTCGTAGTGCCGCTATGACGTATTTGCACTTCAAACGCGGCCTTCGAAGTCCACGCCCTTCACTTTGGGACACAGCTATTGTCTTGTCAGGGCGATTATCTGGATTTTTCACCAGGTGATGTATATAAGTTTTTCACTTTACTAAAGCATAAAAATAATGATAATAAGCTGATATGATATGAATGAAGATATGTAGAAAACATCCTAAATTATCCTACTTGTTTCTCTTCAAAGCAATGCTACAGCCAGTTATTTTACTTTGAAATGTGCATTCCGTGTTGGAATGTCTGTTTTTGTTTTGGTCTGTACGCTACTGCACGCCGCCAGTTTACCCAATGTTTCGACACCCCAGGTTGCCAGTTGGCGGAAAACGTCTCAGTTACGTATGGTAACCCTCGTTCCCTGAAAGAGGGAACAGAGAGGGAGCCCCTATCAGCTTCGGAATATATAGAACACGCCAATGAGAATTGGCGTGCGAGGATTGCATCTTGCGCTCCACCCCGCATCGTGGGTATAAAGCGGAAGCAAAATTCAGTGCACATTTGTTTTTCACTGAGGAGCCGAACTAGTGACTTGGCCATGCAGTGATGGTACAGCAACTGTGGAGACGGGATGTAAGTCTGTGTTCCCTCCTTCAGGGAACGAGGGTTACCATACGTAACCGAGACGTTCCCTTTCAGTCGGTCACGCTCGGCGCACATTTGGAAAACGCCACAGTTACTACCACTTCCAGCACCCCGCGAGAAACCCTCAGACCCAGTCTGTTCCGGGTGGGGAAATTCACGCATGCTACTGTTCTGCAAGACCCACTCAGCAGACTATTGGATAATGCTGGGAAAGCTTTCCCCGGGGGGGCACTGCGGAAGCCACATCATGCCCGGACGGAGTTACCATGTGGAGAATACACGTATGGACTGGCCGTGGGCAGTGCAACATACAGAATTCCCAGGGGTAGCCCCGGCCATTGTAGGCAGGGGAGCAGACACAAGCTCGTCGTAGGGAGCCGTACCATGGAGAATACACATATGGGACCGCCGTAGGGGTCACAACATATGGAACCCAGCCTAACACACGTTCCACCAATGCATACGAGTGTTAGACCTGGTGTCGGACACTCCGCTGCGACTACTCGACAGGGTTCGCCATTCTGGGGAACTCGACTGGAGCATATAAAAGCGCACGTACCCATTCCATGGGGAAAGGAATAGCGTAGCAAGCCGACACTTAGAACGGGAACTTTGGTGTTACTGACTGTGGGAAGTGAGCACACAGGAAGATACCGGCTCTACACGTAGACTATAGAATCTAGCAAACGTGTTGGGTGTCGCCCAGCCCGCAGCTCTACAAATATCTGTCAGCGAGGCGCCACTAGCCAGCGCCCAGGAAGAAGCTACACCCCTATTGGAGTGGGCTCTTAACCTGAGCGGGCAGGGCACGTCTTGGATTTCATACGCCAAGATGATGGCATCCACTATCCAGTGGGCCATCCTCTGCTTGGAGACAGCCTTTCCCTTCTGCTGGCCTCCGTAACAGACGAAGAGCTGCTCTGAGGTCCTGAAGCTTTGCGTTCTGTCCACGTAAGTCCGCAGGGCATGAACGGGACAGAGAAAAGCTAGGGCTGGGTCTGCCTCCTCCGAAGGCAGCGCTTGCAGGCTCACCACCTAGTCCCGGAAGGCTGGCAGCTGAGATGGGTGGCATTGGAGACGGATGCCCATAGCGACGAGCAGACTGAGGGGTCGCCGATGGTGTTTCTAGACCAGGGTGGACATCGTCTGGCTGAGGGCCAGCGCTGTGACTTTAAATATAAATCAGTCACTGTGCGCAGCTCAACCTTGGCTCAGAACTACCCTCATGCACTAAGAGTGCTGGGCAGAGGCGGCCTGCCAGTGGCACTGCCACCCCACCAATGAGGGTAGTGAGAGAGAGGAAAACTTTATACAGATTATGGCCCCCCTTTGGCGTTCCATATTCTGGTGCCAAATGGTTTCACACTGCCGTGACAACCTGCGCTATCAGCCGGCAGCTAGACGGCACCCAGGAACGACCACGGCAAAACAAAGGAGAGTAATGCAGCCTGTGTATGCACTCACCATTGGGAACGCCCTCACCGAACCAACAGACCAAACAGTGCTGTGAAAACAGCAGTTTATCACTGTATCAGTGAGCTTGTGGCCGCCGCTGATCGTGCCATCTCTCCCAGCACTGAAAGAAGCCTCTTCTCTCGTTCTCTCTGCTGAAGCAGGAACAGTCTTCTTCATCGACACCGTGTTCAGCTCCGAAGTGAATGACAAATGTGCTCTGCATTTTGCTTCCGCTTTATACCGTGATGCGGGGCGGAGCTCGAGATGCAAATCTCGCGCACACCAATTCTCATTGGCCTGTTCTCTATACCTCGAAGCTGATAGGGGATCCCTGAAGTGATCCCAATTTGTTGGTGACGTCTGATGTACGTTGAATGTGATTGACTGAAAGGGAACACAGCGTATTGCTGCCATGGAAGCCAGCAAACAAACCGGGTCAGAGATAGCAGATTCTACCCGACCTTAAAAACCTCAGCAACCATCTAAAAATCTCTATGAACGAGAGCATATTAAAATGCAGATAAATCAACATCAACTTACAGTGTGGCTTTCATTGTCAATTGCGCTCACTCCTGTTGTGTCCTCAGGCTGGCGGGGGAAACAACGCTCTCCAACATTTTGAATTTGGACTGCAGTACACATTTCAATCCTGCATACCGCAACCTTTAATGCAGCACATGCCAGAATTGTTCTTTTTATTGGGAGATATGAGAGTCCATGGCTCTACCACCAGAGAAAGCATAACAGCTATCTTGGATCATGTGTACCTTGATAACTAATCACATTACAGCCTAGACGTCATAGAATTTAATTCAGAGACAATCACGGTTTGCGGATACCATAAAAATAAATGAGAAGTGCCGCAAACTGTCACGCAATTGTCCGTGACTTCTCTTATAAACCATTTTTTTTCAGTGTAAACTCTAAAAATCAATCCAAAGTATCGCAAGAGCAAGACGACACCAGCCTGGGTCAGGCTCTGCCGTTGCCACAAATTGGCTGCACAACACACCTTATTACTTACTAGCCATGACAAAAACAATGACATGCATTTCTTGTTTATTCTGGCAATTTCAATTTAGCTATAACTAATAGCTATATTGCATTTGTATAACAGTAAGAACTCTTTTCATGTAATATTAATTAGGGATATACCGATACCAGTATAGTTATCGGGCCTGATACTGCGTTGATGTATTTATGTATTAAAATGCTTCAATACCAACAACCAATAGCACGCAGTGTGTACAGTACAGTGCTTGTGACAAAGAAACACAGAAAATATAGCAAATAGAGAACAGAATGGATCAGAGAAGGATGTCTATGAAGTAAATGTATCGAAATAATAGAATGCTTAACAAATAAAATATTTATGACTATTATGTGCAGCTATTAAAACTAAATCATATGTGCAAGTAAAAACATGAATTGTTACATGATTTTTGTACAAACCCAATTCCAAATTTGTGATTAAAAGCAGAATGCAATGATGTGGAAGTTTCAAATTTCAATATTTTATTCAGAATGCAACATAGATGACATATCAAATGTTTAAACTGAGAAAATGTATAATTTTAAATGATTAGATGATTTAGATGATTTTAAATTTCATGGCATCAACACATCTCAAAAAAGTTGGGACAAGGCCATGTTTCCCACTGTGTGGCATCCCCTCTTTTTATAAGAGTCTGCAAACGTCTGGGGACTGAGGAGACAAGTTGCTCAAGTTTAGGAATAGGAATGTTGTCCCATTCTTGTCTAATACAGGCTTCTAGTTGCTCAACTGTCTTAGGTCTTCTTTGTCGCATCTTCCTCTTTATGATGCGCCAAATGTTTTCTATGGGTGAAAGATCTGGACTGCAGGCTGGCCATTTCAGTACCCGGATCCTTCTTCTATGCAGCCATGATGTTGTAATTGATGCAGTATGTGGTCTGGCATTGTCATATTGGAAAATGCAAGGTCTTCCAAGAAAGAGACGATGTCTGGATGGGAGCATATGTTGTTCTAGAACTTGGATATACCTTTCAGCATTGATGGTGCCTTTCCAGATGTGTAAGCTGCCCATGCCACACGCACTCATGCAACCCCATACCATCAGAGATGCAGGCTTCTGAACTGAGCGCTGATAACAACTTGGGTTGTCCTTGTCCTCTTTAGTCCAGATGACATGGCTTCCCAGTTTTCCAAAAAGAAATTTTGATTTGTCTGACCACAGAACAGTTTTCCACTTTGCCACAGTCCATTTTAAATGAGCCTTGGCCCAGAGAAAACGCCTGCGCTTCTGGATCATGTTTAGATATGGCTTCTTTTTTGACCTATAGAGTTTTAGCCGGCAACAGCGAATGGCACGGTGGATTGTGTTCACCGCCAATGTTTTCTGGAAGTATTCCTGAGCCCATGTTGTGATTTCCATTACAGTAGCATTCCTGTATGTGATGCAGTGCCGTCTAAGGGCCGAAGATCACGGGCATCCAGTATGGTTTTCTGGCCTTGACCCTTACGCACAGAGATTGTTCCAGATTCTCTGAATTTTTGGATGATATTATGCACTGTAGATGATGATAACTTCAAACTCTTTGCAATTTTTCTCTGAGAAACTCCTTTCTGATAGTGCTCCGCTATTTTTGGCCGCAGCATTGGGGGAATTGGTGATCCTCTGCCCATCTTGACTTCTGAGAGACACTGCCACTCTGAGAGGCTCTTTTTATACCCAATCATGTTGTCAATTGACCTAATAAGTTGCAAATTGGTCCTCCAGCTGTTCCTTATATGTACATTTAACTTTTCCGGCCTCTTATTGCTACCTGTCCCAACTTTTTTGGAATGTGTAGCTCTCATGAAATCCAAAATGAGGCAATTTTTGGCATGACATTTCAAAATAAAAGTTTATGAGATTTGTAAATTATTGCATTCCTTTTTTATTCACAATTTGTACAGTGTCCCAACTTTTTTGGAATCGATTTTGTATAACGAGTGGTTCCCTACATTATTACAAGAAGGCGGTACAGTAATCACATGACATTTTCAAGAATTTTTCTGTTTGCAAACATTCGAAGCATGCGCCCATGAAATCTGCCTCTCAGACAACGCGCAAATAACCTATTAAATCGAGTTCTCTTTCATGTCTTCTTTCTCTTGAATGGACAAATTAACACAGAATTATGTCAAAATGTACGTATAGTCAAGTATCCTTGTGAAATATTGTCGGCTATGTCTTAAGTGAACGTAAACAGTTGAAAAGAAAATGTGTGTGTAACAGTATGTTGGATACGTGCAGCTCTTAAAGTGACAGCAGCCTAATAAACCTACTACAGTCTTTGTCTTCAATGTTAATCTAACAACAAAAACAGAGAAAATTACCCACTTGACACTTGGCTCTTGACTGGTTGAACCCAGCTCTAAATTTTCACTGTGCAATTGAATGAAAGATAATACAGGTGCTGGTCATATAATTAGAATATCATCAAAAAAGTTGATTTATTTCACTAATTCCATTCAAAAAGTGAAACTTGTATATTATATTCATTCATTACACACAGACTGATATATTTCAAATGTTTATTTTTAATTTTGATGATTATAACTGACAACTAAGGAAAATCCCAAATTCAGTATCTCAGAAAATTAGAATATTGTGAAAAGGTTGAATATTGAAGACATCTGGTGCCACACTCTAATCAGTTAATTAACTCAAAACACCTGCAAAGGCCTTTAAATGATCTCTGAGTGTAGTTCTGTAGGCTACACAATCATGGAGAAGACTGCTGACAGTTGTCCAAAAGATGACTATTGACACCTTGCACAAGGAGGGGAAGACACAAAAGGTCATTGCAAAAGAGGCTGGCTGTTCACAGAGTTCTGTGTCCAAGCACATTAATAGAGAGGCAAAGGGAAGGAAAAGATGTGGTAGAAAAAAAGTGTACAAGCAATAGGGGATAACCGCACCCTGGAGAGGATTGTGAAACAAAACCCATTCAAAAATGTGGGGGAGATTCACAAAGAGTGGACTGCAGCTGGAGTCAGTGCTACCACTACGCACAGACGTATGCAAGACATGGGTTTCAGCTGTCGCATTCCTTGTGTCAAGCCACTCTTGAACAACAGACAGCGTCAGAAGCGCCTCGCCTGGGCTAAAGACAAAAAGAACTGGACTGCTGCTGAGTGCTCCAAAGTTATGTTCTCTAATGAAAGTAAATTTTGCATTTCTGGAGGAAGAGAGGAGAGGCACACAATTCATGTTGCTTGAGGTCCAGTGTAAAGTTTCCACAGTCAGTGATAGTTTGGGGTGCCATGTCATCTGCTGGTGTTGGTCCACTGCGTTTTCTGCGTTCACTTCATGCTTCCTGCTGCTGACAAACTTTATGGAGATGCAGATTTAATTTTCCAACAGGACTTGGCACCTGCACACAGTGCCAAAGCAACCAGTACCTGTTTTAAGGACCATGGTATCCCCGTTCTTAATTGGCCAGCAAACTCGCCTGACCTTAACCCCATAGAAAATGTATGGGCTATTGTGAAGAGGAAGATGTAATATGCCAGACCCAACAATGCAGAAGAGCTGAAGGCCACTATCAGAGCAACCTGGGCTCTCATAACACCTGAGCAGTGCCACAGACTGATCGACTCCATGCCACGCCGTATTGCTGCAGTAATTCAGCAAAAGAGCCCCAACTAAGTATTGAGTGCTGTACATTCTCATACTTTTCATGTTCATACTTTTCAGTTGGCCAAGATTTCTAAAAATCCTTTCTTTGTATTGGTCTTAAATAACATTCTAATTTTCTGAGATACTGAATTTGGGATTTTCCTTAGTTGTCAGTTATAATCATCCAAATTAAAAGAAATAAACATTTGAAATATATCAGTCTGTGTGTAATGAATGAATATAATATACAAGTTTCACTTTTTGAATGGAATTAGTGAAATAAATCAACTTTTTGATGATATACTAATTATATGACCAGCACCTGTATATGAAATCTGAATAAAACTGAAGGAAATATCTATTTGCTAAGCCAACCAATTTAATTCACAGTCTTTTGGTTTCTCTGCCCAATATTTTTAAAAATTAAAAATGCAATGAAAATACAGGTATTGGTACTATGTATTGGCAAGTACTAAAAATAAAAGTTTCGTATCGGACTCGTTCGTGAAAAAGTGCTAACGGTGCATCCCTAATCTTAATAATGAGGCACTTATTTTTTGAGTGGGTTTGAACAATCCCATTCATTCTGGGATGCCAGGGGGAAAAATACATTTCCCTAGCTCAATACATAGACTATGCCATGTTACTGAACGGTTCCTTATTTACAGTGGTAAATGCGGATGAGAGACCCCGCATTCCTGCAGCACCTGCAACACCAGAGTCTCGCCACATAATGGCAGCCACGCTAGAATTTTGTTATTTCATGGATTCCACTCAAGACTCCGCTCAAGGCACACTTCCCCAGAGGTGGCGGCATCCACCACAGCTCCTACTGAGGTGGCGCCTTCTGTCACAGCTCCCTCTGAGCAATCTACTTGCCATGTCATGGCCACAGAGGCCATCCATGAACTCTCTTTGCTCCATGTCACGGCCATAGAGGCTGTCCTCGAACTCTCAGTTCACCCTGTCATGGACACAGAGGCCAACTATGCCTACTTTGTCATGGCCATGAAAGCTGTCCATGTATGCACTGTCATAGCCAGGAGGGCCGTCCATGTCTCTGCTCTGTTTTGTTGAGGAGTTCCTCTCCTCTGCCGGCTCACCCTTGGTGCTCACCATCTCGATTGGCTACGTCATGTCCACCTGATCCTCCGTGGTCTCGTCCACTGTTCCATGGTCAAGGTCCACCTGATCCTTCTTGGTCTCGGCCTCTGCTCTACGGTCTGGTCTCAGCCTCTGCTCCAGGCCCACCACCGCTCCATGGTCTAGGCCAAAATTCAAGCCGGCTTCCATTCCAGTTCCACCACCACTCTATGATCAGACCACGATCCAGGTCCTCTTCCTCTTCATGGGCCTGGCCCGTCATCCCTCCCCCGGACCTCATTCCGCTCCACCACCCTCTTGGACTTTTTGATGGGTGTTCTGTTACCGCGTCCGAAGGTGGATATGGAAGTCTGTTTTTAGTTTGGTTTCACATTCATGTTTCCATGTCTTTTATTTTGTAATTTGTCATAGTCATGTTTCCTGTCATGTCATGTGATTCCCTTGCCCCTCATGTGATCTTGTTTTCATTTGTTTTTATTGTTTTGTCAGGTGATTTTCAGTTCTGTCTTCTTCTTATTATTTCATTGGCCTGATCATTCTCAGGTGTACATTGATAGTCATTATTCCCTGTTTATATATAGCACTCATGTATCAAGGTACACATGATCCAAGCAATCGCCATCAGTATTTCAAGACATTTGGAACTGTAACGCGTTCAAGACCTGGCTGGAACTACTTTAGCCGTGCGTTTCCCTGAAAATAATTGCACAACTTTGAACATTCGTCAACCAATTAGATTCAAGCATTCAACTGCCCCATAGTATAAATATACATATAAATGTTAGTGAATGTTAGATTTGGAAGATTCCGTGCTAACTTGAATGGGTCAAAATGTTTTCTGTGACAAGTTATAGGTCAAATTTCAATGATCAACATATTTTTCTTGGTATCTCTGTTCATGTGTTTTTGTATTCACCACCATTACTTTGCCCCGCCGGTAGTCATAAATATCGTGGATGAGCCGTAAAGTCAAATGACTGAAACAGATGAATATGGTCTAGAGTCTAAAACTTAATGTAGATGGCTGAAAGGTAAGTGTCACCTGGTTCTTTTATTCTGCCCTTAGGAAAAAATGGGCATATTCTGCTTTACCTGAAAAGAAGACAGTCTTCTCCTCCAGAGGATTCTCATAAGCTGCATCAATCTTCTCCGGAAGGTCACTCCAGAATGTAGCCACCAGCATGGGGCCTGTCGGCTTCCTTCTGACATCAGAAGACCTGAAAAGGAATCTGTAACAGGAGAGCTTAGAGTTAGACAATGAAGAGAAAGAAAAAGAACAAATAGCAACACTATATTTGTGCACACAAAAAAAATTAAAAGAGCAAGAGCAAATGAGGGAGGGAAGGGAGAAGAGATGAGAAAGCGATAAGCAAGTAAGATGGAAAGAAGAGCCTGTGCCGCACTCTAGCTACAATGAGGTGATTCACTGAACAGATGTTTCTTATTATGGTTGAAGAGTGAGTTAAGAGGCAGTTGGACATGTCCAAACTTGCCTACTGCACCAGAATAAACCACAAAAACAATACCAACCACCCCAAATCTCTTTCCACTGACCTAATTTATAAAAGGCCAAAACATTTCAGCCTCAGAGAAGAAGACAGAGAACTCAGGACTTTCAAGTGACTACAGCTCACTGGAGTGAAGTAAAGCTTCTGTGAGAAGCACACAGCCTCTGTCAGCAATTATTTTACAGCATGTTAAACTTAAAGGTGCACCATGTAACTTTTAGCCCTCTAGCGGTTAAAAAAACAAGACTGAATGCATTTTGTGGAAGAACTTAATTTTGGTTGTGCTTTCTGCATGACTGTGAGGATGAAAATAACTGCTCATAAAACATTCACTATTAGGCTTGAGATGTAAAGGATCTCAGGCTGACTAGCTGGAGGAGACATTACTGTAGCTGCAGTATACCCCATTAATCGACACAGCGACACATACAACACCATTTTGAAATGTCCCTTCACAATAGATAATGCTTTACAATTAACTTTGTTATAGAGCTACATATGGCAATTTATTTGTTCAATAAAATACCTTCCTCATCTGTTGAGTAATAAAAACACCATCTCTGCGTCGCTTTTACAACATTTCAAATCCCTCAGTTCTTACCATCTCCAAAAGGCCAAGCCACTGTTGATTCTAATTTTATTACAAGCTCTATCACATTCTCTTTTTGCCAGCAGACTCTCCTCTGTTCACTATTTTTTAAGACGGGTGATTCCCCAGGGATTTGAGATTTTGCAGTTTCCTGTCAACCATTCTCACTCATTATGACAACTAACCCATGCCACTCCCACATGCATCAAAGTAGCCAGAACAACTTTTCTCTATTTACGGATATGACGAGACACGCACAGACAAGTGATGCAATACGCAATTTTGCGCATCCAGCTCAGTCTAAAATATACACTTATAACAGGCTTAGCATAGTGAATCAAGGTAAGACAAAAACATGTTTTGGAAGAAGGACTGATGGTGTATAGACTCATTATTTAAATTGTGTTAATTTTACACACGAAAAAGTTATAGCTTCCAGCCGATCGCCTTCCGTATTCAACTTACGGAAAAAGCGTAGTGCCTCTTGCAGTTCAAAATGCTGACGACATTGCACACCAGTTACGTTTTTTTTTCTGATCTGGCGGAAGCTAGATATTTTACTTCATAAAGTTTTAAATATGGATATTTTTCTTACACAAATGCATCGCTTCACTTCAGAAGGCCTTTATTAACCCCCCGGAGCCATGTGGAGCAGTTATATGATGGATAGATGCACATTTATGGACTTATGGTTTTATGGAAACAACAATTCACTGCCATTATAAAGCTTAGAAAAGCCAGGACTTTTTTAATATAACTCTGATTTTATTTTTCTGAAAGAAGAATGTCATATACACCTAGGATGGTGAGAAATATACACCTAAGATGGTGACCTTGAGGGTGAGTAAATCAAGGGCTAATTTGAACTAACCCTTTAAACTGTAATCAAAGAGTTTGCCCCAAAGCTTCACTTCTTCAGCTGTGAACACTTCTGAACATCCTTCCTTTCTCTGTCTATGCAATTAAATGTGTCATAACAGAACACTCTTGTAGTTAAAACACTAGTTGAGTTCAGTTCTTATTTGAGACAATATGAGACAGACAAAGAATTCATTTTACAAAATGCCTCAGATGTGGCTTATAAATCTGAGCCAAAGATTAGATAAAATAAAAGTCTTTCTGGTGCAGCTGAATAAACAAAACATTAGTGAACCTTTTGGGGGTGCGCTCTCTGGCCTTACTCTTCTCTATTTTCCTCACTCTTTCTCTGTGGAATGGCTTTAACAGCTGTCACATTTATCCAGCTGGGTGAATATCTGAGTTCTCAAGTCATCTTGCCCACACAGTAAAGTGAAACTTTCAGCTCCAGGGATACGCTGTAATTTGATCATAACTCTGTGATAATGATATTTCCACTGCTGAACTGTTTGATTCCTAGCTTGCACAGACAAAAAATATTCATCAGAGAAAATATGGAGAGAGGTTGACACTTGGGAAAGATTGATTTTTAGGTCAAACTCCCATAATCAGGAACCGCCAGAAATCCCCAAAATACAATATTATATAAAAAATTGGATTGTGTATTTTCCTAGCATTTATTTTGTTTGTTATAAATACAGAAGACTTGAAATTAAAATAATAATTTATATTACAATAAACTCTAACATTTAGATATTTATTTAAAATAAATAAACAAAATACTTGGAATAAAAGAATTTGGTAAAATTAATAAATGTAAACATTGTGAAATGAGGAAAAAATATTGAGAATATTACATTTCACTCATCTCCAATTAGAGAGAATAGGACTGCAAAGATAATGAAACTCATTTATATATATATATATATATATATATATTGTATATATATTATACTTGTTTTATGTATAGAAGATACATAAAGGGATCTATAATGCATTACAATAATCAAATGAAACTGATTTATTTAGATTTATGGAATGACGATTATCTGGATTCGATTTTCAGGATCTTGCTTAGAGGCTATAAGAGCTCACTGAGTTCTATACAGACATACACTCATACCCAGCATACACTCTGTGTGTGTGGTCCTGTAATCGCTATGACTGCATAGCAGTTAGCTGTGCGTAGGATAGTGGGTGGCTCTTTTTCATTCCAGAGCTCCTGATCCATGAGCATGTTGGTGAAAATCTATGACAGCACTCTTTATATTCTCCTTATATTTGCTTTGGACACCCCTCAAAATGTTACAATTTATGATGTTTACCTGATTATCTGAGTAGTAAAGGGTATAGCATGAATTGCAAAAGTTATAAATAAGCTTTTAAGCAAATCTAACAGTAAATGATATTTAATTGCATGTAATACATGTGTGTGGATTCATTTTGGTTGTTTCTTAGGCACTCACACAATAAGAGGGTTAACCCAAGCAACTTAAATACTGTAGTAGAGATACCTGAATAGTACTGTAAGAGAGAGGGCTCTTGACTAGTTGAGAGACATTTTAGGTAAAAAATTGTAACAATACTGGTTGAAGGTTAAACTTAGAATATAAATATACTGGGTTTTTTTCAAGTTAAGTCTCTTTTAGAAAAACGCTTAAAAAAGTCTGTACAAATGTCTGTAGTCAGCAATATGGAAACTGCGATGATCATGTAATACATTAAAGCAGTCAGCAATTTTAGGCTCAGACTAAATCTTCCTAGTAAAATTCAGTCAGACAATAACAATGTGCTCAAAAGATTAAAACTGCCCCCTGATATGGTAATGCTTGTGCTGAGGAATTTTGATTTTGGAATGTGGGATCAGATTTGTGGACTTTCCCTTCTCTACCCAGTCTCGCCACCACCACACTTACTTTGAATTTACTTGAATTCTGGACTAACAATGTGGCTAAAGCATCAGCATGATTCATCTCCTGTTTAAATCGTCATCCTGTTATTCCAACCACTATAAAGCAATTACTCCTATCCATAATGATTTTAAAAAGATATGCTGAAGTTTTTTAATAGACAGATAAACTGGGTCATGAAGTTTTCTCCAGATGGCCATGGGGCCATTTCCTGTGCACACAAGTAGAAAGATTTTGAAACCACTGAAAACAGATGAATTGAGCATTCCCTGCCAAATGAAATCCTCAAATGAAATAACTGCTACCCACAGTTGTGTGCTTGGTATTTGATGCTGTGAATCATGGTGTTCTGTTTGACCGGTCAAATTATTGCTTTGTTTTTTTTGTGGACAAAAGGCCAAAGGAAGCAGTATTGTGATCCTGCCTGAATATTCCAAAAGGAGCTTTCCCTGTTATTGGGAATAAGGTTAATGTGAAAATTTTATTCAAGAGTTTCTTTAAATTGGGAGTCCTTAATGAATTACCTGTCCGTAAAGAAGAAGATCTCTCCTCTGATCTGGGCTACAGCATCAAATATGATGTTTTCATTACATACATCCATTGGCGTGACCGGTGGAGTGTTAGGGGGCAATGGTTTGTCTGTTGGCACACCTGTACAGAGAATAGTTGAATGAAGATGAATAAAGAAGACAAAGATAATCTTTTAAATTTGGTTATAACGATCACAAAATCAGAAGAAAAAAATATTATGAACATTATGCAAGTACTAAAATACATTAAACAAATAATTAGTTTAAGCTGATCATTTGTATAACTTTTTCGACACTTGACACTCACCATAGAGCTCCTGGATGCCTTTAATGTCATCATCAGACAAGCTTAAGGTTTTGGTGAATGTGTAGATAGGAGCCATGAGAGCTCCAGTGTCCTCAGAGTGCTCCAAACCCAGGGCATGTCCAAACTCATGGGCTGCCACCAGGAATAAACTGTAGCCTGTGAAAAAATAAATAAAGAGACAGATGTCGATTTATTAATCTGACCATAAAAAGTATAGCATCAGACATGACTGAGTAAGCCATAGAAAATAAATAAAAAACAGAGGCAGGAAGTGACTGGGTGTGAGAGCAAAAAATAAATTTTTTCTTTGTGCCATCACAAGAACAGAATATTTTTGGTGAGCTAGATATTATACAAACAATGACACACAAAGGATAAAAAATATCTTGCCACCTTGGTCAGGACAGAAACCCCACTTGCGGTCGTCATCAAAGCTTTTGGTAACGGCGCACCACATCTTCCCATCACTGCGTCCCGACGTGGTGCAGGAGTCGTATGTGTTGCCCAGAAATTTAAAGGGGAAGACACAGGGTGCACCCTCTGAATTTCCTCCGACCGTTGACATTGCTGCGTTATAAAAAAAAAAAAATGGAGGGTTTACAAAGTATGAATAACAGTTGATTTAAAGCATTCTAAACTTTTAAAAAGGGCCAGAGTTTGTGTCAGCTCATAAGCCCATAGTCTGTGTCAACTAACTAACTAAATGAAATAACAGTGCTTAACAACAACTGAGATAATAAGAGAGGCAAAATAAGCAAAGATATGGATCTGTTGCCATTAAGTGTGTATCTGTTTTTCAAATATGATGTCACAAGCTACAACAAAAGCTGCAATTAGTGGTAAACCCATATATTAGATCATGGCTTTTGAACCTAAAGAAAAACTACGGAACTGGAGCAAAGAGAAGCATTAGGGAGGAGCCCTCAATTACACAGACTCAACAGTCTGAATCACACTGACTCAACAGACTCAAATCAAGGTCACACCAGTTTCATGGCATAAACAGAGTAGTGTTTTGTTAAAGTTCAGCTAAAGTATGGGACTGTGGTCCAAAGCTCCAATTTAAAGTGATGGCTTGCAACACACTGGACTTGTTTTTCTGACTCTTTTATTCAGCACACACACACACACAAATAGGAAGAGAGGGCTGCATTCCCAGGGAATTACAACCAGATGAGGATTTCTGTGCTTCTGGCTTGCTTATGCCAGATCAGTAACACAATGGAAAATATTCCGTAATAAGAAGAGAAACTTTTAGTCTGCTGGAAACTGAGGACATTGGCCTTAAAATCCAAATACATAAACAGATACATCACTGATTTGAAGTCTCTGCAATGACTCTAACAATTCATCTAGTGATTGTGTCATTGTGTGTTCACTTGGATGAATGGTCTATGACCATCTTGAGCAACATCTAAACATCTGTTGTTCCCTTTCAGTCAGTCACGTTCGACGTACGTCGGAACTGACCGACGAATTGGGATCTGTTTTCAGAAACCAATCTACTTCGAGTGTTTAAAAACGAGCCAATGGACATTGGCATGCGGTTCGCGCATTCCAAGCACCGCCCCGCAGCGCGGGTTTAAACACGGAAGTGGAAGTACCACATACCGCTTTTAACTTCGGAGCTGAATGGTTTGCTCTATCAAGCTGTTTCCACGAAGAGTGTTTAGACGAGTCTCGAGGAGGATCGTCCTCTTACCTGGGTACTGGTGTGACGGCGCGAGTCAGCGAGTAGCCGCTGCAACATACACTTGTTCCTGTGTTGGTTGGCTGGGCATTTCCGTTCTTTGACTGCTCACATGCAGGCTTGCAATTAGACTGCTGTGAACTGCGGCCATCTCCCTGAGTGCTTCAGCACTTCTAAAAGAGCATTTCCTTCTAAAAGAGCAACACGGTTTGACCCTGCGTCTTTTTCAAGATATCATTAAAACCGTGTATTTCTGGATGCGGTTGTTTCCTGTCCTCATTTGACGGCCACAATCTCTCTCGCACATAAACATGTGAGATTGCGTTCGTGGGTGATTCATACTCTCTCAGGAGAGTATGATCACGTCGGCACACAGTTCGTCTTACCTTTCTCGTGAGGACTTAAGCGTTCAGTGTGCCGTCGAGCGGCCGGCTGACAGCACAGGTTGTCACGGCAACCCAGTGTGTCACTCGGCACTCTAGATGCACGGTCGAGACTATAAAACCTCAAACGGGAGTTGAGTCCCTTTGCCTATTCCCCGATCTAGTTCCTTTTCTGGTGCACCAGAAAAGGGCTACTTCGGCTAATAAGCCTTGGTGACCTGAGGGTTACAGTGGGGTTTCCCTGCCGGGTACATCCCCTCGGGCCCCCACTCCTCTATCGCATCACAAGCATGCTGAGACTGTGTTTGTGGGTTGTTCATGTTCTCTCATGAGAACATGACCACGTCAGCGCGTTGTTCGTCTTCCCTTTCTCATAAAGGCTTGAGTGTTCAGCGCGCCGTGTGCCGTTCTGACGGCCACGCTCACTGTCTCACATGCCTGCTGGTAGCTTACAGATGGGATTGCTGGTTCTAAAAAAAAAAAAAAAAAAAAAAAAAAAAAAGGGGACCTAGCGTTTCATTTGGGGCTCTGGCAGAGGACAGGAAATATGGAACACCAAAAGGGGCATAATCTGTATAAGTGTTTTTCCTCTCTCACTATCCTCTGTCCTGCATGCACGAGGATAGTCCCGACCCAGGGGTTATGCAGGAACTGCGTGTGGTGATGGACCTCGCTCTTCGGGTGACGAAAGTCACCGCACGCTCCCTGGGTCAGAGGTGCGAGTCTGGTCAGTGCTGAACTGCTTGAATACGTTCAAAGGCAGGACAGCGGTCCCACTGAAGTTCTTTCAGAGGCTCCTGGGGCATATGGCATCTGCAGCCGCGGTAACAGCACTGCGGCCATTGCGCACATCAACCGTCAGGGTGGTCTACGCTCCCATGCATGCTCCGACTCGCCCGCCATCTCCTCCTTTGGATTCAGAAGCATCTGAGATCGCTTCACGCCATTCACATCCCAGATGCACTCCACTGGACGGACGACGAGCTCTCACAGCAGCCGACACCTCTGGGAGAGTGGTGACTCCATCCCCAGGTGGTCCAGCTGATGTGGGACCTCTTCGGAGCCGTACAGATAGACCTGGGTGCCAGAGTCAACCCATTGCTGCTGGCCCAACTGGACATGGTTCTCCGAACTAACTAACGACAGCACCTCCCTGGCCCATTCCTCTGAGGAAGGACCTACTTTCTCAGGGACGGGGCACACTATGGCACCCGCGTCCAGACATCTGGAAACTCCATGTCTGGTCCCTGGACTGGACACGGAGGTTCTAGGTGGCTTACCACAGGCGGTGGTAGACACCATCACTTCTGCTAGAGCCCCCTCTACAAGGTGCCTCTATGCGTTGAAGTGGAACCTGTTCGTTGAGTGGTGTTCTTCTCGCTGCAAAGACCCCCGAAGGTGTTCGGTTAGTGTCATGCCCTCTTTTCTGCAAGACGGGTTGGAGCGAAGGCTTTCTCCTTCCACCCTCAAAGTGTACGTCGCAGCAATAGTGGCGTATCACGATGCAGTTGACGGTAAGTCTTTAGGGAAGCACAACCTAATTGTCAGGTTCCTCAGGGGTGCGAGGAGGCTAAATCCTTCCCACCACTCCTTTCCGAGATCAGGTGGTGAACCTGCAAGCGCTGCCTTCGGAGGAGGCAGACCCAGCCCTAGCTTTGCTCTGTCCCGTCACGCTCTCCACGCCTATGTGGACCGAACTCAAAGCTTTAGGACCTTAGAACAGCTCTTCATCTATTATGAAGGCCAGCAGAAGGGAAAGGCTGTCTCCAAGCAGAGGTTAGCCTACTAGATAGTGGATGCTATTGTCGTACCAGTCCCAAGACGTGCCTTGCCCATTCGGGTTGCGAGCACACTCGACTAGGAGTGTAGCTTCCTCCTGGGCGCTGGCTCAAGGCGCCTCACAGACAGATATATGTAGAGCTGCGGGCTGGGCGACACCTAACACGTTCGCTAGATTCTATAGCCTCTGTGTAGAGCCGGTATCTTCCCGTGTACTCGCCCCCAGTAGACAGTAGCGCTAAGTGCCCGTTCTAGTGTCGGCTTGCGACGCCATTCCCCGCGGCCGGATACGTGCGTCTATTGTCTCCAGTTGTGTTCCCCAGAAATGGCTAACCCTGTTGAGCCCTACGGTGTCAGACATTGCGGCCTGCACCCGTATGTTTGTGGAACGTGTGTGTAGGCTGGGTATCCATATGTAGCGGTTCCCACGGCAGCCTTGTCTTTCTCTTGACAGAGCGCGCTCTGTCGTCTCTGGAGGTGTTCTTTCCCCCCTGGGTCCAGGTTGGAACCGCCCCAGAGACTGCCATAAGTTGCACTACCCTGCTAGGTTAGTCCTTATGTGTAATCCGCCACCTCTCCTTCCCTTGAAGGACGTGGCTCCGCAGCGTTCCATCTTCCAAGACGGGCACGCTTTCCCAACGTTATCCAATAATCACTCTGAGTGGGACTTGCAGTGACTGTCCTTCCCTGCCTGGAGCCCTGACTCCCTCTCCAATGTAGAAGCGGTCCAGTGAGCTCAAGCGGGGCGCTGGAAGCGCCAGCATCCCTGGCATGTTGGTAGGGATCCCAATTCGGCGGTCAGTTCCAACTTACGTCGAACGTGACAGACTGAAAGGGAACGTCTCGGTTACGTATGTAACCCTCGTTCCCTGAAGGACGGAAAGGAGACATACGTCCCGTCACCAGGTGCTGTGCTTCAGCTGAAGGCCGAGTCACTTGTCTCGGCTCCTCAGTTGAAAAGCGATATGCGGTACTTCCACTTCCGTGTTTATACCCGCACTGCGGGGCGATGCGTGGAATGCGTGAACCGCATGCCAATGTCCACTGGCTAGTTTTTAATCACTCGAAGTAGATTGGTCTCTGAAAACAGATCCCAAATTCGTCGGTCAGTTCCGACATACGTCTCCATTCCCTCCTTCAGGGAACGAGGGTTACATATGAGATGTTTTACATCAGTGTTTTTCCTTGCCACTGTCCCCTTTGGCTTACTTTGTAACGCTGTTTTGAAGAGTATCAATATTATATTATGAAATGTATTGTACTATACAAATTTAATTGAACAGAAATAAACAACCTGACTAGAACATATGACATGGGAACTATAAATCTTCACACATATACAGTGTCACCTACTTTACTAACATAACATACACTCACCTAAAGGATTCTTAGGAACACCATAGTAATACTGTGTTTGACCCCCTTTCGCCTTCAGAACTGCCTTAATTCTACGTGTCATTGATTCAACAAGGTGCTGAAAGCATTCTTTAGAAATGTTGGTCCATATTGATAGAATAGCATCTTGCAGTTGATGAAGATTTGTGGGATGCACATCCAGGGCACGAAGCTCCTGTTCCACCACATCTCAAAGATGCTCTATTGGGTTGAGATCTGGTGACTGTGGGGGCCATTTTAGTACTGTGAACTCATTGTCATGTCATTGTCAGAAACCAATTTGAAATGATTCAAGCTTTGTGACATGGTGCATTTTCCTGCTGGAAGTAGCCATCAGAGAATAGGTACATGGTGGTCATAAAGGGATGGACATGGTCAGAAACAATGCTCAGGTGGGCCGTGGCATTTAAACAATGCCCAATTGGCACTAAGGGGCCTAAAGTGTGCCAAGAAAACATCCCCCACACCATTACACCACCACCAGCAGCCTGCACAGTGGTAACAAGGCATGATGGATCCATGTTCTCATTCTGTTTACGCCAAATTCTGACTCTACCATCTGAATGTCTCAACAGAAATCGAGACTCATCAGACCAGGCAACATTTTTCCAGTCTTCAACTGTCCAATTTTGGTGAGCTTGTGGAAACTGTAGCCTTTTTTTCCTATTTGTAGTGGAGATGAGTGGTACCCGGTGGGGTCTTCTGCTGTTGTAGCCCATCTGCCTCAAGGCTGTGCGTGTTGTGGCTTCACAAATGCTTTGCTGCATACCTCGGTTGAAACAAGTGGTTATTTCAGTCAAAGTTGCTCTTCTATCAGCTTGAATCAGTTGGCCCATTCTCCTCTGACCTCTAGCATCAACAAGGCATTTTCGCCCACAGGACTGCCGCATACTGGATGTTTTTCCCTTTTCACACCATTCTTTGTAAACCCTAGAAATGGTTGTGCGTGAAAATCCCAGTAACTGAGCAGATTGTGAAATACTCAGACCGGCCTGTCTGGCACCAACAACAATGCCACGCTCAAAATTGCTTAAATCACCTTTCTTTCCCATTCTGACATTCAGTTTGGAGTTCAGGAGATTGTCTTGACCAGGACCACACCCCTAAATGCATTGAAGCAACTGCCATGTGATTGGTTGATTAGATAATTGCATTAATGAGAAATTGAACAGGTGTTCCTAATAATCCTTTAGTTGAGTGTAAAATAGGCCTATGCAATGTTGAAAACAGTTGTTCTGCTTTACTTTTTTGTGGAAACCATGAAATTCAGAATTTCAGGATTCTTTGATGAATAATTTTATTTAAAATAAAATGTTTGTAACAATGTAATAAGATAAATTTATTTGCACCCTTGTTAAATAAAAGTATTCATTTCTTTAAAAAGAAAGAAAGAAGAAGAAGAAGAACTTACAGATCCCAAAAAAATCTTGAACGGTAGTGTAACTTAGATTTATTTTTGTTTTTCATTGGAGACTTACAGAAACTTTTAGACTGACCTGTCTCAGGACAGAATCCATAAGTCTTGTCACGGTCATAATCTTCAGTGGTAGCACACCAACGGTACCCATCATCCCTGCCTGAGGTGGTGCAACCATCATATTTATCTCCTTGGAAAGTGAAGGGGAACTTACAAGGCGCTCCATCTGCATTTCCACCCAATGTGAACAGGACTGCAACACAGGAAGGAACACAAAACTCAGTGAGTCAGTGATTATGACATACAGTATTACAGTCATGATGTGTGTAATTTCTTCTGAGCAGTAACTGCCTGAACTTTGCATCACTTTGGATGGGAACGGTCTCAAATTTTACTGAGCAAAAAAAGTACTCACGCTCATGAGGACAGAAGCCATATTTTCCATCTTCATCAAAGTTGTATGTGGTAGAGCACCAAAGGAACCCATCATCTCGACCCTGAGAGGTGCAGCTGGTGTACTCTTTACCCATGAACAAGAATGGAAACTTGCAAAACTCCCCCTCAGCATTACCGTACTTCACCTTTACCACTACATCAAGAGGGAGAGAGAGAAAAGAGCTCATTATACTTATGACATTTGATTAAAGTACTGAATTTGTTTCTTTCAATTGAGATACCTTGTCCTTCTCCTAATGTCCACAGCTCATCATCATCAAAGTGAGAATCTCCTCCAATGCCAGGTCCAGGGGCAAAGGCATGAGCCAGCAGACCATCCTTCCCATCAAATGGGTAACCATCACCATGTTCTACAGAACATGCAACGTATTTAAAAGGTTAGTTCAACCCCTCCCACCAAAAAGAAAAACAAACAAAAAACAACTAAACTAAATCTGTTCATCATATACAAAAAGACAGTGTCTCTTCAGAGAATTTGACAATTCATATGGATTAGTTTAACTATCTCTTTATGAACTTTTTGAAGCATGGTAGTGGTAGTTGCGTAACTCACAATGGATGGACAGAAATTATGCTTCTAAGATGAATGAAAGCCTTACGGGTTTGGAACAACATGAGGGTGAGTAAATCATGACAAAATCTCTACTTTGGGTTAACTAACCCTTTAACTCAAATCTGTTTAAATGCAATGTACCAGGGTTATTGTTTTGGGTTGTTAATTGTTTAATAGGGTCTTAAGATCAGTTGAATTTTCTTTGAGATTTCATCCACAATTTGTCATTTATAGCCTGAAAACATTTACATTGTGATAATTTTCATACTTCTGGTCTTTTTTTAAGCAATTTCCCTGTGCAGTCATGACAGCATTTACAAAGGCCACAATGTAAATCAATCTCTGGTCTAAGAAGCTTTACACTAAATATTTTCCAGAGAGACTGTGATTAGTATGTGACTTAGTATTTAAAACATTTAAGAACTTTCAATTCTAGGTGGTTAAGAATTTTTTTAATGAAATTGAGGTTTGTAAATTCACACCATAGTAGTTTAGAAATTTAACAGAAACGTTCTGGAATACCATTTCGGCCAAAGTTAATCATGATGTCAGCTTCTCCATCCATGATCCTGGTGAAGTTCAGAGGTGTGACATCACTCCAGACTTTAAATGCACGATAGAAAGCATCATCAATTGTTTCTTCATCTAGATCCGGGGTGTGCCCCAAGATCCTGTGGAAGAAGAAAACAATATTGTCTTCATTTTTTAACTATACTCCCAATTGATTATTCCATATTCTCTGGAAATACAGACATATTAATTCATCTATATGTATTTATTCATCATTGTCCATTTATGCAATATTTTAATATCTCCAAGTTGTTCATTTACTATCATATTATCATTATAGTAGGTACTGCATTCGCCATTTGTCCTCAGAGTGGCTAAAGAATGCATCGGTTTAGGATTATAAGACCAGATAAAAACCAGATAAAAGAAAATGTCATGTTCCAAAATGGCATCGTCAAGCTCAGTAAGTATTATATGCGTAAACCTTTGTATGTACAGAGATTAATTTTTCCAACCCCCATTATAAAATAGACAAAAATGAGATGCCACCAACTCTTTCATCATCACAAAGACACATGAGGATGCTGAGGGTCCAACCATTAAAGCCAGCTCAATCCAATAATAATCAAGCTATTATGAATACCTCACACACAGCAATAAGAGGATAGCCAGTTACACTGATCACCCACTGGTTTGCAGCATGGCCTGGTTTCTTTCTCTTAAGGAGGGAGCTCCACTTTAAAACAAAACCAGGATTTTCAAATCCAAACCTGTTCTAGCATTACAAGGCAGCTTGAAATGGTCCCTACTGAAAAATGGAGCAAGTGCAAAAAATGAAAAAGGCTACCCTTAAAATCAGTAAGAGAGTTTTCAAAGCTTTTCAATAGTCCCAGAACAGCAGGGGGTGAAAAACTGTTATGCTGATCACCCTGGAAGACATCGGTACTAACAGACAGAAAGCCATTTATATTGTACAGTGACAACAAGGAACCTTCCATGCAGCCTTTATCACATTTTTTTATTTTTTATTTAATAAACAAGTATGAATGATCAACAGAACTCTTGCCATAGTTTGGCAGTCTATGTTGTATATATAAATGAAAGAATTTAATTAAACAATTAATGTTCTTTGGAGGTACTCACTTATCAAAGCAACTAGCAAATGCTAACTGTGTTCATGGCGATTATCTCAAACATATTCAGTACTAAAGTCATGCTATTTTCTAGTACAAATCACAGCACAATCTACAAGGACACTACAGCAACTGGCAAAATAGTGCAGCTACGGACCAGAGTAGAGTAAGAATCAGAGTAGGCCTTATTTAATTTTACATGAATGAAAAAGGAAGCTGTGAGGGATAGAAGTAAAGTCTGTTCCGCTGATGTTTTTCCAAAAAGTGACATCTAGTGGATGAAAAAAAAAAAAAAAAAAAAAAAAAAAAACCTCTGGAAAACATGTAATGTGAAAGTTAGACACGACCTTAATACAGCACAACATGTTGAGCACTGACATACTGAAGGAAACTTCCTGAGTTTTGAAACTGAAAACCGGAGTCAGAGTTTGTTACTGTTTCATAACTAGGTTGTAACACTTCAAATAAAGTATACAACAGCACACAATTTAACAATGATGTAATGTTTGTGATGCAATTTTTATTACAATTATTATTGACATTAATTATGCTGCTTAATATTAATTATTGTCTATATTATGACTAGCCCCTAAATACATTTCTCTAAGATGGTGATTAAAGGTGCCCTAGAATGAGTTGAAACAATATTTTAAGCTGTTCTCTGATATCTACATAGAGGATATGTGGCTAATTTAAGGGCAAAAATTGTCCAGATACGGTTTTACAGGTCCATTTACAACCCTAGAAATTGTCCCTAGAATTAAATGGTCTGTTTTTGCCTTATTTGGAAGGGTCATGAATAATAATGTTGAGCTCTGCTCTGATTGGCTCATTTCAGTAGCTCACACAAGTGCAGTTATTCAGCTAACACAATCGCAAAAGAGCACAAGCTGCTCGTGAGTCGTGACAGAACACAGACCGACTGAATGACACTTTAAGCAGAAAGTCTCAAATGGAGATTACTGAAATGCAGCTTACTTGTTTATTGGTGTTTTCAGATCATCTGCACGCATGAGAGAGAGAGCTTGCGTGCACATGGTTGCCAGATTGCACGTTTAAATAAAACACCAGATAGAATGTGTTCTTTTAACAGAAAAGCTCTGATTGGGGATTTAAATGACTGAAATCTGGCAACTGCAAGCACGAACACTCTCAAACGCTCCTTTTTCCCCCCGACAAAAACCAATAAGTGTTTTTTGTTAAAGTTTTTATTTTTTAAACTACATTTTAGTCTTGTTTTTTTTTTTTTCATCAACGATATTGCATGTTTATATAGTCACAATAATCGTTTAGGGACGTTTGTGTCATCTCGTCTTGTCTTAGTCAGGGAAAAAAAGGGTTGTCAATGAACATTTTTCGTTACATTTTCGTTAACGAAATTGACACTAGTCAGAGCAAACTAACAACTTTGAATTCAATTGGTGCTGTATCCTGTTATCGATAAACATCAGCCATGCCTGTTGACAGTTCTGTTCTGTGGGAAGGCTATGAAAAGTGCTCACATCCCCTGCACCGCTGGAACATAACATTTATATCCATGATCTGCCGTTTTCACTATATTGTCCTCATCTTCACAATCGGTGCAAGTCCACGTTAATACTGCCTGGCCTTAAACATGGGCTGGTTATATGCAAATTTGGGGAGGTGTAAATCTTAATCATCCCGACTGTTACATCACAGTCTGTGTTATGTTGGGATTCGCCCGTTTTTCAGTGGTCTTTTTCAAGCACAAGATTTCCATATGGAGGAGGAGACAGTGGTGTTTGAGGCTCATGGTATGTTAGTTCCATGCACAGAACTCTTATTATTCAACTATGCCCAGGCAAATACAGTTTTCCATTCCAGGGCACCTTTAAGGCTCAAAATATTAAATCTAAATATCTGTTAAATTAGCAAAGCTGATTCTGGCAGAAATCTGAGCTATTTCTTCCATAAATCTGCATACGGGGCCAGCACACTTTTTTTTATTGGTAAAACAGCATAGTTGTGGTCATGACTCATTAAACAGAAACACACTGTCAGGACATGTAGGCCAGTAAATATCCTCAACAGCCCAACTAAGTCCTTCTTTTTGTTACAATGGACTATTAACCTCTTGTATTATGTCTGATTACTGGCCAATTCCTTCATCGATAGCAAGTATTCAAGCAAAGGCTAAACTTTTCTTGCATTTCCTGTAGTCAGCTCAACTTTATAACCAAATAAATTTAGATTTGTTGTTCCACTTCCAACATAGCCACAAAGGTCCCGCTGGGAACATTCTTGAAAGATATGTTGATTTTGCTCTCTGTATTTTTGACTGGAATACTGACACAAAAAAAGTTCCCTACTTTACAAAAATTATTATAATTTTTTTAAAATCTTTTTAGTAAGCACACTCATGCTGATAAAATATATATTGTTTTTATTTAATAACTGGTCTTGAAAGAATTGTGAAATATGTTTAAAAGGGTTAGCGTGACTGACAAACAGTGGGAAGCATTCGCTCAGCACTGCCTGAAGTAAACACACCTGTAAGTAATGTTTTTCTGTCCCCACTTGGGCTTCCTGTGAAAGAAATTGTAATTGGCCACATCAGGAACTCCACATCGTGGTTTCTTCATGATCTCTACTGTCTTCTGATCAATATCCCCTGTCTCTGGTAAAGCAAAAAACTTCTGCATCTTCTTCAGTGTGTCCTTCAACACCATCAGATTACACCTGTCTTTTGGGCAGCCATAGAACTTATTTAAGTAGTGCTGTGAAAAGATGAAGGATACAATAAGAGAGAGAGAGAGAGAGAGAGAGAGAGAGAGAGAGAGAGAGAGAGAGAGAGAGAGAGAGAGAGAGAGAGAGAGAGACTTAACTTGAACTGTTCACCACATTCCACATTTTCCAACTACCATATCACCATCATATGTTCCTGTATTTTAGATGTGACATATTCCAACAGTAAAAGGCTAAAAGTTAAATACTGCACAAATAGACCTACTTCAAATAATACAATTGAGTTAATATTAGTAAAGTTCTTAGGGACCCTAAACATAAAAATACAAACAAAAATATATTTCAAAAGTAATTTAAACATATCTTAAGTGTTTATTCCGTCAAGGAAAATAATTTGCACGCGCAAATTATCCGTAACAAACAATAAACTTCAGTCACTGCTAACGAAATTCTAACTGCCTTAATTCTTGCAATGCACCGAAAGTACACTCACCAGGGCCACTTCTTTGTCTGTGTGAGAAGTATCATCGCCTGGGAACTTGATGATGGGTGAGGGCGCAGCAAAAGTTTGCAGGGAAGCAAAAAACTGCACGAGGAAAACTTTAAGGACAACATGCCTACAGCTGAAAAACTTAAAGCACGTCATTTTGGTCCGGTTCCTTGATGTCCTTGTGTTAAAAATAAGGTGGCGAACAGGCCTTTTCGACGTGTTCTCCAAGCTCCAAGTTTCTCCGACTGCACTGCAAATTTTCTTTCTTTTCCTCAGCGACACATCCTGCTTTCGTGGTCTGTGGAATCGGTTCTGCTTGCACACGCACTTTTCCGATGCTGGGGCTTGAGCAGGGACTGCGCAGCCTCCAGATCCAAGAATTTGGGAGAGCAGTGAAATAGGAGACGCCAGCGAGCAGAGAGACGTGTGTGCGCGTGCCATGGAAACTCACAGAGAGGCTTGAAGTTGAAGATTTAAGTTTGAGTTTAAGTTAAGTTTAAACACTTTAACTTGGGTTCATAACCCTGACATAGCTACACTGTTCGCATTTTACACTGGGTTAATAATTAACCCTTGGTTATTCTCAAGAGCCCACACGTAAACTTACCTTATTTGCATTTTTATGAGGTCTGTCATTGAAGGATGGGCACGCGACCTGTTTAATGACAAAGAGTTAATATTTTATTTAATAGTAATAAACTATTTAATATTAATAATAACTTGTAATAATAAACTGTTGGTGCAAGCGTCGCATTTTTTACCCTCTTTTTAAATGTTTTAAATGTCCTGAAGGGGTTCATACCGACAGCGATTTACGACTGCCCATGGATATTTCTGTAAAGCACGACTGTCGGAATTCGCCCCCTAGTGGCAGTCGTAATTAACTTTCGTTATGTTCTTGCGCGGCAACATGGGTAAACAGCGACAGTGTCCAGATATATATAAAACCATATATATTTTTAAAAGTTTTTAAATGTGTCGGTGTCTCTGATAAAGTTAAACGTATTAGGCTAATTCTCACACCAATCTGACTGGAATACATTTGGATACATCACATCCGGTCAGCGTGTCGCATATGGTAGGGGATGGTACATGATTGTGTACCATACCTCTGAGTGTACGTTGTAGCTAGTCGGTCAAGTTCAAATCTTTTTTTTTTTAGCATCCAAAACTCAAATCGGATCCGAAAATTCCGCATCCGCAGATGGACCAAGCAGCCCTTCGTTGTGCATGTGCCACCGTTAAATGCAAAATAAGCAAGTGGCGACGACCAATGGGAATACAGAAAGTGATTTACCGCATACAGTCGGTAACCAAATAATGGGTCTACTGCTTCCAGTCAACGCGTTTGCCGTCACTGTTGGCAATAGTTTTCTTTTCTTTTTCTGTTAGATGCTTAAACTAAACAGCGTGTAAAAGCAATTGTACAAAGCAGAATGAAGTTTAATGAGGTAAGATTTTTTGTTTATGGGTGTCTGTTGCTCAACAACTGGGCTGTAACTTTGTATCAAAGCGTTTGTTTGAGAGACCGTGCTCTGGCCTAAACGTGGTCTTAAAGGGTTAGTTCACCCAAAAATGAAAAGTCTGACAATAATTACTCGTTCCAAACCCGTAAGACTTTCTTTCATCTTCAGAACATGAATGATTATTTGAATGAAGTCTGAGAGCTTTCTGTCCCTCCATTGACAGCCTACGCAACTACTACTCTTAAGCCCCAGAAAGGTAGTAAATGCATCATAAAAGTAATCGTGACAATTTTATGAAGCAATGCGAGTGATTCGTTAGCCCCCTTATTAATATTATACAGGTGCTGGTCATAGAATATCATCAATAAGTTGATTTATTTCACGAATTCCATTCAAAAAGTGAAACTTGTATATTATATTCATTCATTACACACAGACTGATATATTTCAAATGTTTATTTCTTTTAAATTGATGATTATAACTGACAACTAAGGAAAATCCCAAATTCAGTGTCTCAGAAAATTAGAATATTACTTAGACCAATACAAAGAAAGGATTTTTAGAAATCTTGGCCAACTGAAAAGTATGAACATGAAAAGTATGAGCATGTACAGCACTCAGTACTTAGTTGGGGCTCCTTTTGCCTGAATTACTGCAGCAATGCGGCGTGGCATGGAGTCGATCAGTCTGTGGCACTGCTCAGGTGTTATGAGAGCCCAGGTTGCTCTGATAGTGGCCTTCAGCTCTTCTGCATTGTTGGGTCTGGCATATCGCATCTTCCTCTTCACAATAGCCCATAGATTTTCTGTGGGGTTAAGGTCAGGCGAGTTTGCTGTCCAATTAAGAACAGGGATACCATGGTCCTTAAACCAGGTACTGGTTGCTTTGGCACTGTGTGCAGGTAAAAAAAACTTCCTGGTATACGGCTGCGTTGACCTTGGACCTCAGAAAACACAGTGGACCAACACCAGCAGATGACATGGCACCCCAAACTATCACTGACTGTGGAAACTTTACACTGGACCTCAAGCAACGTGGATTGTGTGCCTCTCCTCTCTTTCTCCAGACTTTGGGACCCTGATTTCCAAAGGAAATGCAAAATTTACTTTCATCAGAGAACATAACTTTGGTCCACTCAGCAGCAGTCCAGTTCTTTTTGTCTTTAGCCCAGGCGAGGCGCTTCTGACGCTGTCTGTTGTTCAAGAGTGGCTTGACACAAGGAATGCGACAGCTGAAACCCATGTCTTGCATACGTCTGTGCGTAGTGGTTCTTGAAGCACTGACTCCAGCTGCAGTCCACTCTTTGTGAATCTCCCCCACATTTTTGAATGGGTTTTGTTTCACAATCCTCTCCAGGGTGCGGTTATCCCTATTGCTTGTACACTTTTTTCTACCACATCTTCTTCGCCTCTCTATTAATGTGCTTGGACAGAGAGCTCTGTGAACTCTGTGAATCTATGTTTAATTTTAATTTGTCAAATAAAGTGCTCTGATTAGTAATTCAGCTCTTGCAGCTGTTTCATTAGAATAAAAAAAAATTATGTGAATTTAAGTGATCAAAACTTAACCGTAACACAGTTCAAGTTCAGGGAAGAAGGAGGCGAATGTTAAACTTAAATTGTAAATTTAATACTAAAATATGCATAAACAACAAAACGAAAGGAGCTGCAATGGCCGACTGCGGCATATAAGCATAATAAAAACATTAATGTAAAAAGTCCCAGGCTCGACCCCCATCTTGCTTCATGCCACAGTAACGTTAATAAAACTTTAATACATTAGCTCATCCATGAACGCGATTTCACGAGTCCTGTCAGATTGCTTTCCATAGGCTGTGGAGGTAAAGACGACAACTCCCATGATTCCACGCTCCTTCATAGCATCAACAAGCTACGCCTTAGTTCATGTTTTTAATAAGCAACCTCTAGCAGTGAAACCTACATAGTGTGCCTTTATGACACAGTCTTAACATAATAGCTATGTTTATGCAACTGGCCCCAGGGCTAAGCTACCTATCGGTTAAAACATTCTGCAAAAAGATTGCTACAAGGACATCCTGCATTATTAGACTTTTATATAGAGTGTGTTACACAGCACTTTTAAGCCTCCGCAAGAAACGATAAGGTTTGTTCTTGCGCATCAAGCAAGTACTTTTGAGCTTCTGTTTATGTTCACTGATCAATGTTTATATGTGAGTAAAAGCCTAAATTAAATCTGTTTATCATATAAAACAATCGTGTCTCTTGAGAAAATCTGGACTAAACCACTCATTAGTTTTACGGTCTTTTTACAAATTCTTTGAAGCGTCAAAATGGTAGTTGCGTCAATGCATAGCTGTGTCGATGGAGGGACAGAAATCTCTAATTTCATTGAAAATATCTTCATTTGTGTTCCGAAGATGAACAAATGTCTTACGGGTTTGAAAAGACATGAGAGTGAATAAATGATGACAGAATTAAATTTTTTGGGTGAACTAATCCTTATGTCAACTTCTATTTTCATGTTCTGATTGGCACAGAGGACCATAGGGTAAGATGTGTCAGCAGCTGTAGCCGCCCACACTTTGCATAATATTTCTAATGAAACCATGCGTTTACAAAGGGCCCTATACTATTGTTGTCTGTTTTTAATTATTAATGTTCATATTTTAAATATTCAACTTATTTTTTTTTTTAGAAGTTAAAGTACAAAAGTGACACACCTTACCCTGCTCTCCCCTATGTTACTTATGCAAGTAAGTTTGTTTTCGTTCGCTATATGGTATGACACAAATGGTTACGATTTTGTATATATATTTTTTTCTTTTAGTAAAATGAAATGAAACTGTAATGTTGTCTTGTGCACTTCAATGTCATGATTTTGACAGTTTTGACAAAGTCTAATGACTCAAAGTAAAGGAAAGGTCTTCCCTCTAGTGGTGTAGTTGTGCAAATACATGAGAAATTAAAAGTTTCACAACACTTTTCTAAAATGGCCTACATTTTGCAACTTCATTTTTAAAGAATTTATTTATTCGTAAGGCTGATGATAAAAGATCTTCCATTTCATCTGTTTTTTTATCTGCGGTACTAAACCAATTTGGGACTGTATCTCTCTCACAGTTGACAGTCTTCATGAAAACCTTCCTCTGTTTCCCAAAGATGTGGTGGACACTGTCATTTCAGTGTTATTTAATTAACCTTCACTAACACACTTTAAAAATTCAAGAAAATGTTTTAATTGACTCATTTATTTATTTATTTTTTAGCTCAACTATGGGCAGAATGTTCTAAATGAACAGGAGATTCATTCCTATTTCTCATGCAGTTAATCCAAATCGATTTAATTTTTTTTTTTTTCTATAAGGCTCTTTCCACGCTGGTTAACAGCTCATAACTTGGTACCAGGCCTATTTTTTTCTGTCCAGCCCATGTAGCTGATTGTGCTTCGTAAGCTTGGCCAAGGCTGTTGTATAATTTACCATAGCAGGCTTATGCTCTCTCAATTGCTACTGACGCAGTTAGAGTCTGACAATCCTTTTTTTCCTCTGTGACCTTTAAGTCTGTGTAAGAGCTGTAATTTTGAGCTGTTGCAAGTTTTTGTGCAGCAGCTTTTATATATTTACAGTCTGTCTGACACTGCAGTGCACTACTTTGCACAACATTCATAGTTAGTAAGAAACGTTCAAGTGCAATTTATGGATGACCACAAAATGAGTAAATAATGGTAAGCTTGAGAGGGATGTGTTTTTAACCACATGAAGCTCATACAAATAGCTAAATTAAAAATGTGCCAGCTTATATTAAAATCTCTTTGTGGATATTTTGTATTGATATTGTGATTATGAGACCGATAAGAAATCCGCTGTAAATACAGCAGATTAAAATACATTAGCATCTATCCGCGGCTTTGGAAATAAATAGTGAGTGAATGTGCCCTCTGGTGGTAGACATAAGCCTTCACATGCTTTGATGTGTCCTCAGTGGGGTTTATTGAGCTTTAGCCGGCCTGCAGTTCGCCCCTGGATTTCCTCTAACTCCTCTTGACGTCTCTCTTTTCCTCCAGTGGAGGGATTAAAGTCGACAGTGTATTGATTTGGGCTCTTTATAGGAGAAAGCAGGAAGACTTAGCATTGAAATCGAACAGGCTGAACGCTCTCAAAAAGGATTTCTACCGCATATCTCACCTGTCAATTCTCCTTGCACTGGAGGAGTTAATTTTTTTTATCGCAGAGTGTGTGCAAATAAAAAGAGAGAGCGTTGTTCGTTTGGCTGCGATGTACGAGTGTTCATCTCATTTCATGCTCAGCAACGTAAATGGAAAGAAAAGCATTTTTTCCACTTGTCTCGTTCTCTCTTCGTTTCTCTCTGTCTGCCTGGCTGTGCCTAAACGTTTGGCCTGTATTATCGAATAGATGTGTCCTGTTCTCTCAGGGCTTTGAATGCATCTGTGCTTATGAATGCACAACAGGCATAGGGAGACTGAGATGATAAACTTTGATTTGTATGCAAATTGTTTCTTTTGTTCTGCATTTGTTGGCTGCCAGAGATCTTTTACTTATAGCTTGTTCTCTCCTTTTCTGTGTCTCTCTCGCTGATGCTCCCCCCCCATACCCCCCACTCCAAACATGCTTTCTCCACCAGAATGCAAATGCACAACTGATTCATCTGTTGGTTGTGGTTGATAAAACATTTAATCAACATCCCTGGCAGAGTTTAAAACTAAATAGGCTACATTCGTAAGATGACTCTGTAGGAGTCGGAAAATCCTTTGACAAAGTGAAAACATCATATTTCACTCTGTCTGGCAGTTCTCTCTAGTTAGTTCCTCTGGGCCAGTCAGCGTGTCTGTTCCAGGGCCATCTCGCTCTCTCTTCCTCTCACATTCTCCATGTTGTCACTAGTGCAAGGGGAATGCAACATGAGGCTGGTGACTGTCCTCTTCCCCTCTTTCTCTCACATCCAGCTGGCCCTTGCTTCTCCTCTTGAACCACCAGTGTGATTCTTGACTCCAGAAGTCCCAGCTGGTTGAATCAGGCCAGTCAACAGGCCCAGTTGATGTTTGGGTACTGCAGGGTGTTGGGGATTCATTTGGGTCATGTCAGAAGATCTGTCAACACATCAGTCCATTTGGAACATGTTCTGACCATGTTCATATGTGCCACTGAGCTGTGACCTGTCCCTGCTACATTGGGCACTTGTGGTCCTGTTCCAATTTGGATGCAACAGTGTACAAGTGCTCATAACAGAGTGAATTCATTTTTCGATGAAGGGCAAGTGTACAAGTCTGACCTACAAAGTGAATTTCAGGGCTGTTCACTCACAAATCATGTTGATTTGTGCACTAGGAAAGACTAGAACACTTCCTCACTTCAATGAGCATTTTTGGTGAAAAATGCCATTTTTACACTCCAAAGGTGCATTTGAAGCTGCATATATACCGCAATATGGTACAATATGGACAGAACACAGTTTCATTTTGGACAGAGGCGGCCTGAAGCAGTAGCACTCAACATTTTTGATGGCAAGGCCCCCCATTATTCAAAGACTGCTTTGAATACCTTTCTAGTCATTTGTGATTAACTAGATAAGGATTTTTTTTTTTTTTTTAAATTTACACACAATTTCTAGTTTAATGTTCTGTTGGAATTTAAAAAGGGTTTCTGTTATGTCATGGGTATTTGTGCTATAGTTACATTAACATGTGCAAGTGTGCTATTGTTAGCTATAACTGCAGGGTTTTTAGGGTAAAAATGGAAACGTTTCTCCTTTGTGTTTTTTGCGTACAGACAATAACGTTGTCAAAATGATTCCCCTTCCCACTGATCCGTGAGAACTACCAAAACCGCTGGAATATGCTGCCAGGCCAGTAGACTTTGTAAAGAAATTCTAGTATGTGCCTATAGACCAGTGCTTCTCAAACGTTTTCTTATTCCCCAATCGCCCCAACAAAATGGTAATAAACCTGGCTTTAAGTTTAACTGGTAAAATGTATTTTAACACGCTTTAACCCTTTCATGTGTACATTTTTTAAAATATTCTAGCTGACCCCCCCAGAGTGAGGTTTTTTAGTTTGTTTTTTAAGGCTACCGTTATTTTAGAACGTTTCCCCTTATTGTTTCCATGGCGACACGTCGTGCTTGTCACGCCATGCTTCTCACCGCAGCCTGTATGACAGATGTATCGCTTTTATTAAGTTTTTCCTTTTTTATTTAAAATATTGACAAACTTGCTTACCATATTACCAACTATCTGATATCCCGATTCTCAAATACGTGTAAGTGAGTGTTTTGCCATTTTAAAAACCTTGATTTTGATCTAACGTGAGATGGGCGCCGCCATGTTTGTTTGCGTCGCAGTTCAAAGAGTCCTGTCAGTCGGATTTACAGCACATACATTCATCAGTTTCTCTCGAAATATACAAGTAAGTGGCCGGTGTAATAGAGTAAACTTTATAGTTACTTACACTATGTATCTGATATGAATAACATCGGTAAATGTATATTTTAATGGATTGCTGCATCCATAGATACCAGTGTGTATTTTACAAACTCTAGATGTCTTGTTTTACTAGTATTTATGTGTATTTAAATGTTTGAAAACACCACATGATATATGTCAAGCACTGAGCGCGTCTGTCTCTGGCTCAGCGCCAGCCAAAGTGCGAAAACACAGTTTGAACCAGACAGTTATGACACGTCACTGAACATTCTAAATCCCATATGTGGTACCGTACTCTCAGGGACAGAAATAAAAATAGAAATAAAAATCCCATATATGTGGGACTGCTCAAAAGGTTAATAGAGATGGGCACAAAAATGACCAAATTTCCTCCCGTTTGTCGCGCCCCACTTGTCACGTCTCTATTCCGCACCAACGGGGCTCGCCCCACACAGACCGAATGTAATACACAGGCGCATGACGTCACCGTTTTTTTTTTTCTATTTTGTGAAGTTTACACAGAGACGATAACTTTATCCTTTTCCAAAAATGTACACTTTGAAACCTGTTTTCAGTCCCCCAAAACACCATTGTCATGTAAATGAACAGCCAAAACGCATACAAAGTTTTCCAATTTTAGTTGAAAACTGTAGTGTAAACGACCCCTGTAAGTACAGTGAAGTTTCAGCTGCACAAAGTACATTAATATTATACAAGTATAGGCCTATACATATTAAGCAATTTTTTTTTTGTGAATTCACATGAAATAAGTTAACGCAGTCATATTAGTTTCTAAACTTAAATGGATTAGGCAGTCAGTTTCCTCAATTGAACTCAAACTCGTTGGGTTTTACAGTGTACCCAAATAAAATATTGTAGAGCTTGGCATAACTAGAAAAATGTATATTCATATAAAAATATCCATGGTGTTTTAGATTTTATTTACTTTTCCAAATCTTTTAAAATTATACCAGGTTTTCCAAAAATATGGTAATGCTTTAAGAAGAGTGGGTTAATTAAAGTACCCTAGGCCTGACTCCCCAGTTGAGAACCCTGTTTATAGCAAGCCATTTGAATGAAACTCCCAGTATTTTATCTGCTCAGATTTTATGTGGCATTTCTGTCTTTATGCAGAATTTGGAATCAACAAAGAGAGCAGCATAACTCGTCTGTGTGAAAGATGCTTTTTCGGTAAGAAAATATGTTGCCTAAAGCACTCAAAATTTCTGAATTAATATAAACAGTAATGGCTTGTTTTGTTACATACCTTTGTCGAGCTAATTTCGTGAAGTACATACCGCTACATTTACATGACACACATTATAGCGCAGTGATGGAAATACTAGGATGAATTATTGATCATAAACCCATTATCTCTAGCATAATTTATTCATGAGCGCATTAACAAGACTCAAACGCATCGGAATGATTGTTTCTCTATTGTTGTTGCTATTTTACTCTGAAAAGCAAATTCTGAAAGGATGATGATTCCATGGGCTTTTGTTTGATTGGCGTTTTGTTCATGAAAATGGCCCAGAACAGCATTTGTTGTACTATTTTGATTTACCACTTTTTTCTGCGATCTTGTAAACACTGATGGAATAACGCGTTCCATAATGAAGAAGTGGGCGCGCAGAGTGTCTCCCGTGGCGTCTCTCCGTCTCAATAATAGGTCAACAGCAGTATTTAAAAAATTAATCACATTTCTTGGCAGTCGCAAAGGTTAGCCCGTCGCGTTTGGAGATGCAACCAGAGCTCTCTGATCGGCGGAAACTCTCGGTGGAGATGAGCGGACTCGGAGATGCCTTTGATGAGACGAGCATGTAAATGATTTGTGTCTTTATAGGACACTCGTGTGTGTATTCTCCACCAGCGTGAGCGCGCTCGGCGGGCGCGTGTGGAAACAAGTTCGATTGATTGCTTTGCGTTTGCAGTGAATGCATTTGCTCGGAACACACAACGTGCCCACATACATATCCATCACCGAGCAATCAGACTGGAACTGACATTTAGATTAGTAGGCAACACTTCATCTAAACATATTCATACTAGGTGCGGGTGGTGCTGTGAATGGGTTTACCATCCCAAATCACCTTTGGGCCTTTAAAAAACTGTTTACTGGTTTGAAATATTTATGTTTTCACAAGCTTCATACAAATGGCAAATTAAGAGAGAGAGTATGTGAACATTCAGGTAAAATATTCATGGGTACCTTGAATTGCTTTTAGTTACTTTAAATATTCAAATATTATTGCTTTTCCCCCCAATCGAGGTTGACAGGGTGACTCTCCTGTTCATATTCATTTATCATATCATATAAAGATTAATTGTGTAAAGCGAAAACTATTATGTTGTAGATAACAGTTTTGAGAAAGGTGATAAAATGTGTCCCCAAAGTTATAATAGTTACAATTGTGACCATTTCCATTTTGAAATGAATCTTGATGTTTAATACAAATTTACAATTTCTTTTGATTTTTCTTTAGAAAAAAAGAAAGAAAAAGACGGAGCTTAAAATCTATTTAGGCCCAATAGTGAAGCGCATGCTATTGACTACTTATAATAAATATTTGACATAATTTTTCTGTCCGACCCTTTGTTCTGTGTTGACCCATATTGACCTTACTTATATATTGATACACAGTAAACAAAATAATTCTTTGATACCCAAACTTTTATATTTTCTTTTTTTTTATATATTTTTATGGTTTTGTATCCGATTAAGAATCAGTGAAAGATAATCATTTGAGATTGAGCTGTGTTAGAAGCTCTGTGTGTAACCAGGGATGGATGTGCTCTAGCACTCAGAAATCTTTCTCCAAGCGTGAATTAAAGGTGTGTATCTCTCAGCAGGGACTCTGTGCTTGTACCTGGCTATGACTACATTAATGTCTACCTGACATTAATACCTACCTGCCGTTAAAGTATTCACACATGAACTGTCTTTACTGTGTATGTTTATGTGTGATACTAGATTAGTTTGCAGCACATTTGTCTCTCACACAGATTAAAATGTCCTATTTTTGCTTAGTCCTGCTGTCCTTGATTGAGTGCTGTTGTAATGTCTTCAGGTAAGCACAGTTAATCAGCTTTGGCTGTGTGCTTTCAGTAAGAGCTGGATTTCATTTGATATGATTTGTATCTGTCACACAGATGGCCTTACACCAAAGAGCAGATTTTCATAAATCTGTACACATATGGATTTGACTGCATATGGATTTAAATGCATCTATTAATTTTGTTTATTCATTTATTTTACATTTGTACCTAAATCAGTAACTATTTACTCCTCAGGAAATGATGATAGGATTAAAATTAAAATTGCTTATGTTCCATTACAGTGTTCTCAGAATACCCTGCTTGTACGTTGCTTATAAAGAATTATATGACATTGCGCTTAACTCACATACAACGGGAAAGAGACTGAAGTACAGGTTTTTTTTTTTTTTTTTTTACCTCATACATTACACAAACAGACATGATAACTATCACCTTAATGAAATAAACAAAGCAAAATGTTATGAACTATGGAGATATGAAGCTTTGATTTAACTAAAACAGAAAATACATATTTTTGATAGAAAGAATGAACATAAACATGACCTAACAAAATTAATTTTACATATTTGAGTTCTAACGGTTGAGTTTTTCGCCATGTGTGCTTTTCTTCATAGCATTTGATCTGAACATGTTGGCAAGTAAAAAGTCATTGAATGAGAGTGCTGCCCCCTAGTGATAATCTAAATGCATATGTTCGTTTCTGTTTCCTGGAAGTTTCTTATTTATTAGGCAGATTATTTTGTAATGCGACTGGACTAAGTTCTTATTCCATTTCCAGCCAAAAGGCTAGTTCGGGGGATTTTATGTTACAGAACAGAGCAAGTCACGCTAGTGGTTTTCTCATGAATATGTGGATTGAAAACAGCAACGTGGCGTCTGTTGCTGCATAAAACTAGCTCCTCTGTAGTCTGTTGTGATGTGTGCATGTGTTTAGGGAGTTAGGATGTTGATTATACGGGTGCAGACGTCTCGCCTCCCCTCATTCCTGTTGCCTGTGATCTAAATGGCCTCCTCTCTTTTTGTAAGCACTACCTGGCACGCCATCTCTCTCCTTTCCTCTCCCTCTCTCTCTCTTGATTTCTCTGTCTCTCTCACTTACTCATACCCCTCTCTACCCTCTCCTTCTCTTTTCAGGATATTGAGAAGGACCTTTGTCAGGAAGTAGAGGCCCATGGGGTGTTGGGGCGGTAGAGAGACACAAAGCAAGACTAAAGGATCACCTTTCAGAATGTAGGTAAAACAGATGCACTTTTAACTTTTTTGGACTGCAGGTACCAAAGACTTTTGGGTGAAAGAGTGCTGATTGAGTGGCTTTGTAATGAGTGTAATGAGATGTATTTTATTGTGACTTTGGTGTTTATATGAAATCTGAAAGATCAGGGCCCTTGAGAACTGTCCTTAAATATAAATTATAATTTATGTGAGATGATCAGTGATTGCTTAAGGCAGGGTTTTTCAAACTGGTGCTGCAAGGGTGTGCTAGGGGCCGGTTCACGAAATTTGGATCAAGTCAAAACACACACACACACACACACACACACACACACACACACACACACACACACACACACACACACTTTGACAAGTGCAATGTCTACAGTGAACATTGACAAGTGCAATTACAGTGAACATTCAAATCTGCATTGGTGCCGCAGAGCCAGAGAGAGCAGTTCATGTACAGGTATAAAACAGCTTCACATATAAAAGTGTATAGTTCGGATGTAAACACTGACAGATGTCTATGGTAGTGATCAAAATAGAGGAAATCACTTGAAAATAAAGTGACACTTCACTTCCATCCACCCATCCACCCATCCATCCACCCATCCACCCATCCATCCACCCATCCACCCATCCACCCATCCATCCATCCACCCATCCACCCATCCACCCATCCATCCATCCACCCATCCATCCATCCACCATCCATCCATCCATCCATCCACCCATCCACCCATCCATCCATCCATCCATCCATCCACCCATCCACCCATCCATCCATCCATCCATCCATCCATCCATCCATCCATCCATCCATCCATGTCACGTGCTCAGTATTCTTTTAAAAATTCTTTGGAATATTTTTCTACTACATTACTGGATATTAATTGTGCAATATAGACAAGGGCATTCCAAGGTAGGATGCCATCAAGGCATGTTTGAATCCAATGTTAACTTTCTGTCTCCTGAGATACCTTCATCTGATAGATTTTTGAAGGCAGCATAGATATCCCACAATCATGTGCTTTCCATTCTTGGACAGTTGAGCTAAAAAATAAAGATGGCATCTAAAGGTTGCAGTTGGTGGTCAGTATGTGTGTAAATACATTTTTAACAAACTTTTTCCACTTCTGATGTTTTAATGAGAAATTGCTTTTGAAATATTTTCTTGGTTATCACCATACAAATGGCATGTTTTGCTGTAGATCATTAAACCATTATGCTGCCTCAGAAGTCTGTCGAAATCAGTTTTGTGAGGTACCTCCATGCGCAAAGTCAATGAGGCAACAAGTCAGTTTTTGGATGCAGAAGATGATGGTCAAGATGATCTTCTGAAGTTCAAACTGAGCATCAGAATGGGGATGAAAGGTGATTTAAATGGCTTTGAGCGTGGCATGGTTGTTGGTGCCAGACAGGCTGGTCTGAGTATTTCAGAATCTACTGGTATTTTCACACACAGCCATCTCAAGAGTTTACAGAGAATGGTCAGAAAAGGGAAGATATCCAGTGAGTGGCAGTTCTGTGGGTGAAAATGCCTTGTTGATGCCAGAGGTTAGAGGAGAATGGCTAGACTGGTTCAAAGCAACAATAACTCCAATAACCACTGGGTTCAGTGTTTCAGGCTATAGCTGCACGATTCTGGTTAAATTGAGAATCACGATTTTTTTTTTTGTTTCAAACAGCGATTCTCCCAAGATTCTGAACAGACAACTAAACAAAATAACATAATTTACTAGAGGTTCTGACAAAATGTTAATTGCTTTTTTAAAATGTTTAATTAATCTGAATGAATTATAAAAAAAAAAAAATAAAATAAAAAACAATGGTGTGAATGAATGATTCAATGACTCATAAATACTTGTTTCATTATTGAACAAATCTCTTGAATGATTCAATGACATACATTTCCACTTGTTGCCACCTGGTGGTCTAACAATGTATTTGATACAATCGTTATTTGAAGCGCCAAGTTACTTTCAGAAGGTGACCATAGACCTCAGTATTTATATCCAAACTATAAACTTTTTTTTCCCAGTACTTCTGTGATAATAAGAATATTTGTAACACAGAACAGACTGTGAAGCTGTTTCACATACTTATACTGTAGGCTACATGAAAACTGCTTTCTCTGCCAGTCCAATAGAGCACCTTTGGGATGTGATGGAACAGGAGATTTGCATCATGGATGTGCAGTTGACAAATCTGCAGCATGCTATCATGACAATATGGACAAAATATCTGAGGAATGTTTCCAGCATCTTGTTGAGTCTATGCCATTAAGACTTAAGGCAGTTCTGAAGGCAAAAGTGGGTCCAACCTGGTACAAGTAAGGTGTACCTAATAAAGTGGCTGGTGAGTGTAATATCACACTTAATATTTTTTTCTCACACTATTTATTTATGGGTCATTATACATGATGTATGTATATACTGTAGCTGCCTTTATATTTTATGAAGGGAGTTCCTCGTTTGGGGATCATCATATTTTGGGGTCCTTGGCTTCAAAAAAGTTTAAAAACGCCTGCCATAAGCAATTTCATGTTTGCTACTAATACTATAGATGCTCTATTGAAAAATTACTTCAATAAATTACAGTTCTCAGTGATTCTCCACTGATAAGACAGTGTAAGCAATGCCAGTAGATCAGTGTCACTGCTGTGTCTGATATCAGTAAAGTAAAAGGAGATCGGTACTTCAATTGTAATCTTCCGTTAGAAGGAGAATAAAGACCCAGATTGAAAAAGACCCCCGCTATGGGCTGTGTAGGGTGTCTTCAGCATTAAAGGTGTGTGTGCGTTTCTGTGCTGAATAAATAAATGTTGTGTTCTGAGCTGTCAGATGTTTGTGTGGCAGCTGCACAAAGATCTGACAGCCTATGAATCAAAAGCAGCCCTGCACCAGCAGCCATTAATATGCAAACAGAGAAGACGGCTTAAGTTTAATTTATATAATATTCCCCAAAGAATCATTATTATTCTAGGGATCTTGCCAGCAACATTTGGCCTATAAAGAAATTAACTTTGTCTCCTTGTTAAGTATACCAATGCATCAAGCTATAATCTCTGCAATAGATGAATCATATTTCATATTATACAAGACGAATGTATTCATATTTCATGTTTTTCTAATTTTTCCTGTCTGACCATCTGTATGTATTAAGTCTCAGTAAGATTAATCTCTTGATCCTATTGGAGTAGGAGGCAGGTGTTTTTCCTAATGCATCTATGAGTAAATAAGGCCTAGTATCAGGACATAATCCCCTGCATTATTTTTTATCTCATTCCAATGTCACAATTTCTATTGTGAGTGCATGTGTATGTGAACGGTGGGGGTAGCATATGCCCAGACATTTCCTAAGAGCAGCATGTGAATATCAGTGGTGTATGAAATTGCTTGGAATGTCTCCGGATCATAGTGCTAAATCATTTAAAAGCTCCTTCCCCTTGAAATGGTATCCGTCTTGACAGGAAAGTGTGCATACATGTATGTGTGCATGTGTAAGAAATGTGGGAACTGGAAGTGTGTTTAAAGAGAGAATGCAAGGGTCAATGCAATTGTGACCTCTATCTATTGCTGCATTACCAGCTCCTTTGTGATTTAGCAAATCAGCTTCTCATTCATAACATAAAGTGATCGAGCATCAGCATAAGTCTGGCGTCAGTCAAATCTGTTAAAGTCTGGTCTCTTGTTTGGTGTCTTGTGCGTATACTAATATATTATGTTTTCTCATTGCAATGCACAGCACTCACAGATGTACACATCTCTTCGGAGGCACTTTAGGCATACTGATTGGGATGGCCATTTGCAATATGAAAATTAATTCCTGAGCCCTCCAGTTGCCTTCATCTGGGGCTGATCTTGGGTCAGCCCCCACAAGGCTCACGCACACTGGGTAATTCATCCCCCGTATTATCTCAATAATGATAAATTCGTAGCCTTATGAGTAGAGATGTATCCGCTGATGGAGCGTTGGCTGTTATTTAGGAAGGGTTTTGGATCACTTTTGCCCTCTAATCCTACGGATAATGAGGGGGGCTGTCACCATCACAGAATTGTATTGTAATTGTTAAATGCGATTTACGGTATGTAAGAAATATAACTGATTATGCAGTGGTCTGTTTAGGGAGGCCATAATCGATTTTTGAGCAAATTTATCTGATGGGGTAAAGCTCTCTCTCTCTCTCTCTCTCTCACACACACACACACACACACACACACACACACACACACACACTCAGCTCAATTCAGGAATTTCCTCAGCTCAAATTTTTGATGTTGTGAAGAAAGACAAATATATAATAATGAGAGCCAAAATATGAAATGTCATGAATGTATATTGACTGAGTAATCCACTATTTTGTTTTCACATGAGATTTGGAGCCAAATTACAGGGGGTAAAAATGACTTTAGAAAGAGGGCAGCATCATTATTTTAGCTTTACACAGAGATTGGTAGGTCTATTAGTTAAATCTGTTGACTTTAGCAATATTTGTTGCATTATATGCCAACGGTGACAGTTCAAAAATGGGAAAAGGCACTTCTTGTATTTTTTGCCCCAAGTTTGCATGCCTGTAACAGTATTAAAGAGATCTTAATATCCTTTTAGATTTAGTTTTTTAATAAAAAATTGTTTTGGTATCTTCGTTTTAAAGTCCCTATATGGTTCAATCCCGGTGATATGGAGTTCCCATTCAGTCGGTCACTCTCGACGCCACGTCGGAGTACCGACGAATAGGAATCTCGCTCGCGAGAGCCAATCTACTTCGAGTGTAACTAAAACGAGCCAATGCACATTGGCATGCAATGATTGCACCAGGTGCTCATGCCACGCTGTGCGGGTATAAATGAGACACAGGTGATTGCATCAAATTAGCATTTTGCTTCGGAGCCGAGTGGTAGATGGTTACGCCAGCTATCACTCCCTACCTCGCAGTGACTGACGCGGAGCCGCCTTTCGGAAGCGATCTCTTCAGTCGGTGTTGATGTGACGGCACTGCAGCGGGTCGTGTGGTTTCGATCATCTCTCTTTGTTGTTCGTTAGAACGATCACAAGGGCTGTTCTCACAGCTGGTTCGGGTGCGCTAGGTGGAGAGCGCTAAAAGCCGTTCCCACGGCTGGTAAGAGCGCCCTCGTGAGAGAGCGCGCACGCCAGGCTGCACTACCCCTGACTGTGTCGCCGCGCGACCCTCCCCTGCGTGCTTCAGCACCAAGGAGAGCGTCCTTCTGAAAGAGCTTGCACAGATAGAGCTTGCGTCTTTTTCAAGATGACATTCTATCTGTGTGTTTCTGGATGCGGTGGTTTCCTGTCACCGAGGGATGGTCATCAGCGCTGTATCTCGTGTTTGGGCGTTCAGCACGCTGAGGCAGCGCTGGTGGATGAGTCATGTTCTCACTGCGGAACATGACCATCTCGGAGAGTTGCGATCGCGGCTCCGTCTCGCAAGGGGCGGAGCCCCCATGCCTCTGCCTCGATCTAACCCTCCTCAGAGGGTTACTTCAGGCAGTAGCCCGGCTGATTTGAGGGTTACAGTGAGCGCGTTTCCCCCAGGGAACCAACCCCGGGGAACCCTCATCCTCTCGCACTCCGCAGCCAGTAGAGCTGCCATTGGAACGCCGGTGGGCCGTCCACGAGATGTGCACCATCCGTATCCTTTGGGGCTCCCCTTGAGGACCAGATGTCCATCGCTGTATCGGAGGGAGGGTCAGAACTCTCTGGAGAGGATGTGTCGGCGCAGGGGGCTCCTCCGGGTAGACCCGCTGTGCCCGATACTGATCCAGAGATGATGGCTATGCTTGCCCGGGCCGCCGAGAGAGTCGGGCTCGTGTGGAACCCTCCACCGTGCCCTGAACCCTCAAGGCTGGATGATTGGTTTCTCGGGGTGGCCCGTGCTGGTTCTCAGCGCTCCACCCCAGTGCCTTTTTCCGGAGGTGCACGAGGAGCTCAAGGTCGTGGACGGCACCTTTTACTGCCCGAACCGGCCTAGTGGATCCTCCTCCTCACCACCCTCGATGGCGGACCTGCAAAGGGATACACGCAGGTTCCTCCCGTGGAACGGGCCGTTGCTATGCAACTGTGCCCTAACTCCACTTCCAGGGGGAACCCGTGTCTTCCCTCCAGGGCCTGTAGGTACTCGTCCGATCTGATCGGGAAGGCCTATCAGGCTTGTGGAGAGGCAGGCTCCGCCTTACATGCGCTTATGGCGTTGTTGCAGGTCCATCAGGCCCAGGCACTGAAGGCCCTGCACGAGGGTGGTCACGATCCCGCAGTTCTTCAGGAACTGAGAACCGCAACGACCGGACCTCGCGCCGTGCGACGAAGGTTACGCGCGGGCCGTGGGTCGTGGCGATGTCCACCATGGTGGTCCAGGAACGCCATCTCTGGCTGTGTCTGGCGGACATGAGGGAGACTGACAAAGTCAGGTTCCTTAACTCCCCCGTCTCCCAGACTGGCCTTTTCGGCGACGCGGTCCAGAACTTCGCCCAGCAGTTCTCGGCCGCACAGAAGCAGACTGAGGCGATCAGTCACATCCTGCCACGGGCGGTCAGCTGCTGTCTCCACCCCGCCGCCGGCAGCGCCTCAGCCTGCTCGTCGCCGAGGGCGGCCGCCTGCGTCTGCCTCCGCTCCCGTGCCGCAGCAGCAGCCTCCACCCAAGCGGCGTCGTGGAGCCGGGCGCAAGCAGGCCGCCCCGCCCGTCCAGGGGCCTGCCAAGAGGGGTGGCAAGGCCAAGGGCAAGCGCTCCTGAGACGGGCGACCGGAGATGAGGAGGACTGCTCTTCTGGAGACGGTGACCGCACCGCTCCATCCCCCGGAGGAGGGCCGGGAGGAGAATCTTGTGTTCCGTTTTCTTTCTGTTCCGCCGCTGGGCTCAGCCCCAGCGGTACCCAAATTCTCAATAAAAGAGCAGTTTCTTCCATCTCCGGGTCCTCAGGGGGCTCGGAGAGTTGTGGCGGTCAAACGCCGGACCACACTCATCCTCCTCCTTCGCCAGCAGGCAGCAGTGGGCGTCCCCCTCAGGTTCCTGCTGCCCACCTGTGGAATCAGGAAGTGTGGCACGGCACACTCTCACCTCGCTGCGGGCCGCCTCCACGAGACAGCCGCCCCAGCCCGGTATTTCCTGCATTCCACCGCGCTGCCCCACGGTGGGTACGCCGGTGGTCCCTATGGTCCCGCATGTACGGTCCCTGGGAGCCTGGCTAGCGCTCCCGCTCCGTCTCGCTGGCTCATTCGGACCATCAGGCTCGGCCACGCGATTCAGTTCGCCGGCGCCCCAGGTTCAGGGCGTCCGCTTCACTTCGGTGAATGCCACAGATGCCCATGTCCTGCGTGCAGAGATCGCTGTCCTGCTGGCGAAGGACGCGCGATAGAGCCGGTCCCTCCAGCCGATATGAAGACCGGCTTCTACAGCCCGTACTTCATTGTACCCAAGAAAACCGGTGGGTTACGGCCAATCTTGGACCTGCGAGTCCTGAATCGGAGCCTCCACAAGCTACCGTTCAAGATGCTCACGCAGAAACGCATTTTCGAATGCATCCGTCCCCAAGATTGGTTTGCAGCGATCGACCTGAAGGACGCCAGCGTACTTTCATGTCTCGATCCTTCCTCGACACAGGCCATTTCTGCGCTTTGCGTTCGAGGTCGAGCATATCAGTACAAAGTCCTGCCCTTCGGGCTGGCCCTGTCCCCGTGTCTTCACGAAAGTCACGGAGGGGGCCCTCGTGCCCATGAGAGAACAGGGCGTTCGCATCCTCAACTATCTCGACGACTGGCTCATTCTAGCACAGTCCAGGGATCAGTTGTGCGAACACAGGGACCTGGTGCTCAGACACCTCAGCCAGTTGGGTCTTCGGGTCAACTGGGAAAAGAGCAAACTCACCCCCGTGCAGAGGATCTCTTTCTCGGTATGGAGTTGGATTCGGTCGAGCGGACAGCGCCTCACAGAGGAGGCGTGTCCAGTCGATGCTGAACTGCCTGAACACGTTTCAAGGCAGGATGGCGGTTCCACTGAAACAGTTTCAGAGGCTCCTGGGGCATATGGCAGCCGCGGCAGCAGTAACACCGCTCGGCCTGCTTCATATGAGACCGCTTCAGCATTGGCTACACGGCCGAGTCCCGAGATGGGCGTGGCAACGCGGCACTCACCAGGTGAGCATCACACCGCCTGTCGCCAGTCCTTCAGTCCGTGGTCCGACCCCTCGTTCCTTCGGGCTGGAGTGCCCCTGGAACAGGTGTCCAGGCATGCTGTGGTTTTCACGGATGCCTCCGCCACGGGCTGGGGAGCCACGTACAACGGGCATGCAGTGTCAGGGGTTTGGACGGGCCCGCACCTGCATTGGCACATCAATTGCCTCGAGTTGCTAGCAGTACATCTTGCTCTGAGCCGCCTCAAAGGGCGGTTACGGGGCAAAGATGTACTGGTCCGCATGGACAACACTGCGACCGCTGCGTATATCAACCGACAAGGTGGTCTGCGCTCCCGTCGCATGTCGCAACTCGCCCGCCATCTCCTCCTCTGGAGTCAGAAGTGTCTGAGGTCGCTTCGGGCCATTCATGTACCTGGTGTGCGCAACCGTGTGGCCGACGAGCTCTCACGAGCTGCGCTCCCAGGGGAGTGGCGACTCCACCCCCAGGTGGTTCAGCTGATCTGGAGACAGTTCGGGGTGGCACAGGTCGACCTGTTTGCTTCCCCAGAAACGTCCCACTGCCAGTGGTTCTATTCGCTGACCGAGGGTACACTCGGCACGGATGCCCTTGCACACAGCTGGCCCCAGGGGCTGCGCAAATATGCGTTTCCCCCAGTGAGCCTACTTGCACAGACACTGTGCAAGGTCAGGGAGGACGAGGAGCAGGTCCTGTTGGTGGCGCCGTACTGGCCCAACCGGACCTGGTTCCCGGAACTTATGCTCCTCGCGACAGCCCCTCCTTGGCCGATTCCTCTGAGGAAGGACCTTCTGACTCAGAGACGGGGCACCCTGTGGCACCCGCGTCCAGACCTGTGGAAGCTTCATGTCTGGCTCCTGGACGGGACGCGGAGGTTCTAGGTGACTTACCCCAAGAGGTAGTTAACACCATCACTTCGGCACGTGCACTGTCTACAAGACAGGCTTACGCCTCGAAGTGGAACCTGTTCGTCGAGTGGTGTTCTTCTCGCCGAGAAGACCCCCGAAGATGTTCGATCGCGTCTGTGCTTTCCTTCCTGCAACAAGGGTTGGAGCGTAGGCTGTCCCCCTCCACCCTCAAGGTCTATGTTGCTGCTATATCCGCCTATCACGACCACGTAGAAGGTAAGACGGTTGGGAAGCACGACCTGGTCGTCAGGTTCCTTAGGGGGGCGAGACGGTTAAATCCTCCTCGACCCCCCTCCATACCCTCTTGGGATCTTGCTCTGGTGCTCCGAGCACTCCAGAATGCCCCATTCGAGCCTTTGCAGTCAGCAGAGCTAAAGATTCTGTCTATGAAGACTTTGCTGTTGGCTGCATTGGCCTCCATCAAGAGGGTAGGGGACCTGCAGGCATTTTCGGTTGACGAATCGTGCCTAGAGTTCGGGCCGGGAAATACCCACGTGGTACTAAGGCCCCGGCCTGGCTATGTGCCCAAGGTTCCTACCACCCCTTCAGGGACCAGGTGGTGAACCTGCAAGCGCTGCCCCGGAGGAGGCAGACCCAGCCCTAGCTTTGCTCTGTCCCGTCCGCGCTCTGCGGATCTGCGTGGATAGAACTCAAAGCTTCAGAACCTCAGATCAGCTCTTTGTCTGTCACGGAGGCCAGCAGAAGGGAAAGGCTGTCTCCAAGCAGAGGATGGCCCACTGGATAGTGGATGCCATCACCTTGGCTTACCAAGCACAAGGTGTGCCCTGTCCGCTCGGGTGTGAGCACACTCTACTAGAAGTGTTGCATCCTCCTGGGCGCTGGCACGTGGCGCCTCGCTGTCAGACATCTGTAGAGCTGCGGGCTGGGCGACACCCAACACGTTCGCTAGATTCTATAGCCTACACGTAGAGCCGGTCTCCTCCTGTGTTCTCACCTCAAACGGGTAGAAGCACTGAGAGGCCCCGGCTCTTGTCGGCTTGCTGCGCCCGGCGCTCTTATTCTCCAGAAGCAAACTCTGTGAGTCCTCCATCTCCCTCGGTGTCGGACGTCGCGGAACGTCGGGCATCAGGCCCTTGCCGCTGAATCCTTGAGAACCGGTAATGGGCTGGGCTTATATGAGTGACCCTGCAGGGATCCCATATATTCTTCCACGGTCGCTCCTACGGGAAGCCCGTATCTTTCCCTTGGGAGAGCCTTCCCGTCACCGGGACTGAGCCCCCTCCTCCCTTGCGGGCTACGGCTCAGCTTTGTACTCCACATAACTCCTCCGGGGTTCGATGTGGGCTCCGCAGCGGCCCCTTTTCTAGGGCACGCTTTCCCAGTGTCATCCAATAATCACTGAGCAGGGTCATGCGGAACAGCAGTGGTGGACTTCCTGGTGTGAGCCCCATCTCATCAGGTAAGAGAGCTCAGGCGGCTCACACTGGGCACTGGAAGGGGCAGAGGCCATGGCACTTTGGTAGGGATTCCTATTCGCCGGTACTCCGGACGTGGCGTCGAGTGTGACCGACTGAATGGGAACGTCTCGGTTACGTATGTAACCCTCGTTCCCTGAAGGAGGGAACGGAGACGCCACGCCCCGCCGCCATGTCCTCTGTACCCTGCTGGGGTGCCCGCCTACCTACTCGGCTCCTCAGCAAAGGCTAATTTGATGCAATCACCTGTGTCTCATTTATACCCGCACAGGCATGAGCTCCGTTGCCTCCTTCAGGGAACGAGGGTTACACTCGGCATACGCGAAGCGAATTCCTATTCGCCGGAGACGATCTTAAGGGTTACATACGTAACCGAGACGATCTTAATGCGGCTCCATGAGTACACATTTTCACTGGTCAAAAACCAAATGTGGGTCACTTTGCATACAGCTGATACTTTTTGTATTTAAAGGGGAATGTCTGAAGAATAAATAATGTTGAAATTATCTTGTTTCCCTCTATCAAAAAAATTCCATACAACACACCTCTCTGAGTGCTCTCTTTTTTTCTTTCACCAGAAAAAAAATTATAATTTGTTTTAGCCAGAAATGACCCATATTTTATCAATTATTTTATTAATAGCCATTCAGTTTATCAAACCTCATTAGAAACAGTCTTTGTTGAACACTGTCTTAGTTAGTGTGCGTGTTTTAGTTTAGCTCTGGCTTGTCAGGCTAATTGATGACTACTGGGTGCATTTCGGAAGCCAAGGGCACGGAAACTTCTTGGGAAAGTCCCTGTTGCGTGTCTCTTGGGCCTCTCATTGAACACTGAAAGACTAGCAGGGACACTTCAACCCTGCATGAAGTGGCTAGGTTACACCCACCCTCCTTCCTTCCGCCCAGCATGCATGTGGCCTCCTTACCAGCAACAAGGTTAACACTTGTGTCTGGGGAGTGGCAGTGCCTGCCTTCTGTTTGTCTATGTTTGTGTCTTTGTTTCGTTCTCTCGCCTCTATCGTTTGGAAATCAGAGTAAAGACCGTAATCTAGTTTTCTTTTTGTTCCTTGTAATACGTTTTTAATTATGAGCCTTTGGGGCCTTAATTTTCATACAGACTTCATGGTAAAGTGTTTGTTCAAACATACACAAGCGCACACACTTTTGCACGGATTGTGACTCCCGGCTGGCGTTCATTAAGGCTTGTAATTGATTGCACATGGCGGTTGAATATGTGATATGTGCATGTTCCCTCACACGAAAGGTGTGGAGGGGAATTGCCTGGTCGTAGCATTGTTAGCCGTCTCCTGGGGGGACAGATTTCCTGTGCTTGCTTTGCACGCGTGGCATGCTGTTGGCCAAAGCGACGGGCCAGTGGTGAGGGAAATGCCACATGCCAGAAGATAAAATCAAGGCTGACAGTTAAGGCATGGAAGAAATCGGCACCATCTAAGAGAAAAAGAGAAAACTGTCGCTTGGTATCTACCCATACTTTTTCATACCTATAAAATGAGTAGAAAAGGTGAAAAACAAGAGCAATGGTTTTTCAGAGAGAGAGAGTGAGGCGTAACTTCTCATACTGGACATGTGTATGCAATTACGCCATGATGTACACAAACTCTTTGTTGTCTGTGAGATGACGGATGGCTGCAAGTAATCGCCACATCTGAAATTTGATCTAGGCTTCTTTTGAAACCACAGCTAATCTGTACGTCAAGTGACAATCTAAAGATATCACCATTTTTACAGATGTTTTTGGTGAAGTCAGATATGAAAGTAATGGCTCTGTAGAAAACTATTATCTTTAGTAATAAACTAAGAAATGTCAATAATAGCAAACCTGTAAAATATTAGACTTTTTTTTGTTAGAAAGATTTTTTTGTCATTTTAAAAAGCCACAATTTAAGAATTTGTTCACACAACTTTTCATTTCCACAACAGTTCATGGCCACGTTTGATTAATTTACCCTCCACATAATGCTGACATAACCATTCCAGACCAGAATTTTGCATTATTGTGTCCTAGTATGTCAAAAACCAGCATCATAAATGAAATCATTATTTCGTTATTTACATGTCTGTATAGTGATGTCATGTAAACATCATTGATTCTCAACAGCTGACCACTACAAAACCAGTGTTCACTTTCACTTCCTGCCTGTCAAACTCCAGAGTGTTATTTATAAAGAACTGTTTCTTGGTGCAAATTGCTTTCTTGATGTCACCATATTCTAAAATATTTTTCACTTGTCCACAAGCGTCACTAAATCAGTGTTTTGAAAAATCCTCGCTTTTTTGCGACTTAAAACACTTTATATGTGGGTGGGAGGCCACAATGCAAAGGAATATTGTATTGTAGATGGGGCCTAAATCATACTGTGAATGTGGCATGACAAATGCGTGTACAAACTCAAATGATATTAAACCCAAATGAATATGAAAATGAAACTCGTGGATGTCTGTGTGCGTGGTGTGATCTCCATACCCTAGGTGAGAATGAAAAGTTTTCAGAACCTGTAACCTCTCTTCCCCTGCCAGTAATCTCCTCAGAACCCTGTAATCCTGGGTGCATGCAGATGCCGCGACGGGAATATTGCTGTTCATATTCTTAATCTGCTCTCAAATGCCTTTCTGTTCCCCTGACGAAGCGCCCTTGCTCGCCGTGTTCTGTGGGGAATTAAGTGTACTCTACAGGATTCATGCAGAGGTAGATATCCTGTCGCGCTCAAAAATCGAGCCAAGAAGGAGTTCGCTGTGGAGCTTTAAGGAACACCCATGCTCACACGAGGCCTCCGATGGCATATTTCTCATTAACAGACCAAATGAAAGTGTGGAGGTATAGAGGCGAGAAAGACGAGGAGGAAACTGAAAGCACTTGGCATGATGAGTACCTGCATTTGAAATCTAAGGAGGAGTAAAGCTGGTTTTAAGTTGGCCTGGTTAAGCCGTGTGCCCGTTTCATGTGACAGAGAGAGACAAGCCTGCACACCTCATTGAGAGGCTGAATATTATGCATTAAAGGCTTCTGTAGACAGGTAGACGGAAACAGGCAACATGCAGGGCCTCATATATCAATGGTTAATCTATAACGACACAGCCTGCTTTAGAGCTTTGAGTCTGTTTGAGAACATTTCCTTTAATCATCGTTATGATTCTCATGACATATCGTGCATGTTAATATGTTAACGTGTTATACTAACCTGTCTAATTCACATTCTTAGTGGATTATTTGTTTCTCAAAGCTTGTGAAAATGCTTTAAATTCGTACAAATTCATATAATCTCATTCTTACGTTTTTGTACGATCTGCTTATGACCCAATGACGATTAGTTTTAGGGGTGGACCTTCATGTTTACTTTTTTTCTAAAAATCATTAGTGTTCATTTGAATCACATACACATTCATATGCCAACTCTTAAAATATTGTAGTTACATTTTCTCATCCGATTGGGTTGGATATTCAGAACAACAGCACAAATGTAATTGCAACAGCACAATGTATTCTTGTTAAATTGAAGTCTTCTATAAAGCAATAAGTTAATTGAGTAATTTACATTTTAAACACAATATTGACAGTTATATTGTCTATTTTTTCAACACGCATTTGTGGTTGTCGTTCCTGAATGAATCAGTGTTTTTCAGTAAATTGGTTGAATGATTCAGTGATAAAGTCACACTGTAAAACCCGATAGTTTACAGTAACTCAAACCATTTGAGGAAACCGATTGCCTTAAACCATTTAAGTTTTAAAACCAATAATTATAAGTACTGTAAACTCATATACATTAAGTTACATACACGTATATTTTAGTGGTTCCCAACCATGTTCCTGGAGGCCCACCAACAGTGCACATTTTGTGTGTCTCCTCAATCAAACACCTGATTCAAGTCTTCAGCTCATTACTAGTGACTCCAAAATCTGATGTGGGTGTGTCAGACAAAGGAGACATGCAAAATGTGCACTGTTGGTGGGCCTCCAGGAACGTGGTTGGGAACCACTGGTTTAGTCAATCAATAGAGTAAACTCAACTTAAAGATTTTAAGTTTATTCCACTCATTCAGTTTGAATTCAGGTAGCAAATCTAACTAAGTCTTAACAACTATATAGCTACTTAAATGGTTTTAGGAAACTGATTGCCTTAAGTAGTTTACGTTTTAATTATCACTATCAAAGAGACTCTTCACCACAATGGTAACCCTACAAAACTAACATAACAAAACCCCTGTAAATCCCAATATAACACATTAAACACTAACTTATGTCTCCCTATAATCTTGTGCAAAAACACACAACTTAAACTTAATTACAACATGCATTTTCTTTATACAGTCTGACGCAATGCATGCTGAGAATTAGAAATCTGCTGCAACTCAATCATATTAAGTTCAGCTTACTACAATCAAATTTTGAGTTCATGCATTTTTCTTTTCTATTAAGTACAATGAACTTGCATTATTATTTGAGTGAAACAATCTCATTTCATTTAATTTCACTATTCGGTTTTACATTGCAGTTGTTTTGTTTCTAAATTAATCATTTTGTTTGAATAAATAAATTGAATAAATGGTTAAATGATTAATTCATAAAAGCAGCCACTTGTCGTATCATCTACTGGTGTAACATGCAGAAAGCTTTTTATTTTTTTTTAGCTTATTTTGCCTTACATGTTGTAAGCAGATTGTTACAGATCATCTTCCCTCTAATTTAAAATAAACAATACATTATCATTAAGAAATCCATAATTTATACCATGATAGGTCAATACAGTAACCAAAAAAACCCAAACAAACAAAACAAGCAAAACAAAAAAACCTGGTTTATTTCATTTTCTTTATTTTCTCTTATCTTCTTTTTATGGATCGAACATGCTCTTGTGTAAATGCTCCCAATCACTTGGCGTTGTTTTGAGTTTGTGTGTGAGTTTGTGTGTGTGTGTGTGTGTGTGTGTGTGTGTGTGTGTGTGTGTGTGTGTGTGTGTGTGTGTGTGTGTGTCAGCAGGTGAGTCCTGTGTGCCAGTAGAGTGTAAAATGTGTCAGTTGGATTGACACCCGAATGACAGATACCAGTGAAACTCACTCTCGCTTCACACACCTGAGATTAATCTCAAGGAGCTGAAGATATAAACAAAACATTATCAATGGCTGCACTCGTGGATTGCCATCCTGTTTTTTTTTTTGTTTTTTTTGCCATTTCTGCCCCACCCCCTGTTATTCAATAAAACATGGATGAAGGCTAAAATGGAGCGAAGAGAAGATTTATTTATTTTTATTTTTTTTGCTGTTTCGTGAAGAAACACTCCCTCAATTATAAATGTATTGAGAGAAGCCTGTTCAACTCACTGAGCGGAACTAGGGGGCGATGGTGTGTGATGGAAATTCATTCTTTTGAGACGACATGCTGTACATTTGCATGTGATGCTTTTGTCTGAAAGTGTGTGTTTGTGTTAATTCTTCGATCAAAAAAAAAGCATCCCATGTCACAATCCTCAGCCCTGCAGAATTAGTTCAGTGAACAGTGAATGGAATACGGTTGGTTTGGCTCGTATGTGTTTTTTGTTCATATTGTTTTTTTTTTTTTTTTTTCTTCGAGCCACACTTCTGTGCATCCACTTAATTTTCTCCGTCCCAATTTCAACGCCTCCCATAGAAAATGCTGATTAGTCTTTTACTTTCTATCCCCTTCTTCAGGTCACCTTGTAAGGAGGGTCGTCTGGCGGTTGGGTATTTGGAGGGGGAGGCAGCCAAGTGCCACACACACACTCCTTAAGACTTATGAGTGCATCATAACCTTGACCAAGACAATCTGTTCAACGACACTTAGCGAAGATTCCTCATGATGTGCCTCAGAGCCGCTGGGACTCAGCTCTTCTGTTCTTTCTGTGTGCTATCAGCTCAGCGCCAGATCGCCGCGCTTACCGTTCAACGGCCATTACTCCATTTGCAAGATAAATCTGGACTGCCGTGTCAAATCAATCACAACTGTCATTTCATCCACGCAGACCACAGCACTAAATTGAAGCCTTTTTGCCCATATGCATTCCAAATAGTCATCAATTCTCCTCTGTACATTCATTGTTTGCTTTGACAGCTGCAGGCAGGTAACGAATGACCAGGTAGTTTAATTTTGAGGCAGCGTGGGCCGGCTCGGACGCTAGGCGGCGGTTGCTTGCGTCCCTTTTCTGTACTGCAGTTGTACATCTCATGTCGTGTGCACTCCATCTTCCTCTACTTGGTTAGAGAGAATGCTATTATATCACATTTTCCTTTTTTTTTTTTTTTTTTTTTTGCATGGCTGTCGTACATGTGTCTACATTGTTAGCAAGTGTCTGAAATGTATATCTGGGTAAATATTTGTATGTCGCCAGGGAAGTGGGTAAGAACAAACAAGTGTTCCTGTAGGCCTTTGGTGAGGGAACCTACAGGCTTACAGCATGTCTACAGTGTGAATACAGCATGAAAACAGTAGTTCTGTTCTCAGGCCACGGTTCTGATCCCTGTCCTCTTCCTTGTTAGTCAGTAATAAACATGGCTTGTCCACTAAACGATGACATGGAATGGAAGATTTAGTCAGCAGCTGCAGGTTTTATTTTTTTATTATTTGAATGTCATTTTCTTTTTGACATTGGATTAGGGATGTTAGTTTAAATGACATGTCTTTTCAGCCGATTGGGGTCACCGTGGACTGTGTGGCAGACACTATTTTTGGGATGTTGGGGAAAATTCCACAGATGTCAGCAATTGGTAGTCAAATTTTTTTTCTTCTATCAAACGTATTGTAAACAGCAGATAGCACAACATATTTTGTAAACATATCCTGACACTGAAAGATAATCCTCACCCATGTGACTCATTTACAAGTGCTGTCGGTTTAGCTAATGCAAAAACAAGGATCACTTTACTTTCACTGCCAGAATTTTGCCTCTCTCACTCTCTCTTTTTGACTCACCTTGCCAAATGTGCTATTGTGTTCTGCAGAGATGAGAAATGAGGGGCTTTCTGTGCTGCTGATACCTGTTATTTGATATCGCAGCCTTGCAACAATTCATCCTAATGTGCTGTTTAAAGGATTTGTTGGCTCATAATGCATTGATATTAGTTTAAAATATTGCTACTTTGCAAAGCAGCGCAGATGGGCCTGGCTGATGCAGCAGGCGTGAGGGAACGGGCTGAAACGCTCAGATATGAGATGTATTAAATGCACGAGTGATTCCGATGCGTTTTACTGTAATTGATTCTTTTCAAAGGTGTCTTCTCACTTTTCACCACCTCACTCGCTCTGCCCCTCTCTCTCTCTCTCTCTCTCTCTCTCTCTCATTTTTAAAAAGCACTGAAGTGTAACACTGTTTAATATTATACATTTGCCTATTTCTTTAGGTCTTGACTCCTAATGGCTAGTTAAAATTAACATTCTGTAATAATTTACTCCCGCTCATGTCATTCCAAACCTGTATAACTTTCGTTCTTCTATAAAAAAAGAAAGAAAAAAAAGCATTTATTTTTTATTTTTGTCTACGCAATAGCAGTCAGTGGGGTCTAGTGTTGGTTTGGTTTGTATTTTACAGAAGGTTTTGGAATGACATGAGGGTGAGTAAATAATTTCAGAATTGTCATTTACTAGCAGATTTAATATGAGCAGATTTATTGTATATCATGTGAATGATGTTGACAAATATTAACAAAAAGAATCATTACTGTAAGTGTAATTACAGTAAGTTCTCCATCAGTCAGTGCTCGATCTAAAACTTTCCATTCCCTTACCCAAGTACAATAATATTTCATTTTTATCTATGATGGTTTTCGCTCACCAGCTCGTTGTTAATTCTTCCAAATTGTTTTTTTTTTTTTTTTTTTTTTTTTTTTGGTGTCAGCGCCAGGGCAGAAGTGGGTGTTGTCTGTATAGTGTAACAATGTGAAATGCAAAAAAAATCCAGAGCCATTACCTACATGCGCTGTATTCATAAACAAGGCACAAGTTATTTTAGAAATGAGGTAATTAAGCAGTTCCAAAATGAACCCAGCCCCCGCTCTGAGCGCTGTCATTTGCATGCCTTTGAATATGCTGCTTGTCTCTAAGGGGTTTTCCTGCTGATGAGATTCTCAACGCCATGCCGTCTTTGTTTTAAACACCGCAAATAAGCAAACAAAAGCATCCTGAATGCCAGACTGCTCTCTTTTTCTCTCTCTCTTTCTCTTTTCTAATTGACCTACAGCTCCGATGCTGCCTGAAAAGGATGTTTCCCTGGTCAGAAAAAAAGAAAAAAACTTGCTCATGGTGATTTAGAAAAGAAGAGACAGAGGAAAAACAAGAGAAGTTGAGTCACCGATCTTTTCTTTTGGTCTTAATTAGAAAGACCATATATCAGCGAGGCAGTGCCTCTATTCATCCAGCTGATTGGGGAGATGACAAATGAATGAGGGAATAAACAGGGTGTCAGCAGAGAGAGGGAGAGATGGATGACTTTTGGTCTGAAGAGAATGGAGAGGTACAGTTAACCTTGGCTCAGGGCCAAGGCCTGTAGTCTCCTTTCCTCTCACCTCACCCTTCGGGCCTAACTCAAGCTGACACACCCTGCCCTGGCTCCTGACCCTGCCTCCACTTCTATTTATTAGGAAATCAACACCCTTAAAGGGAAACGCACACATACCTTCATCACTATGCATCGCTGTACCTTCGACTGCTGCCTCGTTTAGCAAATGGCCAAGCGATATAATAGAATAACCATCGACAAGGTATTTTAAAGATTGATTTAATTAACGTTTTCGGACCTCTGCTGGATGTAATGCTCAGATGAATGAGTGCAAGAGAATGTGTAGCACTTGTTGTGAAGATGTAATTATGAATTAGACACGGTGAAAACAGCTGCCGTATTTGAAGAGAGTCGATTAAAGGCCGAAAGCGCACAATGCTCCGTTAAATTCAACCCGGCTCCTTTCAGTACTAGAGCCGGCCAGGCTAATGGGTTCATTCAAGTGTTTCACCACGAGTGAAAGAACCAGTGAGTGAGAAAGAGAGAAAGAAAAGGAGGTGGAAAGATTGTGAGATCATTGTGAATTACAAACTATTAAAGGCCACAAAGGAGATATCATTTAAGATAGCGCTTCCTTTTTCTCTCTGAAAACTGGGTGCAAACGGGATGCAGGACCGAGATGGTGTTGCGTAGATAAATAGTTCATTTTTCTTTGTAATTTTACAAAGATTAATGTGGTTCTCCTCATCATCTTTCATTTATTCATTTATCCACCCACTATTCAAGTAGACTTTGGCTTTCATTAGAAAATAGAGAAATAAATAAATAAAAGACTGAATTGGTTTTTCAATTACTGGAGTCGAGCCGCACACTGGCTAAACAAAGATATTCAGGCAGGAACCAACCAGACAAGCGGAGATCATACATTACCTTAGTATGTGATTTAATAACTCGCATTTTCTTTTATTGTTTTTCTATTTTCATTCTACTCCTTTCCGGAGCTTAGGCGTGCGCTAGCTGTTTAATAGTCAGAGAAAGATGCGTTTCTTTCCACAGTCAGTGTTAACAAAGACGTCCAGAATGAGGTCGGTGTGCTAGCTGCAATACAGAGAATCCTCAATCAGAAGACTTGAAATTGGATTCATAGTTCACTTTATGGAAAGCAGCAGAAAATATTAAATCATTTTCTTTATTGGATTAAATTAATTATGGAGAGACTGCATATTAGATATAGGCTAAAAGGGCTTTTAATGTGCTCAATAAGAGCCTTCAGCCTTTCTTGGAATAGGCATAAATCTATCTCTACTGCTTATTACATTCTGTTCCCTTCCACTGCCTGCCTTTATTTAAAGTATTAGTCATTTTTTCAGCACAATATATGCACTTCAAAAACCCTAATCTAGCTTCCGCTGTTCTCCAAACACAGACATATATAAGCAGGCATACGTGCACACACAGATTTTTTCTTTGTTTACGTGTTGGGCTTTAAACTGAAGGTACAGTATGGGTGGTCACACTTGTCACTGACCATTCTTCATGTTAAATTGATGTTTCTTATCTATTTTTCGAGCAAATCCGTTTCTTTTGTGTTTGCACTGACCATATCATCTTTTGATGTAGGACTGAAAAATTCATACTTGGGGATTTGTCAATGATGTCATCGCAATTGGGTTGCTGAGAGATGATTGATGAGCATAACAATGTGTGCAGGTAATTAAAATGCCAGTCAAACTTTACCAGCAAGAAGAAAAGGGGACAGAAGGATTTTAGCTGAAACAAAATCCAACCAGAGGGATTGACTCTTTCAAAGTGAATCTCGCTTTCACTGTAATCATTAGAGAGAGATAGATGACACCTTGTGTAGATGTGTGTTATAAAGGAAGAGAGGGGAAAAGCAGTCTTTAGTTTTCGGTTTCATCCTGTCTGATGTCATAGTATCAAACTCTCAGTATGCACATTCTGCTATAAAAAGAACCAATGTTCGGTTTTGGCCCTCAGCACAAGCAAGTTTGAACCTTGCAGAGAGTGAACACAGAAAACATTTGTTGAAACAGAGGAGAAGAGGAAGATTCACTGACTAATTGATTCTCATTCTTCATTACACTGTAGTCAAAGTAGACACACTCACACAATCACTATGAAAGTCAGATTAAGGTACTGAGGCAGGGCAGAATAAGGGCATTGATATAAATCTGTCATTTGGATATTCCCCATGGTGCTTTGCTTCTTAGTGCAACTAAATAACCTCTAAGCCCTCTGAGGTTAAGACCTAAACATGTTTAAGTTTTTGAGGCAATCAAGGCTTATTTTCTGCATTTTTCCTTCTGGAGAAGCAAATTCGAGAGGACATCTGTTCCGTTATGAATTTCTCATAAATCTTAAGCTTTCCGATGCTTCAAATGAGGCTTCATTCAAGCCAAATGAATGAAACATGATGGTAAACCCCTCACGCGCTGGAGGTTGTCATGCAATATTGAGTTGCGTATAATCACTGTGTAATCTGTCTGTGTGCCAGGGGAGGGTGGAGCGAAATCCCCTTATACAACAATATCACGCCAAGATCACAAACTCTTTCTACTCTCTTTGGTAATGAAAAGCTGCGAGATTCTTCTGTTAATGTCAAGCCTTTGCTCTTGGGCAAATGAAGACAGAGAATTGAAAGTGTGATGTTTGGAGCAGTTCCTCCATTTAGATGTTAAGATCATATTTGTTTGTGGTTTTGTTTGAAGCACATTTGTCTCTGTAAAAACTTCATTGATGTGACTGGTGAAATTTAGAAGTGTGACTGTTTTTGAGAGTTTTGAGTGTTGGACAGGCATGTTTCAGGCATGTAGGCTATTATGTGTTTCTGGTTGTTTTACTCACTGGAGTAGCCCTGTAAAAAATATCCTGTTAAATTTATAATAAAAAGCTGTCAGCTATAGTTGCCAGAAGAAAATGTGGTGACAATGTTTTAGATTTTACTGGATGGCATACTGACACCTGTGTATTTAACATCTTATAACCGTATATATCATTCATTGATCTAATGTTAATATACCATGCTTAAAGAACCACCAGTATTATACAGGTGGTACAATAGAAAACCACATGATGAATTACAGATTTCAAACCATTACCATGATTTTAAACCATTTACAATTTACCTTTTACTTTACTTGTGCAAGGTAATGAACCATTAACAGGTTTTTACTATAGAATTTTTTTGTCTTTTTCTGTAAAAAAAAAAAAAAATGTGTACATTAGCTTTGGTACAATTTAATTGCAAGATCCCACCACTGACATGGGTATTTTTTCCAACATCTATTTCAAGATGTTTCAAGAAACTTTTCTGTACTGTGATTGGTGCCTTTCGTTCGATGGTGGAATGTGCATGAAACATGAAGACTATGAAAGGGATAATGTACAGTCAGCAGGTTGTATTGTATCACCCTATCATTTTGATATAATTATTTTTATTTTATTATTATTATTATTATTTGTGGGTGGGAGAAATTAACATAAGGGATTTATTAAGTATTTAATCTGTTTTAGCTTTAGTACAATTTAATTAAAACGGTCTAAAGAAAAAATAGTTCACTTGTGAATTTACAGTAAGTTCAATTTGTTAGCATTGAGCTAGCAATGAACAATAATTAAATGTTTTATTTTACTCCATTATATATATATATATATATATATATATATATATATATATATATATATATATATATATATATATATATATATATATATATATATATAATTGTTTTATTTATTTATTAGGGTGTAACAGTTCTCAGTAAAAACATAAAATAAAAATAACCATACCATTCTCCACCCATGGTTCGGCACGCATTTGCACCACAGTTCATCTCAAATCTGACCAGCATACGCATCTATATATGGATTGTTAAAAATAAATAAAACAGACAGACAGAGTTAGGCTAATGTATGTTTCTGTCGATGGATACGCTTTCTGGCTTCCCCTAAACTTTGTTCAATGCGAGTACCGTCATTTATGCCGTCATCACCCGGGTGCTGATCATTTAAGGGCTACCAATTTAAACATTTGTTTGCAAGACATGAAAGAGAACTCGCACATGCATTGTGAGAAGATTTGTGTGTGCAAATAAGCAAAACATTTGAGTTCTTCAAGTCTTGCACTTGAACGGACAAATTCATTCAAATATTATGTGAACTTGCCCGTCTTGGCCAGTATCCTAGCAAACATAGTAGGTTATGTCTTATGTGAACGTAAACAGTTGTATCAGTGTACTCTATCCGTGCATCGTCTTAAAGTGACAGCAGCCGAGTATTACTGCTGTCTGTGTTTTTAATGTTAATCAAACAACAAAAGACAAGGACATCACACACTGCTCTTGACTGAACAGCTTGTAACTTTACATCTATAATGATTGATCTTTATTTAATTTAACAGTGAAGATTATGTGCAGTGTTTTACATTTTGACTACTTTATTCAGTTACCTGAAAATTACTTACTTACTGTTAGATACCTAAATAACCTGGAATGCACTGTTTATTTTATTTGTATCTTTGCTCTATTGTATTTATCTGTGCTGTTGGACACCACTCTACCTGTATGTGAGTACTAGGGTCTGTGTGCTCTAAGGTCCGTGATGGACTGTTCATCTCTGTCATATTGACGTGGTAGCACTGTAAATTCATTAGTACCATTAAATAACTTTTTGTATAGATACCAGATCTGTCCGGGTTCAGAAAATGAACGTCTATAAAAGTGCACAACAGCATCGTAGCTCTGTGATGTCTTGAGAGAGATCTCCTCTCTTCTCTTTCTGTTTTTGTTTTTATGCAAAGCACTGAGTTGGGAGGAGTGACACACAAACACATCCAAAATGGGGAAAGACCTCAGTATTGTACTGCCTCACCCATGGCCTAATTAAAATTCACACAGAGACCGTCTCGCTTTTGTTCCCTTAGTACAGCAGTATTGTTCTTCAGGAGTGAACAGCTCCAGCAGTGCTATACTAACCCTGCTAGCATTGCACAGCTGTCCTCTTCTCTGGAGATTTAGCCTACTTTAGCCTCAGACTGACAGAAATAGGTTGTTTCTTTCAAAAAGGGAACTATCATCATTACTCTATTGAATGGAGTAGCCTGTTGGTATACAAACACATCAAACACACACACTACCTTGAATCAGTCTTTTTCTCCTGCCAAAAAAGTGTCATATCCACAGAAATCCCTGGAATTGGACTATGTGGGTTAATTGCTTGCCATTTTCTCAAAGAAAGCTGTTAATATTCAAGTTTGAGAGCATAGGAGATTTCTCACTTTCTCTTTCTCTCTCTTTGTGTTTCTTGTCAGATAATCCTCATTCTCTAAGGCATTATTGAATTCTCTTGTCTTTTTTTGGTTTTGTGTATGTGTGTGTTAGAGGGAGAGAGCGCAGTGAAGGTGGGTTAAGAATGAGTCTGACGTCTGCAGTGGTCTTGCCTTCACCGCTTGATTCTCATTCACCTCTGCAGATCCACGTCAAAACAAACCGACCTTTTAAAGCCTCAGCTGGCTTTGAAGTGATTGAGTCACTTTCTCTCTCCCTCTCTTCGCCTTTTTCTCACTATACGAAATGAACAACTATGCATTGCCTGCAGGCCTCTTTGATGTCTGCTGATTTTTTTTCCTGTTATCTTAATTATATTGGACAATGTGTATTCCTGCTCTCAGATTTGCGCACATTATCTTTTAGCGGCTTTGCATGGAATCGGGCTTCCATCTCAGAGAAAAAAAAGAGGAATTTACATCTGCAACTTTATTTGTGTTATTGTGTTTATTTATGTCAAAGTATAACAAATATATAACAAATAATTGAACTTCTTGTGTTGTTGGAAAAAGGGCTGGGACTGACAGTGTTTGCATTAAAACATGAATGACTTACATCATTTCACCCATCCTAATTTGTGGGACAAACAAGGAGTCTTGTTTCAGTGCTGTCATATTTTTATTTCAAATGTAATGAGATGTTAAGGTGATGTACAAATGCACAGGCCTGTTTGTCTCAATTACTGAGGGGGATATGTTCCCTATCACTGTGGTCCCTGTAAGGGCAGCTATTTCTAAACAAATGGAGAAAATCTGAACGAGAAGTGCTGGATAGAAACATATCCTTATTGAAACTAATCAGGAATATTAACCACACAATAATACCAAGCTCTTCCCCTTTATGTAATCTGCCCTGATTGTGGGTTTGTGTGACTTTGATTAAAAGAGAAGGGGGGCACCAGATCACTAAGCCCAGGGGAGAGCCCCTCATTTTCTCCCAGTGGCCTCCTGTGACCCACCACACACACACACACACACACACACACACACACACACGGAGCATCAGTCTGGTGTCTCCAGACGGAAAGTTTCAAATCCTTGACAGGACTGTTAATCCTTGTGCGAGTGTCTTTTCCTTTTCTTCATCCTCTTCTTTAACTTTGCCACTTTCACTTCATCTCAGCAGATTGTGGAGATGACTGCTATTTTAGGGTCAGCGTGTAAAAGAGCAGCTGAGATGCTGTTTGGTGAAGGACAGACAGTTCCATAGAGATGCCTGAGGCCTTAACAATCATTGAAGATCCACCAAAGTTTGTCGCTTTTAATGTTTAACAAAACCATAACCCAACCTGGGATGTTGAAAATTTCAAATGTATTTCTATAGCACATTTAAAAGCAACAGAGTTGCACCAAAGTGCTGTACAATAAAAAGTTGAGCAAAAGTGTTAAATGAAAAACAAAATATAAACACATCAAACAGAATCTAAGAAAACTAGAAGTGTACAGCTGTTACTGTTCACACAAAAATGAAAATTGTCATTCCAAACCTGTATGACTTATTTCTTTTGTAGAGCACACAATTATTTTTTTATTTTTTATTTTTTTAAAGAATATTGTTGCCACTTTTTCAATATATTGATGGACTGGGGCTATTAAACTTCAAAATGACATTTAGAAACACCATAAATATGGTAAAAATGGTCATATGACTCATCTCTTCTGAAGCCATACAATAGCTTTATCTGATGAACATGACAAGATTGAAGTATTTAAGTGCATTTAAAAGTAAATTAATTAAGTGTACTTTTAGACTTAAATTTTAAGTGACATTTTTCAGAAGACTTAGTACACAATTCATGTGGACCACCTTATGATATGCTTTTATAAGTGTGTGTGTGTGTGTGTGTGTGTGTGTGTGGTGCTTGCCCTTATTCCGAAAACGGCACGATGGTATTCTTCAGAAATGTACCTTTTGTACCGTTTCACTGAAGAAAGAAAGTTATACGGGTGAGTAAATGATTACAGAGCTTTCATTTTGGGGTGAAATAATAATTTAATTCGCTGTCATTCAGCTTCTCCACCTCTGTGTGCATGGGAAACCTGAGCACTGAGAGACATCAAGAGATATGTTCCTCTCGTCTCTCGCAGAGAAAACTCCCTTTCTTCCTCCTCTGAGGAATCATTTTGTCTACTGCACTGTCTTGTCTTTCAGTAACCATTCACCGAGAGAAGTGTCGCGTTTAGCAGAGCTTTGTCCTTGTTTGCCTGGAGGAGGGAGTTCAGTGCTATCACAGGACACCTTTCACATGCTCTCTGACTGCAGTCACTCAAATCAGTGTGTGTACGTGTGTGTATTTGCATGTGTGTATGTTTGTGTTTTGCATTTGCTTAGCTTTTTGAGGCAATCCTTTCAGAAAACAGGGAACAAGTTAGAAGAATGAAGAGGGCGAGAGTTAAACTATTAGCATTGTAGTATCAAGCAGGTGGGGTCACCTGAGCACTTTTTCATATGAAATCCAAACTCTTCAACTGTGATGATCTGCCATTTTATTCCAAAACCAATTTTAAGCAGTTCATTTAACTTCATTTCTCCTATTTTTATTTTACTTTTAGATTACCTTTGCTATCATCTGACACAGAATTACATTTCATCTTTAAAACACTAATAATTTAATAACACAAATGTGATCTTTCAGAAATCTAAAGTTGATATCTATATTTCATAATGTACATGTATAACATGATTCCTGTATTCACTTGAAGTATTTAAAATGATAGATTTTACTGTTTTATTTTTATTTGCCATAACATGAGAATAATTATCAGTGTAAATAATTAATAATTACAGGATGATGCATGTTTTTTTTCTCTCTTCACACTCATTTATACATAAAAACAACATATACTTCATGTTCATAACCCTGCAGGTTGTCCTGCCCAAGATAAGCATCAGTCAGACTTTGTCTGTCATACATCTGTAGTTAGAGTGAAGAATGTCTGTACTAAATGTCGAAGTAAATAAGTTTTACTACTTCATGAGTGTGAGCCCAACAAAATAAATCAATTTATCCCACGAGCCTTGTAAAGTACAAGGCTTGCTGCTTAATTAAGAAGTTTTTCTTGAATTTATGTTCATGAATATCATCTGACATACTCCATAGCAGCTGTTAAAAGGGATTTATCTTGATCAGGACATCTTTGTACTTAAGATATTTCTAATCCCTGCTTTAATTATTTCTAATTACAGCCAAAATGGTCAATGGTCACAGTAGACTAGATCAAGGCCAAGACCAGCTTAAGATTCTCTGTTGTTTTGGCCTCTTTTAAGATTTGCTGAATTTCATTTTAACAACTGACCTTGTGTTTTAAGCTGCCAATCATTAGATTCCAGACACAGTATTTTTTAAGAAACTTGGTTAATTTGATATTATAAGAAATGAGGTCCCATGAGCTGCTGTTATTATTACACCCTGATATGTTGTTTATCCAAGAAGAATACTTTGGATAGACATGAGAAAAGAAAATATAACCTCACAGGCAGAGTTTGTAGGTTAGTTAGTCCAGATTTATGTGTTTGCTGAGCAAATAAAATAAGGAGTGAAGTAATGTAATTTAAAACTAAATGAAAACGACCAGGGTTTGGCTCTGAGTTATATGGGCAGAATAGGGAATGAGTCAGGACAGACTTCTGTTTACATAAATACAATTATGAAGAGGTTTTCAAGAGGATCTGAGGGTGTGTTGACTGAACAATGACACAAATGTCTCATTAACAATCTGTTTGGAGAAATTCAATTGGGCTCATTAGTCCATCTTGGCTGCAAACATGTGCGCGCACACACACACACGTTATACATTTATGCAGATGTATGAAGATTATATTCACTCAGGCCTCAAGTATTCTCCATCTGTACCAGCAGCCCTTTGTTAAATAACCTCTTAATTGTTCGTAAACATTTAATCAGAATCATTGTCCCTTATTTACTATCCTTTCCTCCTCATTTTAAGTCCCTTTCTCTTCTTCCAGCACACCCGCCTCTCTTTAGTGTTTGTCAGGAATTGTCGCTGTAAACATGTTGACAAATGGCCCTTTGAAAGCCCAGTTACAAATGACTTTTATTCGGCAACAAAGCAGTTATTTGAGTGGCCTCCCTGGGCTTGCTTTACACCCACTTTAGTGATCAGCTGTCTCATGGCCAAGCACCTCAGGCTCTCGGCCCACCCATGACGATGGTTTCATGAAGGACCTTATTTAAAAATGCACTGCTCCCACATCCCGTTTTCTGCTAATGATGCTTTTCTGTTCCACCATGACATGTAAATACAATTTGTCTTGGCATTTTGAAGTATTAAAAAAATAAATAAGAAAACTTGAAACTGACACAGCCCAATAGCCATGGAGTTTTGAGTTGCAGTGCCATATTTTTTTCTCCCCCTTAAAAAAGGAAGGCTTTGGATTGTAAGAAAATATCTTATTGTTATTATTGTGTGTCCTTCTGTGTCTTGGTGGCTCTGTCTTGCAGCTTTATAGCAACACTTGTTCCTTTTAATGAGTTAAGGTAGAATCTGTAGAAAGACTGTATTAAATGCATTGTATGCATCTCCGTCCGAGTGTGTCTGTTTGATGGAATCCAGTGTTGATAAAGACAGGAGTGTGTGTGTGTGTGTGTGTGTGTGTGTGTGTGTGTGTGTGTGTGTGTGTGGAAACTGGAGATTCAGTCTGTAAGTGTGTCTTAGAAGCTTCAGTGATTCAGTTTGTGTATGCAGAGTGGATATACTTTCACTAAGTGTATGTGTGTGTGCTTGAGGAGATTTGGTGACTGTGTGAAGCCCCTCTTTAGTGGAGCATTGCCTGTGCGTGGAGTTTGGTCGTAGTGGATGGCTAGTCCAGGACAGAACAGCCTTTCATTCACACCCAGGGTGAGGCTCCAACCTGCAATAAATGAACATTCGATCTCCTTGAGTTTCTATTGCGCTCTCACTTTGATTTTCTTTCGCTCTCTCTCTCTCTCCAATTACCCACTTTGTTCAGGATACAGGTCAGATGTCCATGCATGACCTGACGTGTGGATGGAGAAGAACGAAAGGGAGAAGGAGGAAAATTAGGTATTCAGAATGAAGTGTAGCACATGTTCTGCAGAAAACCCACTACATTTGGACTTTTAGCAGGCTTTTGAATACTTTTTAAAAGTTTAATTGAACACAAGTACACAACACTATTCATTGTGTTAGTTTTGTGTATAGAGAGGTAGTAGCTTCAGAAGCCATGAAAAAGAGTGGCTTGTTTATCTCTGATTATCCCTGCATAGAACAAGCAAAAGTTTGTTTGGCCTGAGGCAGAATCATCCTGTCTTGTTTCCTGGTGTGTGTATGTGTTTGACACATTACACTGAAGGAAAACTAAAATATGTTTGTCTCTGAGTGCCCCTTTTTTTCTCTGTTCACCACTGGGTTCCCACTGTGATTATTGTTTGTATAATTTTAAGCAAAAAGAAAGAAAAGCATGAAATACAATTATTAAATCTCAAATAGAATGAAAAGAGAAAACAACATATAACTAAAGTATTTTTTTCAATTAGCAGATGATTTTATCCAGTGTAATGTAATTGGGGAAAACAAGTGTAGAATAAATATAGACATACACCATATGTGACCCGTGCTGGCAAACGGAGTTTGTGCACAGTATAATTTCGAGCTACAGGCAAAACAAGGGAAAAATGAAGATTTTGGCCGATTTTGAGGTTTTCACAAAAATAAGTTAATTAAGCCCTCGTCTAGCGATCCAAAATAGCAATTTTATTTGTACATTTTCTGGGAGGAGTACCTTTTCTTTGTCCATGAAAAACGATCTTACTCATGTTGACGGACATGTGTAAGTGTAACATTATTTCGATTTTACAGTAGGTCTTAATATCTAGGCTGTCTGCTTCATTAAAGGGGGGGTGAAACACTGTCAATCTCATGTCAATCTTGAGTACCTATAGAGTAGTATTGCATCCTTCATATCTCCGAAAAGTCTTTAGTTTTATTATATTTACAAAAGAAAGATACGCTGTACAGAGTCTTTCCGAATAAAACCGAGCAGCTGGAGGCGTATCATGTGGGCGGAGCTAAAGAATCACGAGCGCTTGCAGCTATTGCGTTGAGAGTGTCTGAAAGCTGTGACATCCTAAAAATGTGGTATGTACTGTAATTGTATATATTTGCTTAGCGGCTTGTCATGTGCGAGTTTTACAACATTTGTGTGTGTTTACTCATGGTTTATGAGGACATGATTTGGTTTATGGACTATTGTATGCGATTTAACGTTAGAAGTAGCAAGTGGAACGGTTTTGCACTAGTGCGTGTTTACATAGAAAAACAATGGAATAGTAGTGCATTTGAATGAAGAAGAGCGCTTTGTGTGTTTGGGGTGGTTTTACAATAAACAAACAGACACCTATAGTGGTCAGCTAAACAAATGTATTTAAACACACACCATACAGTGCATGTTCCATTGATAAATTAACTATACGTGATCATGTTGTTTACTTGAGGTACACTTACGCGCCGATAGCATTTGAAGCAGTTTCACTCACCGTCTGCGGTTACAATGCACAACCGTGAACCTTTATCACTGGGACCACTCCATCTTTCAGCATTAGACTATATGCAAATCCGGCGTCGAACTGGACCTTGTTTATAAAACAATCGTCGCTGAAATGCAGGGAACAAACAAAAACACTTGCGCAACTCCGTTGCTGCTCCGGAAAAACAAACTCCATCCACTGTCCCATTAATGCTGGGTTCTTTGGGAAGCTGTACAGGGTTGTCTTGCCCTGACAACCAAAAACACACTTCTTTGGTGACATTGTTGATTTTGTGAAGTCCTGTAACTGCAGCTAACGACTTTCCTAAAGCCGAGCAAAGCGCGTTTATGGGCGTGCATTTGCTCTCTCACGCCCTTCCGGGAGAAGTGCCCGTACGGCCCGTACAAGGACATTCCACCCTTGTTGACGTCACGCAGACCCATACTCGAAAAAACTTTACGAAACTTGTGAGAAACCGGAAGGAGTATTTTTGGCACAGAAATACTCCATTAAACGTCCAACTTATCTTTTGAAACTTTGTCCATGTTTAGCATGGGAATCCAAGTCTTTAACAATGTAAAAAGCTCAGTATGCATGAAACAGCAGGATTTTAAGGTATGGTTGCTAGGTGATTTTTGTTTTGGAACCCTCAGAAAACTTGCTCATTGCGACCAATTTTGCCAGCACGGGTCACATATTATTAGAATTATCATGCAGGTGTTTTCACAAATTAGCATGACGTATAGAGAACTTAGCTATAGTTATCCTATAAATATGGAGATGCATGATGCTATATTGGTTCTTGGCCAATATTAGGGTGTCTTCTTGTATATCTGTCAATATAATTTTTTATGTGCATGCTAATTTTAACATTTAGATGACCTTTTAGATTACCTAGAGAATCATTAACAACACTAATAACACTATTAAATGTATTCTAACAAATCTGAAAATGAATATTCATTGTTCATTACTGTATATTATAATTTTTTTGATGCATGCCTGAATTTACTTGTAAAATATTGTGAGTCTGTGTAAGTGAAAGTCTGTGGCAGCTTTTAAGTTCCAGTTTTGTCCGTTCTTTCCTACATGTTTTTCTCTTCCTATTCTAGGAACTGACATGACACCAGCATACAGTGATGCAGAAAGCGTATATAAGTGTTTATGCAGAGTGCACAAATGCACTCTGACAGGGAAAATGAAAGAGAATATTGATCCCATGCCAGGCTCAGTTGCCTGGCACCCTGTTGTGCTGCCTGTTAAGACCCTCTGTTCCCCTTTGACACTAAGCAAAATGCTGGCAGGATGTTTGTTGAATACTGAGGAAAGTGTTCTTGAGGTGGCCCCATTAAAAGTGTGTCAAACGAGTGTGTGTGTGTGAACAGAACCGGCTGTTCCCGTGGCAACAATCCTATTCGAGTCTGGCCTCCTGGTTTTTGGATCCGCAAGTGGATGTTTCTTCCATGTTCCATGTTCCTTGATGGAATGCCAGGACTCACAAACATGCAGTCTGTGTCCCGGCTTGTTCAGGCCTCAGCCCAAATCTATCTGTTTGTTCCACCGGATAGGATCAAACTGCGGTCTCTTCATAATCAGCTGTTGACCATTAAAATGTGTTTTTTGTCTCACAAGATATGCACATTGAAAAGGGCTTCCCTGGACCTTCTATGTTGTCCAACTGTGGAACAGAAACTTTACATGGTCTCATTTCCTGTTATCACTGTCGTCGTTTGTTTCTGTCAAGCGTCAAGCCCTGTACTACAAAACTTCATTACAGCATTTTTAAAACAGACATTCACATTTTCATGTCTTTTTTTTAACCAACTTTTTATTGGCATCAGATCGACCAATCCACTGACTGACGGACAGAGTCATATAGGTTTGGATCGACATGAGGTTGTAATTTAGAATTTACCATTTTAATGTTTAGGTGAACCCCTTTAAGTGAACCCCTTTAAGTATGCCAATTCATTCTGAGACACTTCAAGCCAATGTCAAAATCAAAAAACTAGCAGTGATGAAAGCCGACTGTGTTGTCACCTTGCTAGTTCAAGTGTTCGTTCTTTAAATCTGTTTGGTTTTAGTTAGTTATTTGATGCTATAAAAACGGGGGTGTGACATCATGATTCACAGCTGAGATTGACGGCTTCTCAGAGCAAAGTCGTCACTGAGGCACTAACAGACATTTTTTGGGAACTTCTGGAGGATTGGAGCTTTAACTTTAATCTCTACATTTCCATGGCTGTTTATTTCACAAAAAGTTGTTGATTAGGCGGGACTGTGAGCGGGACCTTGATATCGCGGCTCAACTTCACGCTCACTACTAAAGACTTCAAACCCGAGATGTCAGCGCCATATTTGAACGCTGCCAGCTTCACTTGCATCTATGGAAGAAAGTGAAAGTGCGTCGTCCATGTTTTTTTGAAGGTATTGATATGAAAATATTTTGCGTTGGAATGCGCAGGTAAGATTATTTAAACACTGCAAAAACTAGCCCAACAGAGGCTCATCGACATAGCTCATAGCCCAACCATCAGCTTAGTGCATCACGGTCCTTACAATAATAAATGAGGCTTCCAGAAGGCTAACTGGAGAGGTGCCATAACTAAATTTCTGAAAACATTTCACTTAATGCGCTGGCAACTACAGTATGTATCTTGAATGGGGTTCCTGCAGATCCCTCTACTCCACACTTCTCTCTCACTGTTTAAGTTTTCTCACCATCAATCTTTTTAATTCCTCTGTCCTTATCTCATGATGAAGAGCTTTTGGATGTGCTCCTATGTTGTTCTTGAAGTTAAAATAGGGTAAGCTTTTAATATGGACCATGTTAAACTATCAGGTGAGGAAAGGTTGGAAGATTTGTGAAATGTATGAGAAATGAATGCGTGGTTGCGCTGTTTTGCACTCTGTGGGATAAATGAAGTCCTTCATGCTGGTGAAAGAGCTAGTGGAAAAAGTTTTGAAATAAACTAAATGAAGTGAAATTTTATGTGAAAATGTATTGCAAGTAGCCTGCATGTGAAACACGTTTCGATGTTAGATTAGAAACTATTGGCTTAGAAACACAGTCTAAATATTCTGCAGAAGATGTTTTGTAAAGACGCTTTTTATTCTGCAAGGATGCATTAAATTGATCAAAAGTGACAGTGAAGACATTTAGAATGCTACAAACAATTTCTATTTCAAATAAATGTTATTCATTTAATCAAAGAATCATGAAAAAAATTCCACAAAAATACAGCACTACTCTTTTTAACTAACATAAAATGTTTCATGAGCTCATATTAGAATGATTTCTGAAGGATCACGTGACACTGAAGATGTACACACACTTTTCTGGCAGTATGATTTGTCTTGCTTATTTAGCTGTGTGACAGGGTCCTTCTCAACTTATGACATTTCCTAAACACCACGCCAAAACTTCTAAATGACTTCTGACATATGGCTTTTTGTTAACTTATAAATGTATTGCTGGCTAATGCAATATATATATATATATATATATATATATATATATATATATATATATATATATATATATATATAGTTTTTTTTTTTTTTTTTTTCAAAAGGACACTTGGGGGTGTTTTTTTTTGACACTTGTGTGTGTGTGTGTGTGTGTGTGTGTGTGTGCATTTTCGTAATTAGTCCAGTGGGCTGTTTTGAGGGCGAGCAAAGGTACCAGATGGACTTGGGGAAGGGGGACTGGCATTAAGACAAGTCAACAAAGCCAGACAAAAAAAAAAAAAAAAGCAAAGAATGGGAAGGAAGAGAAGAAGTGTAGAGGGGACAAACAACCGAGCGCATCACTGTCAGGATGCACCTCCTCCCTCCTCCCATCTCCTCTCATCCTCTAATCCTTTATCACGTCATCACACTCGTTCAGATGAATCTGGATATCCAGTGGAAGAAATGGCAGTTACACTTGTGCTAAAGTCAGTTAGTGTTCTTTTGTGGGAGAGAGCCGTAATCCCCTATTAAGCCTGAGAGCCTGTTTGACCTAACTATAAACAGCGCCACACCCCCAATAAATATCCAAGTAAAGAGGCTTAAGAAAGAATAAAGAAATGAATTACTTTGTGCCTTATGAACACATTTAATGTTGTTTTAGTCCTCATATGCTGCTTGATTTGATTTGCTGCTGTTGTTATTTTTGCACTTAATCTCCATGGATTTCAAGTCTTGAGGATAAATGTATTTTTTTACTGTGACTATTTGGCTAAAGTACTTTGTGGATACTTTGTTGTGGTGTAATCACAATATTACACTTTTAGTCCACTTGTTTTTCTTATTTAAACTAGAGTTGTTTTTCCCAAAGACAAAGTAGCTTAAACTGTGAAAAATATTTTGTAGCGCCGTGTTGTTCTTTTGGTCTCTAAACGCAGGATATGGAGTCTTTATCTGTGTTCTGACGTTTTCGCAAGGTCTTGCATCTGTATAGCTGTCCTAACCTGCACTTCTGATCTGTGGCCTGGGAAATAGAGTAAGGTTTTAGGCGGGCATGTTTTTGAAGATGCGTTGAGAGACAGTGAGTAGAAGGGGAAAAAAGCTGTTTTCCTCCGGAGAGATGCTGAGAAAATGTAGGAAGGCATAGTGAGAAACGGGCAGGGAAGGGGAAAAAAGATCAGCTTGCTAGAAAGAAAGAAAGGAAGAAAGCAAGAAAGCAAGAGAGCATATAGGAGGGGTTTAGCTCCCCAGAAGACACCAGACTTTGACTCCTGCTTGACAGGCTGCTGGGTCTCGGACCATACGGGCCTGTCTCTTCCACTATCAGCCCAGCTGCACTCCCCCTCTGTCCCCGCACCTGACACTTTGACACGGGCACAGCAGTGACAAATAGCTGGAGCTTTCACCTTCTGTCACCCTGTCTGGACTGTGCTAAATCAGCCCAGTGATATTGTAGCCTGGCCCCACTGACAGGTCCTCTGTCACAACACGGCACTGATCGGGGTCTCTATGGGTGGCTTAGTCCTGCAGAGGAGGGGGCTCTTTCTTCTCTTCATAATGCACTGAGAGTCAGTTAAGCAGCTTGTCAGTTGGTGTGGCATAGAACAGAGGCGAGAAAGAGAGAGTGTTTGCGAGATGTGGGTGCATTGAGCGGGAGTGTGCAAGAGAGTGTTTATGGTTTTACTTGGCTATACTTTGGGGACAAAATTGTAAAATCTGACATAACCTCCAAAAAAAAAAAAAAAAAGTATCTATAACTATAATGTACTAACAAAATGTTTATATGGTAGAAATGTATTTAGTTAGTAGGTAGAACAACAAGTCAACATGTTTGTGTTTGTGAGTGGGTGTGCACTGGTTGCATAAAATAAAATATCTACAGAATGAGAAGTGAGTGAATGTTATAGCCTAAAATTGTGGTAATTCACGTAAACTTTAATCAATTTCTTCTCAGGTGACGTGTTTTTCGGCACAAGGCTGGGACAATAAACTCTCCCCTCTAGCAATCTGTCATTGACATGAGATCGCAGCAATAGCCAAGGACAAAGATCCAATCAATTCATCATGGACAAAATTGAAGCCCCCCTGTAGTCAATAATTGTATCCCTTAAAATTCATCTTTGATCACCAAAATTACATTTTAAAATGTTTTTTTTTGTTTGTTTTTTGGTTTTTATTCATGCCTTAAAATAGCTTCAATGTAACTCTACACTCTTGCTTCATTTAGTATATGCGGAACCATGAATCTGAACATGAGCCCCGCCTCCACTCACTCAGACTAGCTCAGAGATCCACTCGCTTCATTTTACTTTTAGTAAATGCTGCACAATGGCAAGTGGAAATACTAATTTAATTCAGCCATATATGTTTGATCCAGAAACTACGGAAGAATTGTCTACAAGTCAATGTATCAGATTGGTAATGTGTTTTATGTATCGCTCTCTACAATGTTGGACACACAGTGGTAATTAACATGATTAGCCTTTGGCTTGACTACGTTATCAATGATGATAATATGTTTCTAATGTTACACAAACCATATTTTAATTCGTCATGGCGTTAGACAGCTGCCTTCTGTAAATCTGTATCCTTAAAAGTGCTTTGAATAAGACATATAGTTCATCATAACATTGTAATATACATCATATACATAATTCACCCGCTATATTGTTAAAGGTACCTGATTTTTCATATCAACAGAAAAATACACCAGAATAACTTGGCTTCTCTTGACTCCTCTGCTTTAGAGCGGTTATAGTTAATGATATGCTTTAGCCCGGCCACATGTTGACATGATTGGTTACAAGGTAGTTTGTGATGTAAGAAACACCGTCTGTTTCAAACCTCTTTGGTTCACTGCAGTTTTAAGGAGAAAATACTCAGCAATGGTGTTGACTTTGTGAGAATTTGCACATGGTTTGTCTTAAAGCGTATTAAAAACACCACATAGCGTATAAACAACATTAAAAACTTGATTTTCACCACAGGATGGTCTATACATTTTGTCTTGTTTGAGAATCCGTTTCACTGGGATATACGTCAAAATGGGGAAGACAAGACTGTCGCAACTTCCGTTGCATGTCCCGTTCATGCCAACTTTAAGAATAGAGAATTACTATTGACAGACTTATAAATCAGCCTAGCCATTTTGAGATTATTGGCCTCCACTATATCCACTAGGGCGAATAACAGTTTTTATCTCCCCACTTTGTCAGTTCCATATTCTGCCAGCAGCTTTAATTTAATATGTTTTGATGTCAGCAAGTTTGTGTAAATGTCTTTGTTAAACTGTATTACAGCTTTAATTCAAAAATAAGTTTTCATGTCAGCAAATCTGTGTACATCTGTATTGCCTTTAAATCAGCCATCATTAGCCAAACACTACTTTTGACTATAATTTCAAAACAAGACACACAGGAATCTGTATCCACCATTTTCAACAGGGGGGTACTTTAAGCCATTTCCTGTTCACCTGTGAGACTTCTGATTAATTATTTATAATCTTATTATTTTTAATCATTTTAGTTTTATGTACGTCTTTTTGTTTAAATGCTTTTTGGAGTTTTCATCAGAAAGAATAATAATATTTTTTTGACTATTGTGCCAAAAGTTTAAATTATGGACAATTGTGGTCAAATTGAATCTTTATTTAAACTTGGACCTCAACATAGCTTGAGAATACCTGTGAAAAAGAGTCCGTAACGTTTGGTGAATCATGCTATAGTGACATTATGATCAACATGAAGACAGATAGAGAGAGAAACCAGCAAATAATAGATTATTTAATATCTTCTGAATGTAGGGCCCACCATTGCCCGCAGCACACTTGTTAAATTCATGTCCCTGTTTCTCCTTCTTTCTTTCATATTTCCGCTGTCAGTCTGTCTCCCTCCCTCGATTCTTCTTTCTGCCCCCTCAGGCTTCAGGGGCCAGATGCATCTAACAGCACATTTAGCTAAACTACAGTACGCTGAGTTTTTTTTTTCACCCCCTTCCTTTCCTTTGCTCCTCTTCTCTTTTCTCCTTTCCTCTTATAAATCCCATCCCCCTCTCCCTTTCCTCCTTCCCTATCTCCCACAGCTGAAATGGAATTGGATCAAAGAAGGGAGGAGGAAAGGGGGATAGAGAGAGAGAGAGAGAGAGAAAAAAACGCTCTCATTGGGTTTTATTGAAATATTTATAGTTCAAGGTTGGCTGGCTAAATTGAATATCTATGCTGATCTCACCCGCCTGTTTAACTTGTGCTTAGGCAAATATGTTTCCTAGGTGATAACCTTTTATGTACAGGTCTGACTTCATTGAAATGCATGAAGATAAAAACGTGTCACACTTCAGAGAGGCTCGGGTCTGCCACGCTGCTGCCTCGATTATTCAAATGATAATTGACCCCCACCTGTAGCTGGCTTATTTTTTCTCCTCCATCACTTCATTGACTTTTAAGATATGGAATAAATACCATTTTTGTCATTTACATTACAAACCGTCGCTGAATGTCAAGCACCTCTGGCAGGAGATGAGAAATATATGGCCAATTATTATTTCCAGTCCTGTTAATAATGTAAACGGTGCTGATACCGATGGTACCTAAAGCGTTCAGTGTTGTGCGGCCTCATTTTCTGCCACATAACAAATATGTTGATGTTTATCATCATTTATATGTATAATTTTTCAGCTGGAATGCGTATAGTGGCTGGCTGTCAGCAGTGATTAATTGACATCTAGTGTCAAGCCACTGAACTGTGTGATTTAAAAGAGCCGTGTTATAATATATCATCCACTTTCTCAGGCTGAAAGGAAAGCTGTCAATTGTTTGGATGTATTTGTCAAAAACGTGTGCGAACAACCCCACCTTCGTGCTCAACAGTGCTTTGTAAATTGTGCCAAGCATAAAGCCCTCATTTTTATTAGGCCAAAAAAAGTGTTTACTTTATCAAGCAGCATCCTCAAAGGACACTCGTTTTCAGATGAATTACATTTCGGATAATTTTAAATAACTCATTAAAGAGTAATACCTCCCCATTATTAAATGTGATTGACCGTACGCTTTGATAACCTTCTCCCTCGCTGTACAAACAAATGGCCGCAGTTTAGCTCCTAATGAGCAGGGATGCTAAATGTCCTCTTGCTTCATTAGCGCATGCATTAACCAGAGCACTGATTTAAAAAGCGCTCTAATGAAAGGCGTCGAACGTTTCCCACTTCACTGCCGCTGCCTGTTTGCTCAGAGCCAACCAAAGCTCCAGAATTAGAAATGTTTAATTATGAAAATGGTTACTGTGGAGAATTTCAAACACACTGCCTCCCCAGATCATTAGTTATGGAGTGAGGTGGAAAAAAAAAATAATAAAAAGAGAAAAAGAAATAAAGGAGAGAGAGAGAGAGAGAGAGAGAGAGAGAGAGAGAGAGAGAGAGAGAGAGGGTAAAAATTGAGAAGAAATGCTCTCAGCAATGAAGGGTTCATATTTCAAGCTTATAGCCGCTAAAAGGGTGTACTCAGAAAATCAATTTTATGAAAGTCCGCTCAGCACTAAAGGGAGCTCTATGCAACCGAGCAATCTTAAACTAACGTCCAAAACGATGGCATAGGCTCTGATTCATGCTGGATATCACGAATGCATTCCCCTTGGCTTACACATTATCCTCCAACTTGAGGTCAAAGGTTTCGTCTTGGTTTAAATCAAGTCATGTGTGTATATTTTAAATAATTTGATTTACTTAATATAAATATAATAAATATGCATGTATTAGTTATAAAATAAATATATTCTATCTATCTATCTATCTATCTATCTATCTATCTATCTATCTATCTATCTATCTATCTATCTATCTATCTATCTATCTATATCTATCTATCTATCTATCCATCCATCCATCCATCCATCCATCCATCCATCCATCCATCCATCCATCCATCCATCCATCCATCCATCCATCCATCCATCCATCCATCCATCCATCCATCCATCCATCACTTTACTTTAACTGTCCTCGAAAGGCAATTTGTTATGTAGACAGCAGTATAAGCTGTTTCGTTTTTTATCTAGTTGTGCTCAAAAGTTTACATACACCTTGCAGAATCTGCAAAAATGTTAATTAACAAAATAAAAGGGATCATACAAAATGCATGTTATTTTTTTATTTTGTGCGGTCCTGATTAAGATATTTTACATAAAAGATGTTTACATTGTTCAGACAAAAAATTAAATGAATAGCTGAATTTATGAAAATGATTCAAAAGTTTACATACCCTTGATTCTTAATACGGTGTCGTTACCTGGATGATCCATGCCTTTTTTTGTGTGTGTGTGATCATTGTTCTTAAGTCCCTTGTTTGTCCTGAGCAGTTAAACTGCCCAACGTTCTTCAGATCAATCTTTTCAGGTCCTGCAAATTCTTCAGTTTTCCAGCATCGTTTGCATATTTGAAACCCTTTCCAGCAGTGACTGTATGATTTTGAGATCCGTCTTTTCACACCGAGGACAACTGAGGGACTCATGCTCAAACTATTTAAAAGGTTCACTGATGCTCTAGAAGGAAAGGAAGGGACTTTTGAACAGGATGATATTTTGTTTAAATATATATTTTTTTTCTCATTTAGTACTGCCCTTCGGAAGCAACAGAAGATGCATGTTTCCCATGAAGACAAATTAAGTACAATTTACTTTGATCGTCAAACTGCGAAAACATTTTCTTAACTCTGCAAGGGGAATGTAAACTTTTGAACACAACTGTATCTATGTAGTGTCAATTGGCTCTGCCTCTATATATGAACTATCTTTAAACATTTGTAAAAGACATACACAGAGACATACTGCAAATTTTATCAGCGCATGTATTTTGCTAATTTTCTTATATCTTGATTAAATAAAAGCACAGAATACCATACACAAATGTCACTCTGTGTGCACTGCAATCGCATTGGTGTCTGCCGTCAAAATGAAGACTAAACCGCCACTTACTCCATGCTGACTCATTCGCACACACCAGCTTTCTGTGGCCAAATGACATACGTCTGCTTTTTTTATCTGTCTGTTTGATGGACCCCCGCTTGGAGAGAGTCCTCTAGGGCGGATAAATGTGGCAGACACATGTGGAGACCTTAGCTGAAATACTGATGCTCAGAAACATTTGACACGTTGCACGTGTTTCAGTAGGTCCTGCTATGCTGCTGGACATAATAGAGTATGTGTGTGTCTGTTGTTCAAGTGTAAGGTTTTTTTTTCTTTTTCTTTTTGAGGTTAGATAACAATGTCTGAGATGTCTGGGCCATGCAGTGTTTTGCGGTGTGTCGTAGGGGGCTAGTTTGGTCATAAACATGGTTATTGGGTGATTTGGTGTTTGTAAAGTTCAGTAATTATATATGTTTGTGTGTGTTTGTTTATACAGGCATATGCTAGTATTTGTTGTGTCATCAAGAATGAACTTTTGTGCTTGTGTATTTAGGCTGGGTGGGTGCATTTAGATAAGGGCTTGGGAAATTACTGTATGTATGTGTATATATATATGTGTGTGTTTAAGATGGGAGGTCGCTGAGATTGTACAGCTGGGTAATTCTGCCCACACTCCACACCAGGGATTCCCATTAGTTAGATTGATTGGTTCCTTTCCATGCCCTTTGATTCATGCATTACACACGGCCCTAATCAGTACACTGCCTTATGGTGCCGTGCATCTGTGCATCTCTACATTAACACGCACACTTTCTTATCCATCTAAATGAGGATGTACCATAGACTTGTTTTTATGGCTAATTAAAATTTTTATAGACTAACTGTAAATAAAGTGTATGTCAATACTGTGTGTGTAGTTATGTGTGTGTATGTCATATTATTTTGTCTGTTACTTTAGCATTATTTTTATATTCTTAATCTTGAAATCTCATATCAACAGAAAATGTAAAGCTCATACATTCAAGCCTGGTGAAATAGATTATTGAGTCCTTGTGCCCTCCATATGGTTTCAACAGGCATAAGTCAGTACTTTAGCACAGAGTGTGTAAATTCATTTAAATGTATTTTATTATGTTTCCACTGGGGGTAAGACTTTACTGCTCCAGCTAAATTTGTCCTTTATGGCTCTAGACACTTATATGTTTCCCATCAGGTTTTATCACATATAAGGACTGATGATGATGATAGCAGCAATGGTGTGAAACTCTATAAAAAAATGAAATGATGAATAGTTTTGAATGAGATGCCACATGTTCCTCTGCAGATTATGACTCAGGATATGGTATATGTGATTTTAGAAGGCATTGGTAAGCAAATGCACATGAAAAACACACCATGAATTCAGTATGTATAGTGCATATCATAATCAATTATATATATCAAGAAAAAGGCTGCCTTAAAATAATAATTTAACATACTTGAACAACCAGACCTAACATTTTTGTGCAATTTAATAGCATTTCCTGCATGAGTAGAAGAGTTTACATGTTGGAAAAAGCTGGAAATGTCTGTATACCTATCAGCCTGCTAATCCAAATATGTCATGTTTACTCAAAGGAAAGTAATATATATATATATATATATATATATATATATATATATATATATATATATATATATATATATATATATATATATATATATATATATATATATATATATATATATATATATCATTTGGCTTCTCTCCTAGAATACTACAGGATTTCATTGATTTTAACAGGCTCCTTCTGACATTAATATTTAGTATGAAAATATTTTGTTTCTGAGGGAAGAGTTTCTCCATGACTCCATGATATATATAATTTTTTTTTTTTTTTTTTTTGGATGGGAGTTTTTATAGGTGTTATGTTTTAAGAGAACCAACATGGTTACACATATAGGATGAATAAACTTCAGGTTCATTTATGTACTACCAGGGAAACAAAATCTTTTGTCATATAAATTTACTTAACACAAATATACATTATGTATGTACAGTGGTACACACAAACACACACTGTGGATAACAATAAGTGGTGTATGTTACAGAGTAGAGGAGACCAGTGATGGCTTGTGCAGGGGTGAATTTTAGTACAATGAGATTTTGGAGTGGTTAGGACTCTCTCTCTCTCTCTCTCTCTCTCTCTCTCTCTCTCTCTGTGTGTGTGTGTGTGTGTGTGTGGAGAATGAATGAGACTAGCAGGTCTGTGTGGGACTGCAGGTTTACCTGCACATTCTCTCTCTGTCACTCTTATGGGCTGTTGCCAGAGCTGTCAGAGTAAGTGAAACTCCATGTTGTGCCTGGAGAGATCGGTCTCTAGAGGTCAGTGCAGTTCCACTAGTGACAGCTGCACTCACAGACCTGCTGTAGAGCCAACATGGCCGCCTAGACACTAGATGAACTTGGGGAGGGACGGGGGGCAAAATAATTAAAGCAAGCATCAAATATGTTTCCATGACAAGCAGTCACATTCACACACAGATAGACAGATACACAAACACACAGAGGAGTACAGCCCTCTAGGGTCCCTGACCTTGTCTCTAGAAATGTTGCTGTGTCTGATGGTGTAGAGCTCATGAATGAATGTAAATGAAGGACTGCTGTGTGGTTGATTCAAAGCTCTGGACTGCTCTGTCTATGAATATTATATATTTGAATAATTGATATATATTAGTTAAATCATTTTTATTGTTTTGCTGTTGTTTTCAAATCTCTAAACTTGGAGTCACTTGTCTCTAAATGTAGTAGTAGTAGTAGTAGTAATAATAATAATAATAATAATACAAGTATTATTATTATTATTATAAACGAATTACTAATACAAAAATAGATAATTAGTACAATTACTACTACTATTACTCATGATAATAATAATTTATATATATATATGTCATTAACTTTTTGGCTGTATTAATATTTTATTATTATTATTATTATTATTATTTTATTATTATTATTGTTAACTGCATGTAGCAACTGGACATCCTATTTGGCAATTTTGAACTAGTGTGTTTGAACCAAGTCTTACAGAAGAGCACTGCGTGGATATTTCCACCACTTGTATTTGATTGCAGATTTAGACCACTCATTCCATAGGACTGCACTCTTCCGTTTCTGTCTGTTTTTTAAGCAGCACATTTTTATCTGCTGTTGAGGTGCAAGAGGAGAACAGGGCGAATGCATCGCCACCCCTTCAGAGCTCTGGTTTAGCGTAATGTCATTATGTCCAGTTAGTTTTAAAAAGCCCTTTTTTATAAACATTTACAGTGTGGGGCACAAAGGGAGCTGCTGTTCCGCTTGCTCTGTTTGTATTGTGGTTTGGGTCACGTTGGGGTTCAACTGACATGTCTGTAGAAAACGGGTGGCAGAAACGTGGCCTGCTCTGCCAAGTTTTAAAATTAGTAACAAATTTAATATGTTCTACGCTAGCATCCCCTGCCACAGAGATTGTGAAAATGCGTTCCTAGTTTGTCGAGGGGACTCGATGACTGACCACAAAGAGGCAGAATCGGAGAGAAATGCATAACAGATGCGAGACGCATCAGAAGAGAGGAGACCGGCTACATCTCAGGACCACCAAATACGCGCTGCTCCTAAACACTTCCCACTCCACAGTTCTCAGACTCTTAGTGCGAAATAAATGACAGAACCATGCTCGCGTTAATGGCATAATAGTGATTTATCGCTCTCATTTTGAGGATTGCTATCCCCATAACTCCTAATACAGAGGGGAATATGTATTTTGGATAATGCACCCCTGCCATAAGGCCTCATGGGCAGTTAAAGCTTGGGAAGGAACATATTACTGTCATAAATCTACATCTCTAACCTGCTGCATGAGAAGATATTAGAATTAAGGAGAATAAGAAAAATGAAATGCAGGAAATGGAGTTGACACATATTGACATCAGTCCGCTAACTTTTATTTTAAAGCATTTAAACAGTGTTTTATTAATGGTGTTCTGATATTATCTCATTGTCATGCTGCCATCCTTGCTTTTGCTATCTAACAGCTTTTTAAATATGGGCTTTCCCCTCAGCCTTGTGTTTGTCAGTCTTAGAAATATAATTTACAGTTTTAAATATATTTTAATGCTATTTCCATTGATATGGATGCCTTGAATATGTAAAAATGGCATGGGTATTATTTGCTATATACATGTCAGGCTTTGCTTGTCATTACTAATGTTACACATATTTTCACAATATTCTCCCACCATTCACCATTTTTGGCTCCCCAGTATCAGGAATGACTACCTGTAGAAGGCAGAAGATTGTTTACAGAGGTTACCGTGATTGTAGTTTTAACTTGAACCAGTAGAGGGAGTGAGCCACTGATTTATTTCCACCATTTTCTCAGAGCGAACAACCTTTGCTGATAACCCCTCATTATGTATGATGCTAAAGAAATGTGTCACTTATTATTTTTGGCCAGCCACATCAAGGGCTCGGGGCTTCTACGAAGAATCATTTATAATGTAAAAGATAAGTGTGTTCCAATAACCGATTCTTCTCAAACAGCTCATGAGAGCTGATTATATGTGACTTCACATCAGGTCGTAAATATTTGTCAGCCCACCTTTGAAACAGGCAAGCTGTGGCGCTGTCAGCCCGCCCACATGAAAGGGCGAATGGAAACGTTTAGGGTTGGGAGCCGAATCAGTCATAGCTGGAATGAGATGGCCAATAAAATGCATAATTATGATGCTCTGTCATTGGCCACAGCCCAGAGGGCTTTTTAACTGGGCGAAAAATCCCACACGCACATAATGGGCCTTTTTTATGATAGTCTAGTCTAAAAGTGAGCTGTGACAATGTGTGGTCTGCATTCAGTGCCCAAGGCTGCTGGAATATGCTGTTTACCTAGCTAGAACAGTATGTAGGCGTGTTGCAACGGCCCCTGTTGATTACACCGTGTTCTGGAATACCTGGTTCTAAAGCACTGTCATAACTACCATGCTACCATGGTAACCATTCACTCTCACCTGCCTCCTTTGGAAGCTTGCCTTGCTGTGAGTTGCAAATAATTGTCACGAGTTCATGATAAAGTTTCCAGAGGTTTTATGGAAATGAGGATGTCAAGATCTGTTTTATAACTTCTCGAACTGTTACTTCTGCAGCAAGACAGGCTGAATATCATTACTGAAAAAAATGTCTTTAATGGAACAGATTTGCCGCCGTTCTCAGCTTCTCCTAATAATGAAAGTTGATGGATGGTAAAGGTGGGCAGAGATTCCTCTCTGTCAGAATAATTTGTGTTTGACTATCTTGCACAGTGGTGTTTAATGTAACAGAAGAGATTCCCACAGAGCTGTAGACCCCTAGCAAGGAGAGTGAAGGGAAGGCATGTGCAGCATAGACCTGCTGTCAACTACCACTGATTTGTCCTAAACTAGCCCTGGTCTATTCTCTCTAAAGGGTTCCTATCTGTTAGACATCGCCGCTTCTCATTTGAACACACTGTAACTAATTACAATGGTGGGATTTTGAGGTTTCACGTTTCTAGAATAAAGTTTGGTTTTAGTTATTTTGGGAAGTTATATGCGTGCTGCATATAACATATTCCAGGGAATAGTGGGGGGAATCTACATTCTGTGAATATCATCCATAAATTCTTGACTCTCTCTCTCTCTCTCTCTCTCCCAGCTTTTTGGCAGCTAAAATTAGTGCTAGGGGTTTGGGAGAGGGAGTGGCTTCCTTTCTGTCTTATCGCATATTATGTACAGGCATATATACGCATAAGGTACAGTTTTTTGTAGAAACTGCAGAGAGTACATTTCTTAGCAATTACAGTTCTCCTGCCTCAAACTATATTCTGCAGTAGATACAGCAAAGACATTTTTTTTTAATTCTTTTGAACTTTAACAAAGAATCTTGAAAAAAGTGTCATGATTTCTATAATGTTGATAATGTTTCATGAGCTCATATTAGAATGATTTCTGAAGGATCATGTGACACTGAAGACTGGAGTAATGATGCTGAAAATTCAGTTGTGCCACACAGAAATACATTTCATTTTAAAATATACTGTATGAGTTCTTTTAAATTACAATATTTCACAATATTACTGTTTTCATTCTACTCTATTTTGATCAAATAAATGCAACCTTGGTGAGACTTCAAAAAAATTCAAACAAATTCTGACCGCCCCCAAACTTTGAAAATAGTAGTGTATAATAGTAGTGTTGGGGGAAAGTCACTTTTAAAAATAATGTGTTACAATAGTGCATTAATCTGAAAAAGCATCTTGTGTTACTTACTATTTATAGAAAGTCACTTACGTTACGTTACTTGTCACCTGGGCCGGGCCCTTTCCCATCAAAAGTGAATTGAGTAATCCTCAGACTGAAGGAAATGCAAATTCACGTCTCTACAGTAAAGGGCGCAGTTATAAAAAAAATAAATAAAACACAAATGGGATGTTAAAGTAATTTTTTGCTTATTGGTATGGTTTGCTTATTATATTTTATTGGTTTGCTTATTATATTTTGCTTATATGCCTTGAATTGGATCATCGAAGGTCAGCAGCAAAGACATTGGCTAATAAATTGAAATTAAATACATAAAGTATATTTGTATTATTTAAAATTTCATTATTGCAGGTTTGCATAATATTCTGAGTTTGCATTTCAGTTTTTATTCATTTTGAGGAAAAATGAATCTGTTTTTGTGCAAGTGAGATAAGCAAATGCATGCTTACATTTAGTCTAGACCTACAATAATCATCATGTTTATACAGCGCACACAACGCCTCTGCACTTACTCCCAATTTCTGTCAACATGGGGACAAGAGAGCTGTCAGTCAATAAATGGGAAAACAAAGTAACTTGTGTTACTTATTTGAAAAAGTAACCAATATTTTATTGTAAATTTAAAAGTAACACGTTACTTTACTCATTACTTGAAAAAGTAATTTGATCGCGTAGCTCCTGTACTTGTAATGTGTTACCCCCAAACACTGTGTATATATGTGTATTTGTGTTAGGAAGACAAGAGTAGTGCCCATAATAAAGGAGATTTTACATTCAAACGGAATGACTAGATCTGAGGTGATATGTATTGGGTGAACAGTAAGCCATGACAAACCCAAAGCTTAACAAACAGAAAGATGTTGAAAAAGCAGAAAGGTGATTAAAAACCCAGGCAGATGACAGAGAAAGGAATAGCTAAAAAGACATGATGACACCTTTGTATGAAGTTCATAGGCCTCTTAGATCTTCTACCTTAGCTTGAAAAAAGGAAAAGAAAAACATTAGGCTAAACCTACAGTCGCTTTCCTAATGGACAAAAATCAGGTCTCAGGCAAGGTTTAGGCTTAGGCCAAGGTTTGTGACCATCTGAACCTTGGCAAGTGTGCAGGGTGAAAGTTTTTGTGTCAGCGTTTCAGTAAAGATGAAAGTACTCTGTTATATGCTAAAGCTAAAGAACATCCAGACTCCATGTACAGAAGTAACAGACTAGTGGAAGAGTTCAAGGTACAGTTAGTTGACCTGTGTTATGTCCTGTACATTAGGCAGGACTCCATCGTTGCAGGACAGCGGCCCTCAGCCAGGAGAGGGTCAGGTCATTCGGGTCACTCAGAGTGCAAGGGGATGAAAATGCACTGTCCGCACACAAGGCAGACAAAGCCAGCTTTTCATCAAGCTCTTCGGCCACCAAGAGGAGCCCGTAATTATCTTTGACAAAACTCATTAGCAAGGACCTTGTAGCAACATCGGCAACCAGGAATTCCATGAGGAGAGACATGCACAGAAACAAAGCCCTGCACACATTTCACTGCGCCCTTTGACAGAATTTAATGAAGTGTGTTCATTGTCCCCCTCATCAACATTTGAACCCAGAGCCATCATTACTGAGATCCTCTCTCAAATGCCCTCTGTGGCACAGTGTGGGACACATCAAATGGCACCTCCACTTTACCTCTTTTGTCTGGATTCGGGCAAATTGTTGTACGAGATGTTGTTGTTGTTGTTATCCTGGGCTTTATTAGTATGAAATGACCATTGCTAGTCTGTCAGAACCAGTTAGCTGTTTTACATCACAATCATATGCTCTGTGAGCAAACAGTCTGAGGTGAGAGCGAAAACCCTCCAAAACCGAATTTTCAATAGTTAACCCTCCGCTGACCTTTGACATTTAAATTGCACTGTTGTCAATTATAGTCAGGTTTTGTGATTCTTTAGTAGTAGGACAAGTACTAAATAATAAGGACTAAATAATAATAACAATAATAAAAGTTTATGCACCAAGGAATTAGTTTGTGTTTATCTGTTCAATATGGTATGTTATGTTTGGGTATCTCCTGCTGCTTCCCTTTTCTCACATAAAAGTGTTTTAAGTGGTCTATTACTTATCGTCATAAAACCCCCAAAAAAACCCAAAAAAAAAAAAAAAAAAAAAAATATATATATATATATATATATATATATATATATATATATATATATGAATGATACAAGAATAATATGCCAAATATTTTATTCCAATGATAATGTTTTTATTTCTAGCTTCTAACAGGGCCTACTAAAATGAGGAAAATTATAAAATAATTTATTTACCACATTGTGTGAGCTGACATCATAGTTGTGTGACAAAAGATTTTATATTAAAATGACTTAAAATTGTTTTCATAGGCTTCTGAAACATTATAAGAGTTATATTTCTTTTAAATGAACTTTGTTCTTATTTGATGAAATAGTATCATGTCTTTTAAATTGTGTATTAATATGTCTGTTTTTCTTAACTTTAACATTTTATCTACATGAAGTATTACGTTATGGTCTGAGGAGGTGATTTTAGTGATAATGTGTCATTTTGATGAAGTGAAGAGAATGTTGCTGCAATTAAAACTAGCAGGTATATAAAGTTGTGACAGGAAAATCGGTGACACAATAATTTTACATACTGTAAGTCTTGCTCCCACAGTAAACCAAAAATAGTCTTCTGTGGGTTCCAGCAGAGCAGCCGTGCCCCTTGGTCATAAACTATATTAATTTTGGTCATATGCACATCAAAATACTCTGATACAGATCTTTGTCAAATCCCACCTTGGCTGTGGATATCACCAGCTAAAAGCAGCCAAAATTGACTACATTCCTTGAATTAACATTATAAAGATTAATACTGGATCATCAGCCCACTTTATCAAAATCTAAACCATTTATGCCACATTTCCATAATCCATAAAACTGATTGCATTTTGCAAGAGTCATTCACAGGTCATACGATGTACCTGACAACCTTAAAGCTATGGAGCTGGAAATAAACTGTAATTGACTAGAAGATGTTTTATTTTTTTTAACAAGCCTCAAAGTGTTAAGGCTAAACTGTTTGTGGCTTTGAAGGCTTATTGTTATAGGAGATATTGGTTATATGATAGGTTATACATAACGATTTGGTCATCTGGATGTTTTATTCAAATCAAACACATCATGCTAGATTATATAATAAATAATGGTTTTGTATTCTTTAATCTCAGCTGATGTCCTTACTGCGACAAAACTATATGCTCAAATGATAATAAACGAAGCTGCCTTTTATATTATGATGCAGTGTTAAGAGCTTCATCGATTAGAATGGAAGTGTTGTCGTTTTGTCGCGAGGGCGACGGGACTGGAAAAGAGCTGAAGAGCAGAAGAAAGACTGTCAGCGGGAGGTTTGACTGCACACTTGCGGATCGTAGCTGTGTCGTGTCCGGTCATGACAGGGGACGCGTCTCATCCACTCATCCACGCGCGCACTTCTGGACTGGCTTATTGTATTTGTAATGAACTACTGATATTTTTCTATTCCATACCCCTTACACAAACCTCTCTGCGAGACATTTAATATGCTTATCAAGCGGTTTTGGGACAGTTGGCTGTTTCCGTATTTAGCCTACTGTAGGACAGATGACGGGCCTATGTAGAAAGCAACACCTTACCCACATTCATCTTCACGGTTCAAGTAACCAGATTTAGTGCCTCGTTAAAAATGACCCTTAATGGCCTAGTCCTTCCGCTTTTTTGTTTATCCGTCGTCTTGCGGTGATTTCTCGCGTCTTTATTACTGGAGATTAGCGCAAATCTGTTTTGGATTAGGCCGCGCTATCGCTACAACAGCCCGTAATTAAACTAGCACACTAGCAAAGTGAGATGACATGACGATAGCTATAATACTGCCTTGTGTTTCATCTATCTATCTATCTATCTATCTATCTATCTATCTATCTATCTATCTATCTATCTATCTATCTATCTATCTATCTATCTATCTATCTATCTATCTATCTATCTATCTATCTATCCATCCATCCATCCATCCATCCATCCATCCATCCATCCATCCATCGAGAGGCGTTTTTGATCAGTATAAACAACGGCGTATTCTGCGTTTTCAATATGGACCATTATTGTAATTCCATTTACATTCAATGCACTCTGCATAATGCATAGCATGTGTCCCCATGCACCCATCCATTAGACTAATGCACAGTCTGAACAACAGCCGTGTACCCACAGAATCAGGGATGCAGTTCTTTGCAGGCAGTATCACATTGTAGGACATACAGGACGCATTTCCACTGTCACCGTTTTAAAAAGCACATCTTAAGACTTATTCTGCCCTCGTTGGTCTAGATTTAATATGGTGTAAACCTGTTGTAAGACAGGCTCTTAATTGATCTATTAGTTGCAGTATGAGCCTGATGCTTTGTGGCAGGAATCCATGCTATTATTGCCGGCTCCCTCAGGTATAGCGCTACCGCACTAATCCCATTGCACATGCATCATTACCTTCAATAATGTTTGGCAGCTCTTCTTTACAGCTCCCATTTTAATTACCTTTGCTTTAATATTTAACACACGGCAAACGTCTTTATGCGTCCGGCGCACAAGCCTGTGTGGCACTTGTCAATTCAAAATCAGCTTTTGATGATGATATACAGGGAAAGACGGTGCATAATTCACATTTTTGTGAATTCACCAATTTTTTTTTTTTTTTTTTTTTTTTTTTTTTTCATTGCTGCTTTGTCTCTTACAGCGTGAATTTTTGTTGCAGGTCAAATGTTTGATCATGGATATGCAGGACAGCAAGCTGGCCTTTGCTATTAAGCGTTACACAACGGTGTTTTGAATCTTCCAAGTTATTCTCCATCATGAAAATATCACTCCTTGTTTTTTTTTCCTCTCTTTTTTTAATCAAAACAGTATTCAGAATATGATTTTGAGAGATTATATTTAGGGAGATTTGTAGATATAGATCTCGCCTGTTGGACAGATTGCTTGGTAGTGGAGATCCTGAGGGATAATCCAAAAGATAGTCCGATGACCTTTAATAAAACAAAACTATCATGGACTAAGAGGGGAAGCATGGCACCTGAATGGTGTCAGGCCTCTGATATACATTTTTTTACTACGTTTCCCCCAGCATTACATCTAGTCTACAGCTTTCAGAATCCTAAAAAAATATTCGTTCAAGGATTGCGTTTTTGATATTTATTATAGTTATTATTATTATTATTATTATTATTATTATTATTATGTACACATTTTAAAAACGTAAGGACTGGCTCATTATTTATAACAATGTGGTATTATGGCCATATATTTTTGCTGACATTTGATCTTTAGATATTTTCTAATTAAACTCTTATCAACTAAATTATAGCAATATTATGAGCATCTTTGTCACTAAATGAAGAAATCTGCGCCGCAAACAAGTGACATGGACAGTCTGCGCGACCCCTTTTTCAGTTCGCACACAAATTGACCACATCGCCTTTGAATAGACCTAATACTCTTATTACATGCCTTAATCTTTAAATCCGTCCTGAAATAATGTCTCTTTCGACGGCTTAATTTACTGGACCCTGACCAGTAGGTCATCGTTTAGTCTAGTTTTTATTTTTCTCGTTTGCATGATCTTTTTTTTCTGACAAAAAAAGTTTGAGGGTTTTTCTCACTAAAACAACTTAATACGCTGTATAAGTCTTGACCAACGAGTTATTAGCGTGATGTATGGAAATGTAAATAGAAATAAGAAAAATAAATGCCCACTGTTTAATATGCCCGCTCGTTTGTCTAGTCACTATACGGAAACAGCCAGTCTCCTATAAATGAACGAAAACGTCTTTCTTTGTGTTTTGAAGCAGCTCGCAATTGCTTTGTATAGTTTAATTGGATGCTTAAAGATCCCCCGGGACGTTAGTTCGAGCAATTGACTGATCAACATCAAAACACTTGATGCGCGTTTCATGGTATGGATGCTCTCGCGTGACCTCGTTGTTAACACAAGAACTGCATGATGATGAACCTGCTCGCGCGCAGTGGAGACAAAGCTGCATTCATAACCAATTCCTGCCTCGCTCTGAGCCTGAACAGTAACAAAGTGTTTGATGCCAATTCCGATTAAATGATGACAATGAGAAACTGATGTACCCTTTCTTCACACCCTCGCTGAGTCCATTCAGGTCCGCGTCTGAATTTATGACCTTCCAACAATGTCCCGGCTTCACACATAGAGTCAAGAGGATGAACTGAACACAGCCATCTGATTCATTTATAAACACAAATCATTAAACAAAAATGAGAAAATGAGTTCTTATAAAATATTTTATAAATTACATGACATTTACACACAGTTTCTTGATATAAACTACCTCAGGAGCACAGTATCGCACCTCATTTATTTTTGATTAGTAAATAAAAGTAAAAAGACTGACTGTAAAGTTTACACCAGCTTCCAAAAAAGTAAATCACATAACATTAAGTACATGACCACGGATAAATAAATGTAGCACACAACAAAACCATGGTAAACAGATAAATAAAGCTGATGGATAATCAAACAATAAATAGATAAATAGATACTAAACTACGATTGCCAATGCAAACATAAGAAATCACAATTTATTCTCATACATACACAAAACATTGCATAAAGTTATTGACACCATCAAATCATATTGTGCAAAATTATGGCTGCTTCCAGTTCTCACAGTTCCAGAAAGATACTCATCGCGCTACTATTTCAAGTGTCTGCTGCCATGGGCTTATAGTTCTTCAATGACTCCATTCCATAGTGCATAATGTAGATCATAAAAATGTCCCCATGTTTATTGGCATTTCCACAGTCCTAATTCAGAGGGAGAAGGGAAATGTATAAGTATGAGCTAATATTGTGAAAGTTATGTTAGGTGAAAATGACAGGTAATATTGGGTAACTAAGGAAATCCTTGTGATGCAGAATTAGTATATTTATATCTCCATTACCTCAAATCACACGCACACACAGATACTAAATGGAAAGATACGTCGTCGTTTTTTTAGTTGTGCAGTCTAGCTGAAATAGCCAAAGCAATCCAATCAGTTTGCCGATGGATGCGCAGCACAAATGTTTACGGTTATCAGAGATGCTTTACTAGTGAGTATGTGTAATGACATTACTTGAATGCAGGCTGTGGGGTGACATATTATGTAATCCTAGATGATTGGATTTCTTTTATATTCATAAGGGGGAAAACTGTAACCAAACAATAGTTTGCAACGTGGTACATACGTTTATGGATGCATTGAATGAGGGATATCAGTATATATATATATATATATATATATATATATATATATATATATATATATATATATATATATATATATATATATATATGTTAATGTGTTAATGTGTGTGCATATTCACTCATGCTCACCTGCCTCACCTCTTCAACACAGGTCTGAATGCAGTGATCTTAGTATTCTGGATTGTTGGACACGTGTCATTGAGCTCACTGGATTCTATCTCTGTCTTTCCTGCGCTGGGGAAGCCTGTAGTATATACACACAAGATCACAACATGGGTAACTGTTAATACACAGACTTGTACACAGGCATGTACACAGATGTTTTATTTGTTTTATTTTGCATATGTAATTTAGTTAGAAAAATTAAGCCATTTTAAATAATTACAAAAATTTTTTTTTTTTTAGAATTACAAACAACCTTATCAATCTTTTTGTTATTTAGTTCATTTGCTCTGTAGTTAACCCGTAAACACAGAAAAGCTGTACCTTCCATTGAGGAGTACTGGCAGGATTCTGTCAGTCCAGGATAGGATAACGAGTGAAGTTGAAGGGTCTTGTAGCTCCCGCTACTGTATGCTTTGTTTATCCCCTGCAGTCCTTCTTGGTAAAGGCTTTCAGTATTGCTGAGGTTTGTAGGGTCCTGAAGGCCCTTCAGCTCCCCACACTGCACTCCTCCGACTGTGGGCAGCCTGACTCCCTGCATCTGACAGTCCACGGGCCCAGTCCGTACATCCCCACCACTCTGCGTGCCTAAAACAACCCCTGCGACGGCCGTACGTGCCAGCGACCAGATCCGAGGCTTTTCCGATGACTCAAAGTGAGAGAGTGTCACAGTGTTTATGGAGGTGGACTGAGGTGAGGGCTGTTGCTGCTGTTGTTTGGATCCCAAAGGATCCAGGTAGTCGGGGTTCAGAGTCCCCAAACCCTTTAGACCACAGGGAAAAGATGGGAAGTTCGAGTGGAGAGGGAGGTCAGGGTTACAGTCTCTCTTTGGAGGGGAGGAAGTCGGGAGGTCATCCTGACCTGATTTCTCACAGTCACTGTCCAGCTTGTCACAGTCCTCGTCCTCTATGTCATCCAGGTCACTGAACTGCAGGTCCCGCTCATCCTTACTGTCTTTGGAATCTGTGCAAGAGATTTACAAAGAACAAACACAGTTTAATACTTTTTTATTTTTATTTACATATTGCTCATTTAATTTATTAGCTGACACGAGTTATGAGGTACCTTTGGTAATGCTGTCTGGGTCACTCTTATTAAGGTCTTCCTTCCTGTCATCGCCTGCTTTGTTTTTGGGGGACCAGGTCATTTTGTTTTCTTTTTTTAGTCTCCTTCTAGCATTGGCAAACCAGGTAGACACTTGTGTGAGAGTCATTTTGGTGATAATGGCCAGCATGATCTTCTCACCCTTTGTAGGATATGGGTTCTTCCGGTGTTCATAAAGCCACGTTTTAAGAGTGCTCGTTGTCTCACGCGTGGCGTTCTTTCTCCGGGTTGACCCATTAAAATCAACTGTCCCATACCTGGATCAAGTTAAAAAGCAGCATCTTTAGAATTTTTGACTTGTTTAAATGTGTTATATTAGAGGTGGGACAGATGTAAATCTCACCTGTCGTACTGGTACTGGCCAAGTGAGTGGTCATATGGATAGTAGGCGGCAGGTTGGGTTATAGTGCCATGAAGACTGCCTGACCCCTCTTTGATTTCATATTGTGGGTTCTAGAGGTTAAAAGAAAAACTTTAAACTTTAATATATTGCTAGTATTGTACTTGACGAAAGACATTTATTATTTAGAATGAAAACAGCACTTTTATCTTACTGTCTATACTAAAATATAAGTTAGCCTATATACATGATAAGCTATACACATTTTTTGTTTGTTTATTTATTCCCATTTGAACCGAGTAGGCCCTATTACATCAAGCAGACGACATGCGGTGTCGCTTCATTCATCTGTTTATTTCTTCTGAAGTTATTTCAGCAGACAGTAGACAGCTTGATTCTCTTACCAAGCCAAAATAATCAATAACAAGCCGTGACTTGAATGAGTCAATCGATTGAACGGAGGACCCGCGCCTTATCTGATGAGAGTGTTCCACGTACCAGGCTGGAGTAGATGGCAGAGGGGTCTGCGCTGTATGGGAAGTAGTTGGCGTAGTTCTGCCCGGCCGCCGCCGCCGCTGCTGCGTAGGGAGAGCCGTACATCCCGAGCGCGGCGTTGAGCTCTGTCCGCGTGCTCGCCAGCAGCCGGTTCTCATAGGAGGGACAGCAGAAGGAGGCTGCGGTCTGCGACGCGCTCGATCCTTCCGTCACCGACCTGGAAATCGAATCGCAGCAAGTCGTACTGGGGTTTGCCGACACGAAGAACTGCATGAAGAAAATTGTGGATAGACATGTCATTTTATATTTGCGTTACAAAGCATGCGCACAGTTTCCTTATTAAAACAAAATTAAGGTAAGATTACTCGAAGAAGCTCTTCCTTTTGAAACCGTTTTAATTTTATTCTCGCTCATGCGTTGTAACCTATTCATAAACAAATATGAAGTGTACTTTCATTTGATTTAAGACTTTTTTTTTTTAAAATGTTTTATTAAATATCCATAAACATATACTTAAAAATAAATAAATAGGCGAACTTTATTTATTGTGAGCTGATTTACTTCAGTGTGCAGTGTTTTGTCAAAGCTGACAGTAAAACTTTCTGTTAAGTTTTGCGTCTGGGAAAGAAAGTTAACCACCAGCAAAGCGCGGGTTGTTTTGACAACACAGCCGTCTTTTTACATTAAATTAAAACTATAATTGGCTGTATGTCATAATGTCGAAATCATCTATCCTTTATCTGTAGCTAAATGTATAATTAGTTTATACACACAGACTGTAAAGGCTACCGGCAAAGGGAGGAGTCTCGCTTTCACTCTGAACAATTACACCGTAAAGGTAATTTACACGTTTACAACAACACGTGAGGTCATTTATAATTCAAATAACCCATTACTATAAATATTGACAAACCCCACGATATCGCCTAACTTTAGTTTAGGACTTAGTGACAGAACAATCTGCTGCTGCTGCTGCCTAATGTTAGTTACCGAGCACTGAGATTGACCGAATTTGGAAAGAAGAAGAAAAAAACACCCCATGCATGCGCGCTCATTAAGAATCTCCATGAGAAAAGATCTAATGTTCATGCTTACCTGAGAAGTTGCATTGTAAGGATATCCAAACTGAGAGAAAGACATAGCTGCTTCTTTTGTTACCATAAGCAATATTCTTCTCCTGCTGATCGATTGAAACCAAATCTACTTCAAATCCACCGTCTTACACACATTTCCACACTCGGCCTTTCGCTCAATAATAGATGACTGCACTTAACTGGGAAGCACTGAGGATGTTTACGCCAGCCCTAGTTTTATATGTATAAGATAATCCCCTTAAGGAAATGAAAAATTAGAGTTAAGCTTCATCAAGTACAAAAATATTGTTGTTAAACAGCTGTAGAAAGCTTAAAGGATAACGTAAGACTTGCAAGATATGAACTTGTGGTTGTGCTATTATTTGTGCCTCTATAGTTCTTTAGAATTCATCCATGCACGGGTATCAGTGTGACGTCATTCTAATCCCGGGACGGCGAGGATAGAATGATGTCTTTGCCAATCACGTCATGCTTCGCGCTTTTCTTGAGGTGTGTTTTGCACACCCCTGTCCCTTCTGTTTTTTCCCCTTTTCTTTTTAAACAGTAGTGTATTTTAAGACTTTGAGCGCAAAAAGTATCACCGGGCTTGCTAAAATCAATATAAACAAATATTCATTTATTTTTAGATAATGATAAAATCATTTTTGTCAAATTAATTGTAGACTAACACGCAATCAACTTCACGATTATTTTGGATATTCGTATGGAAATGAGTTTGTAATGCCAAATAACTCTTTATAACCTGTTAGATATCCGTGCTCTCCTTAATTCCATGTCGATATGTTAGTCATGCAAAATATTTTGAGGTTTATAAAAATAATGTATCACAATATATCAGATTTCATCATTAGTATACTTTATTTGATCTATATAAAATATCTAATAATATATTTATATTTGATCTGTCTTATCTATCAAATGATGTTATTACTTTTCAGACACTACCCTGATGATGAGCAAATGAACTGAAGAGGGATCTGCAGGACCCTTGCTCGCATCTGTCTGACCGATCAGAGGTCCGACCTGATGTTAATTGCGATGATGTTTCCATCTCTCTCTATTAGAGAGAGGGCCAGTCCCGGCAGACGTGAAGAGAACCTCTGGCAGGTCAACAGAAAGCTGATTGATGCGTATCTCGGGACCTACGCGACCATTACGAGAAATGCGTAATTGCATCAATTAACAAATGGATATGGCCTTGTTTAACCAGCGAGTTACACCATGAAAATATGCCTTTGAGGTGAAATTAGACGATCAGAATGGAACCGAGAGAGAGAGAGAGAGAGAGAGAGAGAGAGAGAGAGAGAGAGAGAGAGAGAGAGAGAGAGAGAGAAATTAGCTGAATCTCTCAAGTCTAATTATACGGCAGTAGTGGGAGGCGACGGGAACAGCATTCTAATTGAAGGATGCGTACTTGAAAGGGATGATAGAAATAACGCTCCTCACGCGGAATAAGTCTGGATAAAGCTTAATACATGCAGTTTTATTAAATGTTTTAGACAATATAATTAGACTCTCTCTCTCTCTCTCTCTCTCTCTCTCTCTCTCTCTCTCTCTCTCTCTCTCTCTCACACACACACACACACACACACACACACACACGTTTCTATCGTGGTGGGAACATGATTTAGGCCTATATTGTTTTCATTCAGTGCTAATGGTGTACCCCTATCCTTAAACCTAACCATCATGTAAACCTTTTTTTTTTTTTTTTTTTTTTTTTTTTTTTTTCATTTTAGATTGCCTTTAAGATATTACTTAGCCTGTTTATTAAACCAGTTTTAGCCTACTGGTGAAGAAAAATTTATTTCAACCCTGTGGTTACATGTGGTCTTGGCAAAACAGCCCCGTCCTTATCCTACGACTAAATTAGCCAATATCATCACCCTTTGAAATAATAATTGAATTAACTGTGGGATATCTGAAATAAAAGAACTGAGTAGGCTACATCATCGTCATTCCTCGCGCAGCATTACAGCGCCCACGCGGTCGTTTCCAAGCGCGTGGCAATCAGCGACGATTTCCTCTTATATTATTATTATTATTAGTATTATTATTATTATCATTTTCAGGGATAATATGAGATGGATAGTTCAATGGCTCAGGTTGAAAAGGACGAGAGCCATGTCCACGATGATCTTTTTGCGATTACAAGCTCACTCTTCGAGAGGCGCCAGAGAGCTGCGAGTCAGTGGACGGCCGTGATGGAGCTCTGTAAGCTGTAATGACGGGAGCCTACAGGCCCATCAAGTGCCACGTTCAGTTCAACTCACCGCAGTCTCAACATATTCTGTGTCGAGCTTTTGGAAAACAGAGAATTATATATAAAAATGTGAACATTTTGGCAGATAAGATTTATTCTCATGAAGAAGATGGGCTGTCAATTTTAAGGGACTGTTAAAAAAAATTGTTCATAAAACTTCTGTCATCATCTACTCTCTCTCATGTCATTTCCAGACAGACTTTCTTTCTTCTGCGGAAAAGAAGAAAGGTAGCTATAGACAAACAGTTTTGGTGACCGTTGACTTCCATTGAATGGACAAACATTTCTCAATAGCCTTCGAATTCTGTTATGTTCCACAGAAGATATAGAAGTTGGAATGCCGTGAGGGAAAATGAGGACAGAATTTTCATTTTTGGTTAAGCTATCCCTTTAACCGTTATTTCTATAGGATACTTTGCAGCTTTGTGGTAACAGACATGGCTGTCTTCATAGGAACTGAAAGACAGGTGAGATACTACTGTGAAATGGTGTGTACATATATGTAGGGGAGACTGAGGTTGTCTAAATTGTCTTCACTCTAGGGTTGTTATTGGATGAACAGATTATTTTGAACAGGACAATAAATTGTCACATCGAGCCTGTATATACCTGTGTGTGTATATATATATATATATATATATATATATATATATATATATATATATATATATATATATTTTTTTTTTTTTTTGTTTAAGAAACAGTGAAAATATATAGGATAATGCTTAGAAATGTCCAAACCATTTTGGCCAACAAATATGACAAATAAATTGATGTATAACATTTAAAACACACAAACCTCACTTTTTGGTTAATATCTAACTTCATAATATAGTTTTTAAATTTTTTATGTAATTAGTTTTTGTTGTGTTCATAGGGAACAAAATAGGAAGTTAAATTTAACAAACATTCTGAGTCAAAGTTTCTTGATGTTTGAAACAAATATGCAAAACTTTTGACTCGAAACCGTAGATAATAGCCCGTGTGCTTACAAGCCATATATAAGGTTTTACATTACCTTGCAATCAAAGACGAAAACAAGTCTGATAATTGAGGATTTTCAAAAAGCAGTAGACACACTCTGATTTAAATGCATTATCCCCACTGATCCCCATGTGTTATAGATCAGTGATTATCCCATAAAACTCTCCTGTTACGAGCACAATAAGAGAAAGTGGAAGGTCAGAATATCCTATGTGATAGTTTACAGTAGTTTCTCTAAAGCCTTGTGCAAGGGCACGCATGATAGCCCAAGTGCATATTGGCAGCCTCATCCATAATGCATGTGGAGCAGCGCCTGCTGATCAGTACTGGGGGGTGGAGGGGGGTCCTAAGTTAAATCAACCTTAATTGAAGAGGTAGAGTGCACTGACCAGTCCTACACACCTATCACTTTTCATCCCTGTTGGTCTCACTGCTTTCAGGATCTTAAGAGGTCGTTTCTGATATGATACCATCACATCCATTTCTAAGAATATGTTTAGTCTGCATTCTTCTAAAGTGGATAGATTGATGGAGATATGGATAGTTTTTGGGTTTTCCAAACTTTGAATTATAGCATTCTCCGTGACAAGCGAATTTGAAATTTGAATGGTCTCTTCGTTTACCTTTGTGTGTGTGTGTGTCTGGGCCTCTGTTAGCCTTGCATAGGGATTATGGAGGCTCAAAGCCTCACAGCAGAAAGGTTAAACCAACAGCCAGCTTCACCTTCTCATTTAATACATTTCTCAGGCTGCTTTAATGAATTTCACAAAGCTTTTCTGCTTTTTCATAAGACAGATCAGAGCTTTTTTATGAAATAATAATAAGGCACTGCTCAGAGAGGGGCAGAGTGAAGGGGAGGGGACACTCAGGATCGAAGCAGAGTGATATCTCATTAAACAAGTCTGATATTCCTGATATATTCAGATGAATCCCAGACATACAAGATCCTGAATTATTGCTCACTGTCTCTCCTTGCTTTATTCCTGGCCAGGTATTAACACTGCTAAATTATCCAAAAATTGAAAAGAAAGTAATAAATATTCTAATGAGAAACCCTCAAATTATAATGGATGTGGCCATAACAGTGCCCAGCAAAATCCAAAACAAACTTCATCTGAGCAGATGGATAAATTGACCAGAGTGAGGGAGACTTTATTCTTCAATTATCTACTAGAGAGGTAATAAAGTTATCAATCTAGCTATGCTAATAAAAGCTTTGCATTTCATGCAATAAAGTTGGAATTGCATTGACGTTTGTTCTTCTATGTTAAGCTTAAACATCATAATAATTGCTCCATTTTCTGTAAATAGTTGATTACACATTCTATTTTCTGATTAGAATCATTGTTTTAAAACATGGCACATATGCCTAAACCACCTAGTTATTAAATTATTATTATTAAAAATGTATATATAATGGCATTGACAGGTTTTCATTAAAAAAAAATGTCATTATTATGTTTTATCAACTTGTAGTGGCGAACAAAAGATACTAATCACTACTTCTGGAGATTTGCCAGTGTCCCTGGATGAATGTATAGGTGCATTATAGTTTATAATGTACATTTAGGTTTGTTATTTTCTGTTTTCCTGAGTTTGTGTGAACAGGGCTGTGGCAGCACCTCTGAATGCCCCAGTGTAATTTAATCAGTGTTTCTGTGCTGTCAGGGATTTGTAACTTGTTACACAGACTGAGAGATTTAACTGGCAGATACTTGGATGACTCAGTCAGTGTCTCTGTGTATTTCTAAAAAGGCCCTCTAGCGAGTTTGTTGAATTTGTTGCATATGTATGTGCACATGTATGCATGTTGTCTTCATACTATGTATAGGTTGAATATGTTGTGTAAGGCTCCAGTGCTTAAAGCAGAATACAGATTTTATATATATATATATATATATATATATAAAATCGAGCTAATTGGTGCTCATGAAACATTTCTTAGTATCAGTTGAAAACAGTTGTGCTGCTCAATATTTTTGTCATGCATTTATTTGAAATACGAATCTTTTCTAACACTATAATTGTCTTTACTGTAACTTTTGATAAATTGACTGCATCCTTGCTGAATAAATTTGTTCCAAAAATAAAATAAAAAGTCTTACTGACCTCAAGCCGGTGCATGACATAATTTTATTGATTTATTTATTTAAATAGGGGGCACATGTATTGCACATGTAATGCTCAGAGTGTGGCAACTGTTGAAAGATGTTCAAAACACACGTACCAAATCTGTTCATCTTGCCAGTAATCTGTGGGGACAAATAAGTCCAGTATTACATTAGTGTCTCAGTAATTATAACCCTTCATCATGATCTGTGTAGACGACAACATCTGCAACATCTTGTGTGGTTCTAAAACTTCTGTAGCTCTGTAGTCATCCTCTCCTCTGTGACCCCTCTCTCTTCCTTTTCTTCTCTCTCTTCTCACCACACTTGTGGCCCCCCTGAAAAAGGTCCCATCTGCAAATGCTTGTGGGTGGTTAACCAAATGCTGGTACCAAGTCATACAAATAGCCATGCTTGGTGTTTGTTTGCATAAACACTTCTGAGAGGCTGCACTGTTTTGTAGCTGTTTCTTACAGTTGGTTGGAGGTTGAAGGGCTGTGACAGAAACGGGGAGAGTACGGTTCATTGCAAGGTTCCAATCTCCATTACTTGGGTCTGGATTCTGAAGACTGCAGTGCTTTTGGTGTGCAAGGCAGGATAGTAGGTTACAGTATGTCTAATTTTTTTGCAAACATTAAAGTAATCCAGGCTGTTGTGATGTCAAATTTACTTTTCCACTTGCTCTTACTTCAAAGCCTCATCTTGGGCACCATGCAGTATTAGTCAGGAGAAGTCCAACTAATTGAGAAGTTTTCTTTCACTTTTGATTTTACTCCTCGATTGAAAGAATGCCAGAAGAGGGAAAATGTTGAGCTGTGTAGGGCGGGAGAATTAAAGATTAAGTTACATGTACAGGCAGAAAAGAACATTCATTTATCCCGTATTATGACCGCACATTTTAGTTTCAGGTTTTCATCCCTGGGATTTAGGAGCAACTGAAAGTGACCAATTGGTAGTCATCATCACGTAACTGTTGTTATTCTGTAGGTTTAGGAAAATTGAGCTGACTGCTTTTATCTTCAGGTGAGAGTGTGCCGCTCCGGAGGTAAGTGGGAACAGACAGGGGCGGTTGAAGCCCGCTCACATGCCCACGGACAAAACGGCCTCTCCTGCAATGACAGTTCAATTGCTGAGGCCTCTGGTCCTCATTTACAGGCCAGGCACTGGAGAGGTTTTTCTTCTCCATGCTTGCTCTCAAACACAAGCCAGATGGCTCTAAAAATATTTCCTCCACACATTTTATTTTCATCTTTCCTGTCGAGCCTTGTCGTGTCAGTGCTTAATGATGCATTATTTCTGATGTGAAACCAGTGTTCTCAACTGAGTAAAAAAAAATATTGTCCTAAACTAGCATTTCTTGTTGTTTCTTTCCCTTTTCCATGGGCAAACGTTGTTTATGAAACTATTTCATCTGGGAATAAAAATGATTTGTGATAGGCAAGATAAGATACAATAAGAAAGAAAAGATGCTACATTGATTTATCTTTCATAATTTCTGTTTTTCCTCTTCAATATAAAATTAAACAAAAGAACGAGAAGAATACCCGTGACTTATCGATGTAAACCAAGTGCTTTTGGCAACAAAAAAAAAAAGGCTGTTGTTTTATTCCAGACACAGCTTGGATTCACTTCACTCTCATGTAACATCCTAGGAATGTCACCCTGTTCTCATTTTACAGTGTTGTGGGTTTTCATTTCCAGGACACAACGCTGTTACTGTGGAGTGCCATTCAGACATAGCTATTTCATTTCATTTTTTTTCATTCAAATCACATGCATTATGTACCTCCAGAACCGACTGAGGTTATTTTCCCCAAACTGGAATCTGGATTTCACTATAGCAGGTCTATTGGGAAAAAATTTCCCTTTGCACAACTTAAAAGCAGATGTTACATAGCTGCCAACATCAAACGCTCTTGTTAACTGTACAGAAAGTGAAATTAAATACCTTTGATTGCTGAAGTAGCTGGTTATTGTAAACTAGTTCTTAACATGGCTCTTACATAGCCCTTGACCTTGGCTTGGCCGCACATGCCTCATCACATTTCAAAACCAGCTGCAGCTTTTCATTTTTACTGCTAATTCCTGATTAGCAGATTGTCAAGCTTACTTTGGGGACTGAGAACTTGGATCAGCCCTTATAGGTGTTTCCTTTATTGTTTTAGAGTCAGCTTCTCTAAGTAAACACAGATTAAAGCGGAGTGTTTTGATGCTTGAAATGCAATATAGTGCTTTTAAGACTTTTGCCTCCCCAGCAATTTTCTCTGACGTATGGATATCAGGTTCAGTTGTTCTAGTCAACCATCTTATCTTAAGAAATTAGTGCATAGCTGTTGGTAGTTACAATATTTATTTTTATTCATTATAAGTCTTTTCAATGTAAGGCCTATACAACCTTCAAACTTTTTTTTTTTTTTTTTTTTTACTTTCAAACAAGGCTGCCAAGCTAAAGTTATAAAGGGATAGTTCATGCAAAAATGAAACTCACCCTCATGTTGTACCCAACCCATGGGACTTTGATTAATCTTCAAAACACAAATTACAATGTTTTTAATGAAACCTGTGAGCTGTATGTAGCTCTATTAAATGTCCAAGTAACCAAAAGTAAAAAAAATTGAATAGAATAGAACCGTTGTATGAATAGAGCCGTTTAATCCAAGTCTTGAGAAGACACTTTACATGATAAACAGACTGGTATAGGTATTTATTTATACTTATACCATGGTCTGTCTGAATAATCGATTCTGATTGGCTGGAAGATGTGCAATAAAACCATTTAAAGGGATCATGAACTGCATTATTTTATTATAATGTTTCCTGGGGTGCACTTATAATGATAGTATGATTTGCACATTAAAATGGTCATAATTTAGTAGTCATTTTTCCTACCATGATTTTAGCCCTCTGATTTGAACGTCTGCTGTGAGACTTCATTGTAGATGCCCACTGCTGTGATTGGCTACACTCTAAAAAATGCTGGGTTAAAAACAACCAATTTACTGGGTTAAAACAACCCAATCGCTGGGTTAGTCCATTTTCAACCCAACTTGGGTTGTTTTTAACCCAGCATTTTTTATAGTGTAACATCTTTTCATATGAAATAGCTAAGTATTACATGTGGTACTCGCTTGAAAACTTTTTGCACATTTTCACTATTACAGCTCTCAAGGTTAACTAACCGTGAAGTGTGGATTATAGCATTATTTTTAACCAGGACACGGACTGTGTCCGTGCATCTATCATCAATGACATCATACCCACGTTACCCTCGATTTCCGGTTTTATTTCGTAGAAACCATGGAAACACCAAAGACGCTTTAATATATGATGTGTTTTATTAGACAGCTGAGCAACTGTTTGGATATATTCATCGACAGAAAACGAATCATTGTTATACAGCTCAACACAGTTAGTCTTATTGTTTAAGTCTCGTTTTCTTGATTTCCCGCGAGTACCATGTTTTACCATGCCTATATTGATCTAACTTACTGTAGTGTGCAACAAGTGTCTCATAGTAGCCGCCGAGCGAACCCACAGAGCATTATAACATAACTTTCAACACTCAGATGTATCTAATATGAGACAACAGCGCTGTGTTACCCCACATACGCATGAGCAGAAGAAGCGGAAGCAGTCATCTGCGGCATAATAAAAGCTCCGCAAAATCAAGGCGTCATCAAGCTACGCCTTTGTTTTGAATAAGCGACCTCTAGTGGTGAAAAATTACATAATGTGGCTTTAATCATAAATACAGTAATTAAAATTTTTATGGCTTGCACACTACCCTTTAATTCACGAAATATGCCTCGGAATATTATGACACCTTTCTTCTTTGTTTCACAATACTCAGTGAATTATTGTAAACTGAGATTGTGAAAGTATTTTTACGCTCCTGTTTGAAGCTTCCGCTTTTATATTGGTTTATCTAGTATATTGTGATATATTGCATATTTTAGGTGTATTTTCAAAAGACTAGACTTTAATGTTTTAAGACCATTTATTTAAAGAATGCATGGCATTAGGGTGTGAGACATAATGTCTGAATAAGATTTTTTTTTCTTTAATACTCAGTTTTAGTACTAATAAATGCACCTTTTACATACTGTTGATCATAAGGGCGAATTCTAATCAAAGTTGTACAAATTGTACAAGCAGTTACAGGTATGAATGAAAATGTATGAAAGAAGTGAAGGAATAATTTGCAAGTTGTAAAAAACGTAACTCACCATCAACACCAGAAGATAGAACAAGAAGATAGTCTGGTATTCTTGCCACTGTTGACCACAGGGTTTCATCTCATGATTGCAGTGAGGAGAGATTCAATTTGAAATCCTATTATATCTCCAGTATCTGGTGTGTGTATTGTGTGTGGTTCTCTGTCTAGTTGGGGAGTAAGATTTTGGGTCCACAGAGGACAGGCAGAGGATGAATAAGTGAAGAGTGGAGCTATAGCAGAGATGTAAAGATTTTCTTAGAGGACTGCGTTTCAAATCTCAGATTATTGAGCAGCTCTTTGTTTGACGGACTGGCACCCCAAATGAACGCTCTCAGTCCCATACAGTGAATATTTTACACCTTGGTGAATAGCTTAAAACTCATCCAGCCTCAGAAAATAGAGAGAGAGAGAGAGAGAGAGAGAGAGAGAGAGAGAGATCTAGTGTAAACTCTCAATCCTTTTTAATTCATCAAAGCACCTTCTAAATGAGGGGCTCAGTTAAACTTTCATACCCCACGAACAAGGCAAACAGCAGAGACAAGTTTTGGGGGTTTCTTTTTTCCCCCGATCTTTGCTATGCCCGTCTGAGATTCATTAGGTTTTGAAGGCACGGGCTGAAAGTTGTGAGAGGTAAAATATAGAGAGAACAGAGGAGAGAGAAGTAAAGAATGATGACCGTTGCATCTTTTGACAGATGGTAAGGTAACACCATAATTTCCTAAGGTTCTTGTCATTCACTGTATGATTGGTAGCTTTTGTGAGCTCTCACTTTCTCCATATACATGGTTGTTTTTTAAATACTTTGCTGACAGACTCAACTCCAAGGCCTGTCAGATCCACCTCCAGCAGACAGTCTGTTTATTTCATTTCTCCAAACATGTTTTTATGCTGATTGTATAATTACATCAATGCATTGCTCAATGTGACATTTGTATTACTGTGTTTAGGAAGTCTTGGAACATCCATCGGACAATCCGGTCAGGTATTTTTACCCAAAAGAACATGTTTAAAGGCAGTCCTCTATGGAATCATATTTCCACCTCAGAGTAAAAATAAAAAGGTTGTTTATGAGATTATTTTAAAAAAAAGAAAAACATTCACATTAAGTGAGATGATGATTAAAAGCTATTTGTTGCTCAAACAGGTTGAATCATGGACAGTAGTGAAGTATTTTTACTTTCTACTCAAGTACATTTTTAAAGTATATGTATTTTATCAGTGGTTTTCTTTGGAAAACTTTTACTTAGCTACATTCCAAGCATTATGTTGTACTTTTTACTGCACTACGTTTCATACTGAATGTCATTTAATACTTAATTACATAAAAAATATATATATATTACTCTCTTATTTTTAAGGATTTTTTAAAGTATTAAATGACATTCAATATGAAACGTAGTGCAGTAAAAAGTACAATATTATCTTTGGAATGTTGTGAAAGAAAAGCACTGATAAAGTACAGACACTTGAAAAATGTCACAATGTCACAATTAAGAGAAATGATGTTGCAATATGAGAATTTAAAGACTCATTCCCGGTATTACAGACAAAGCTGACTAAAATGCATGTTTGAGCTGTTTTAACTGAAAGCACCTTGCACTGACATATCTTAAAATATGTCAGTGCCATTGTTTTGTCTCAAGATGCACACCAGTGATGTTTTTTCTAAGACATTTTTTACTTAAATGTCCTAATTGAACTAAGGCCTAATCCTGGCTTAATCTAAGTCCTGTCTGTGAAACCAGGCCATAGTGTGATATAAAGTCACAATTACTTTTTTTTTTTTTTAGTTCTGGGGAAGATATTGTTTTCCATACCCATGTGTATTTGCTGTTTTTAGAAACATCAGTGGAGCTATAGCACATCATCATATTCATCAGTTTCCCTTTAATCAAGCAAAATTTCTGCTGACATGCACAGAAACTCACTATGCCAAACCAGATCATGTACTTAAAGAGATGCTCCTTATCTAACCTGTTACGGAAAGGTTAAATCCTAACAACCAGTTCTGAAAAATAAAAATGTGGTTTGTTAACCACAGCCACAAGTTAGTCCCATCTTCCTTTAGGAAGCTCCCACCCCTTTTTCCTCTTTTCTCGGTCGCACTTCTTGTCACATTTCCTGCTGCTGTCTGAGTGTGAGTGGGGCGCAGGGGTCAGGTAGCTCAGCTCTGTGATAACCCCTCATAAGAGCCGCCAGCACGGCTGACACTCACCATATGGCCCTCTGACCCTGTCTCCTTGGGAACAGGACATGGCACAGGAAGGAGAACACTGCTGGAGAGATTTGTACTCGGTGGAAAGGGATGGAAAAGATATGTATGGATAACTTGGAAAAACTGGGAACATGACGATAAGCACTTTCGGAAAGCAACATGGATTGTGTTAATGTAGTTCACAGCTGAAACGCTTGTTGACTGACGATAAGGACTTTAAACACGGCTACTCAAGGCTGCTGTTTGCAAATGCGTGGAGCTAATGATGTTCATTGTGGGAATTAGCCTTTTATCTTTGGAACTGCGATCAATAGTCGCACACGTGCACAAATGCGCATACGTACGGACTATCTGGACGGTTCCCTGGGGTTGAGGGCGTGAGGAGGGGAATGTGCAGTCTGGCCTTATTAAAATGCTCCATGTGTGATGAGAAGAGAGGAGCAGCAGCTTTCCCAATGCAGACCCCACGTCACACGCAGGCAGCGCCGCTAGACAGGGGCCACTGCCCCCTAACCCCCTCCTTCCTCTTGGGAGATAGTCCAGGTCTGCTTTCTGTCACGGTGTCTTCCACACCACACCCCAGGGGGCCGCACGGTGTGGGAACCCGGTGTTTTAAACCCCATCGTTCTGTGAGAGAAACGGAGAGAGAAGAGAGTGATATTTCCCCTGAATCAGAGACTCTTTCCTTTTTGTCAGTTTGCCATTGTCTATCTCAGCCGTCTCCGGTATGTGCCTCATCTCCCTCTTTCCTTCGGATCAATAGTGTTAATTGGTCTGCTCTGTCAGTCCTGCATTGATTGTGACCACTAATAAAAGAGATATTGATTGGCAGTTTGTTTAACATTGGCCTGCGCACTGCACACTGCCCTCTAATGCTATTCCTACAGCAACCTTTTCCTGTTTCCAGCACTTCTTAACGTCATAAATTATGCTGGTCGATTAGGCATTTTTAATGCCTCAAAAAAGAGAGACCTTGCATGACAACCTATTTGACATGACAATGACAAGAAATTTTTATATGAGGATTTTTCTTTTCTAAAATATTTTTGTACACACTGTAAATACTGTGGGAAAAAAAAGCTTATTAGCCTGTTAATTGTAAGTGATATTTCTATATAGAGTAAAAAAACATAACATTATTTTACTGTAATACACTGTCAAATTTGTTAGTAAAAACTATGAATTACTATATAATTTATGGTGAAAGACCATGTTTTTTTATTTATTTATTTTTTATGCACAGTCAGGTGTTTTGTTACATTTTCTGTTTTTTAGTTCATGTTTATTGCATTGTTTTAGTCATATTTGTTACCCTGATTGCGTTTTTCTTTGTATGACCTTGTAAGTTTAGGGTTGTGTTCTTCTACATCAGTGTTATTCTCCTATCATTTCCCTCTGATTTTAGAGATCCTGTCTGAAAATCTTGCCCCTACCCATAACCTATTTCTAAAGTCAGAGGTCTGACTTGAGATCTAACTTAATCTCTAAAATCAGATGTCTTACTTGGCAAAATCATGACAACCATGCACCATCATGAGTATTGGCCTTGTTTTATGGATAGGTCAATTAGGATGAACTCATCATGTGGTTTTCTATTGTACCACCTGTATTATTATAGTTGTACTAGTACATTTAAAGGTAAAAAGGGGATTTTGATAGTTCAAGAAGATTGGTAAACTAACATTCTATCACTTAATAAAACATATGGTTATGAGTTGTAAAATATACAGGCACCAATAAGCCACCCTGTGATATGCACTAACACTAATTTATACTGTATGAGGGCATGGTGAAAGTGAAAGTCCTCTGTGTGTCCCCTGAGTCTGTGTGAGGACTTCAGAAACAGTCTTAAGTACTGTACTTCATAGATTTAATTATCTCCATTAACTATTCAGTGATCAATACAGTTAGTTTTATTCAATCGATAGGTGCCCAACCACCAGAAGGACAATGTGCATAAGTTAATATTTGCATTTGAAAGTGGCTGATGTCACATGCCCCATTGGAAATCCATAGCGTTTTGTGCAGCTGTATCTTATGTGTCTGTGTTTATGGCTGGCCGCTATTGATTCAGCCAACTGTATTTACTGCCGGGACGGTGCCGTAGGTTTTAATTGTCAGAAGGTTTTAGACCCATCACATATTCCCTGCTCCTCTTACCTCACTCCTCACACCTCTGTCATCTACGTCCTCTCGCTTTCTCTCACTTCTGCCAATTTCCTATCTTTCCTTGTCTTTCTCCTTGTCTGTTATTCTTTTTTTTTTTGTTTTAATCCCTGTGGTATGGGGAAACTGATTTACCAAGCAGAATCCTCTTAATTTGCTTATTGTGTGTGTGTGTGTGTGTGTGTGTGTGTCAGTGTGCATATGAGGAAGAGAATTTGTGCGATTTATTTAAATGGATACCTCTACGAACCCAAGGGAACAGCTCCAGTCACTTCTAAGTGTGTACAGCTGCTTATTGAGGCCTGTTCCCGATGGATTTCTGTTTGTTTACTAACTCATTTTCTGATGTAATATGTTTTTTTTCCTGATCTCTCAGACCGGCAGCCCTTCACATTTGGCATTTCAACATATGTTCAGGCAAAGCTATTGCTTTGATTTTTAGATCCATACGTTTCTTAAATCGTTTGATCTTTGGACAGTCAGTTTTATATGATTTTGAAATATGTTTGGTCCCGCTTTATAATAGGTGTCTTTAACTACTATATACTTACATTAGTAATAATAATGTGTTTGTTTTACTGTATTACTGTATATGTTATACTTGTATTTGCTGAGGTGGGATGCAGGTAAGGTTAGGGACCGGTGTCATGGTATAGTTAGATTTAAGGCTGGGTTAAGAGGTAAAGGAAGGGTCAACAGTGTAATTATTTATAGATGTAATTACAGAAATTAATTACAGCTGTACTTACATAGGCATTTTTAAATAAAAGTACAATGTAAGATTATTCAAGTGATTAAACAAATGATTGATTTAATGTGAGTACATAGCAGTTAAAGACACTTAATATAAAGTAGGACCATATAATTTAATATTTGTATTTACTTTTTAAATATTTACATTCTATAATATTTAATAGAATCAATCTTATTGCAGAGGTTACAATTAAAGTATTGTTTAAGGGTCAGATCAGGTAGAAATAGGTCTTTGCATAATGAAAATAAATCACAATGAAAAAATGTATTCTTGTTTCTTGTGGATGAAGCAATGTTCTGTATTGATGCAGAAAGTATTGATGCGCAGGTAATGGATTATACAAAGTCATAAATTTATCTGTCTTATTGACTAATTACAGTTTATGATGGTGGCATCAAAATGTATTGATTAAAAAATAAGTTAAATGACCCACCCCTGTACTTTCCTAAATTGTGTAATGATATTAAGGATATATATTTTGTTTGGCTTAGTTCAAAACTGAAGCACCTATTGATTGTAAAGTTGGTATTGACATTTATGCATTAATGCTATAGTGACAATCTGTCTCTCACAGCCCCTCTGTTGTTTTGAAACGCGTAACATGGAAAATGTTTTCACAAACTAACGTCTCCCGCAAACTACTTTTATAATGGCATATATATATTTGTGTTGGGCAGACTGATTCTCAGATATGATTATGTTGCTGAAATAACATTAGTCGGAGTGGCTAAAGACACTTTGAAAAGTGAGTCTAGTTTAAATTGCTCCCTGCTGTGTTTTTAATCTGCCAAAAATCAATAGAGCTTTTACTGTCACTCTGAATGGGAGGCAACGTGTATTGATGTCCAGATGTCATTCGGAAAGGATTTGAAGCCTCTATTCCTCCTCCTCTCACAGGGGATGGTGTGATATATCAGTTCATTCTGTCGTTTATTTTTAAGAGAGTTAGTAAAGCTTTCTGCTGTGTGCTGCAGAGTGCAGGATGTTGGGCCTTGCTAGCGTCTCTTTAACGTGCCTGGTTTACACAACAGGGCTTATTTTAAAGCCTTTTATTGATGTCCGTCTCAAAGAAAGCTCTTTAAATGAATACAGTCTTAATGGGTTATCACTGTAAGCTCTTACACGTAGCTTGGCTCGCACAGGGTGAAGGCAATTTATTTGGCAATTCAATCAGAGGAGAGAAAGTTTTACATGATTCAATAAGGCTTTCCGGCTGGCAAGTCTCTCCGAAGGAGTCGGGTAAGGGAGAAAGACATGGGAAGGAGACAGAAAAGGAGGAAGAAGGGAAGAGGAATGAATATATTAATGTAGTAAGGACAGATGGACTATCAGAAAGAGTGAGAATCAGCCTTATAGGCATAGGTAAGACAAGAGTAGGCATTTACATACACTTTAAATGCTTTAGTCCGACTGAAATCGTACCAGTCCAAGTTGGACTAACAGATAATGTTAATATGCTGGACAAATCCAAGCTGCTATCACGTTGGCCTCTGCATTGTGCACTTGCTCCAAAAGACTTTAAAGATATTTAAAAGAATCTCAACATTGACAAAGCATAACATTAAATTTACATACTCAAAATAAAAAAAGACAATCAAATAATAACAATAATGTAAATAAATATCTGATGCCGTCTGTGATGTTATTGTTTTATTTATTGTGCATTGATGGTAGATGAGATGATAGATAGATAGATAGATAGATAGATAGATAGATAGATAGATAGATAGATAGATAGATTGATAGATTGATAGATAGATTGATAGATTGATTGATTATAATGGTTAATGTTAATTGGAGGAGAAAGCAGGGAAGACTAGCTCTAACAGGATGGCATGAAGGCATGTAGACATTGATATACATAAAGTGAAACAGGATAGACCCTTTCGCTCTTGTGTATGAGGCTTTCATTACTGATCCATCTCACTTTCTTCTTCCACATCTCTCATTTTTGACTCTTCCAGAGACCAGAGTATCATTGCATGGGCTGGTGGCTACTTGGAGGCCTATAAAACTGTAAGTCTGCCTGGATGGGTTTGGCCTGTGGGAATCTGCTGGTGGCCCTCTGTCTCTCTCTCTGCTCCACTGAGCCCGCTGCCTTTGTCATTATTTATTTATCCCTTAAGTGTTTAAAACGGAGAGGTCTGGGGGGACCAGGAATAGCTGATGAAAATATTCCCAGATACACTGCAAGGCAAGAGGGAATCATTTATTTTCTTGGATCTCAGCAAAATAACCAATGTGAATGAAGCATGGATATAGATATAATAATGCTGTGTATAAATGTAGTGATGTGTCATAAGGAAGCTAATATGACAGGAGAACGAGATGAGGGGTCGAGAGAGTATCATATTGTCTGAGTGTCTGTGTAATGGGAGATCCACATGAATAACTGATCTTTGACTAGAGGGTCCCCATAGGGGCATCACTGGCCTGAAGCGATTGGCCTTTGAGATAACATCGTCATCAGACACCCTCAGGTCAAAGTTCACCCCAGGGACCACCGAATAGGCCGCTGCTTTTGTTAACCAGCTTGAGTTTGGATGTCTTATAGAAAGGTCTTATCAGTCTTGTCAGAGCTGTGCAATGATTTATTGTCTGTTTATGTTGGAACATCCAAGATCATTACTCCGTTACCAGTGCTGCACTGTCAGTTATTGAATTTCGCAATCAAAGGTGTCACGTCTTTAACATTTTGCTAGCACTTTACTGTAAGGGTCAACTGGTTAACATTAGGTATTATGATCTAACAATGAACTGCATTTTTACAGCATGTATTAATCTAGATTAATGATAATTATAAATATTTGTAATTGTTAATTCATGTTTGTTCATAATATGTTAATGTTCATTTATGTAACATGTATATATTATGTAACATTTATGTTACAATTTTATAAACGTATACATAAATGTATACGTAGAAAAGAACATAAACATTGCAAGATAATAAAATAATAAATGCGGTTAAATGTATAATGACATAATGCAACTAATTTTGGACTTTTTGGTTACATACCTTTACAACGTTTTTTTTTATGTTTTTGTCTTATGCTTACCCAGTCTGCATTTATTTATCAAAAATACAGTAAAATAGTATTTGTCACGGGTGTGTGCAGGCAGGAAGATGAATACAGATGAATCAAGTTCAAAACTTAGTTTAATTACAAATAATCTCCAGGCAGGCAACAGCACAACACAACTAAACACAATGGTGAGTGTATTATTGTAAAATATTATTGCAAATAAATGTTATTATTTTAGCATCATTACTCCAGTCTTCAGTGTCACATGATCTTTCAGAAATCATTCTAATATGATGATCTGGAGCTCAAGAAACATTTCTTATTGTCAATATCGAAAATGTCGATGTCGTGCTGCTTTAATATTTTTTGCTGAAATGTTTTATATATATATATATATATATATATATATATATATATATATATATATATATATATATATATATATATATATATATATTATTATTTTTTTTTTTTTTTTTTTGAATTCTTGAATGAATAGATCATTTATTTAAAATATAATAATAATTTTGTAACATTATAGATGTATTTACTTTTGATTAATTTCATTTTGCTGAGTAAAAATAAAAAAACTTTCTGACCTCAAACTTTGTATCAAATTATCATTGCATCTCATACATGGCCTTCTAAGTTATTTTAAACTAGATCATTATTCAAACTAAATTATGTGTTTATGTAGCTATGTTTTTAGGATTTTATGATGTAATACATGTACAAATTAAATGACACCGGGAGTAAATGTCTCTGTTCTGTTTACCATTAGACTAAAACGCTTCAAGAAGTGCTCTTCAGTATTTTTCAGCACACTCGCAAATGGGTCACACACCTATAGGGACCCTGTTGGTTTCTCCCTTCACTCTCCTTTTTCTTTGTCTTTTTTTTTTTTTTTTTTGTCTTTTACTTTATATTGATTTTGTATTGTCCAATTTTGGTTCTCTTGCTCTCTCCCACTCTCTCTTTCTCTTTGCCTTCTCTCAAGTTTATAAAAGCTGGGCCTCAGTTAGAGCATCTGCGAGAATAAAGTGCCCCATCAGGGAATCACACTCACTCATGAAACGCATCAAAAAATGATGACATAAACCTGTACTGATCAAAAGAGGTTTGAAGTAGTCTGGCCTTTGTGTGTGCAAGGATGCCAGCTGAGATTTTGGTGCATTGCCTCCAGTCGGATTAGACAGAAATAAACTGCACTTAACAATGATTAAAATGCATTTTTATTGACTGTTGCTTATGGTTTGGCATGCAAACAGGCCAGGGTTTTAGTAGACAAGTCAGTGAAACAGTATTAACAACTGAGAGCACTCACTTTTTATTGCATTCTAGAGCAGAGCTGACAACATTCACTTCCACTGCAGCAACTCATGAAACACACATCCAGTCAATAGCCTTAAATCTGTGGAGAATTTAAGCTGAAAATTAAAGGAAGTCAATAAACTGCATTGCAGATGGGATATTTAGATTAAACTGCACTTAATGTAATTTCTACACAATACAGTGTTGTGGCGCCCCTTATGAATTGCCCATTTTTCCAGTTCTGTATGCTAGGCTAAATGGCTTCTGTCATATCCTGCTAAGCCTAACCTGGTAAAGGTTATTAATGGGAGCAATAAAGGGCAAATTATACTGTGAAAGCGATGAAAAAATAAATATCTAGAGTCATAATGTGCATTTGTTTGTTTACCTTTAGTGGTTATTGCTTGTGCTGTGTGCTATTGGTAACTGTCTGAGATGTGACAGCAATGTTGTTGTTTTACTCTTTGAAAGGCAAAAGCTAATTTTCATTATCTTCTATTACTTTTTACAGGATCCCTGGTGGAGGTACAGTTTAGCACACCAGAAGCGAATCGCCAAACAATAGAATTATTTAACTCCTCCATTATATCCTGTAATTCCCACATTGTTTTTTTTTGTTTTTTAATAAAGTATTAGTCTTCTGTAAACTAGCTCCTGAAACTTCTCCGCTGTCACACACACTCAAGCAGTACAGTATATACTCTGAACTGGCCCTTAATCACATGTCCTCCCTCTCTCTTATATGAATGAACGAACCTTATCAAAAGACGTTCTCCGGGGCAGGCACAGCAGTGTGTATTGATTCCCCTCCTTCTCCATAATGAACTACTGAGCACAGCTTTATCACAGGGCCATGCCGCCATTGGCTGGTGGTAATATGAAATTAGGCAGCATGCAACCAGCCTGTCAGTATCGATTTCCCCACCCAGATTACTTGTTACAAAAGAATAGAGCTGTCTGTGGCATAATTGAACAAGTTAACTCCTTGTCTCGTAAAGTGTAAGCTAGCATTGATTCATAGGGTCTTCTGCGTTTTCACGCTGGATAAAAGGAAAACGGCTCTGTGTTTTATCTTGATGAGATGTTCATGGAATGTGTTTTCTCTGTTTTCTCTGTCCTATGTTCCTTCACACTGGCTTTCTGTGTTTTTCTTGCTGAATTGCAAGAAAAGTAAATGGGATTTTGTTTGCTGCAGGTTTTCTCCTAAGCGAGCCCTCAACCCATATTCATAGTTGTATTTGTTTTTGATAATGTTATTTACTGGTGTAACAATTAGCTTAACCAAGAAACAATGTGTGTAAGTATCTATCTATCTATCTATCTATCTATCTATCTATCTATCTATCTATCTATCTATCTATCTATCTATCTATCTATCTATCTATCTATCTATCTATCTATCTATCTATCTGTCTGTCTGTCTGTCTGTCTGTCTGTCTGTCTGTCTGTCTGTCTGTCTGTCTGTCTGTCGTTTTCTAGTAAAGATGTATTCTTATTTAGAATTTCAGTTAATTTTCATTCCACTTCCCTACATTCAAATTTGAATTGTAATTCTGCATCTTTTTGCTCAATTAAATTAAATTCTGAATGTCCACACAAAACTATATGAAGAAGAGCACCGGAAGGAAGGAGATTTTGATTTTTAAAACGACTCCGTTATGTATGTAACCCTCGTTTACACCCGCGTATTGGATTCACTTCCAGGAGCGCTATTAGCTTTGAGTGTATACAGAATGAGCCAATATACATTGACATGCAAGATTTGCATCTCGCGCTCTGCCCTGCAGTGTGGGTATAAATACGGAAGCGGATGCAGCGCACATTTGTTTTTCACTGAGGAGCCGACTCGTACAGTGATGGTACAGCAACCATGGCAACGGGACGTAATGTATTGTCTCTGTTCCCTCCTCAGGGAATGAGGGTTACATACGTCACCAACGTATTGGGATCCCTATGGAAACCGCCACAGGGGCAGGAACTTACGCAAGGAGAGTCACTGCTGCTGTTCCACAAGACCCACTCAGCAGACTATTGGATAACGCTGGGAAAGTGTGCCCCGAGGGGACGCTGCGGAGTCCACATCCTACCCGCAGGGAGGTATCTTGTGGAAGATACACAAATGGACTGACCATCTGGGCAGTAGAACATACAAATGTCTCTGGGGTGGCCCCGGCTGACTTAGGCAGGAGACTATACCGGACAGAGGCGGCAGGAAAGACTCTGGCTTGTAGGGAGCTGTACTGTGGAAGAATACACATATGGGACCGCCGTAGATGCTCCGCCACATCTGAGAAACCGGCTATACACGGAGGCTATAGAATCTAACAAATGTGTTAGGTGTCACCCAGCCCACAGCTCTACATATATCTGTCAGCGAGGCACCATGTGCTAGCTCCCAGGAAGAGGCAACACTCCTAGTGGAGTGGACTCTCAACCTGAGTGGGCAAGGCACGCCTTGGGTTTGGTGCGCCAAGGCGATGGCATCCACTATCCAGTGGGCCGTCCTCTGCTTGGAGACAACCTTTCCCTTCTGCTGGCCTCTGTAACAGATGAAGAGCTGTTCTGACGTCCTGAAGCTTTGCACAGAGCACGGACGGGACAGAAAAAAGCCAGGGTTAGGTCTGCCTCCTCCAAAGGGCAGTGCTTGCAGGTTCACCACCTGGTCCCAGAAGGGTGTCATGGGAACCTTGGGCGCATATCCAGGCCGGGGTCTCAGGATCACGAGTTAGTCATGAGAGTTAGTCGGCCCGAACTCTAGGTAGGATTCGTCGACTGAAAATGCCTGCAGGTCCCTTACCCAATGCAGTCAGGAGCACTGTCTTCCAAGACAAGATTTTCAACTCTGCTGACTGTCATGGTTCAAAGGGCGCTCTCTGCAGTGCTGTCAGCACCAGAGACAAGTCCCAAGAGAGTATAGAGTGAGAGCAAGGCGAATTTAGTCTCCTCGCTCCCCTCAGGAACCTGACGATCAGATCATGCATCCCCAAGGACTTACCATCAACTATATCATTGATGTGTGGTGGTAGCGGCAACATACACTTTGAGGGTGGAGGGAGACAGCCTTCGCTCCAACCTGTCCTGCAGGAAGGAGAGCACAGAACTGATTGAACATCTTCGGGGGTCTTCTCGTCGAGAAGAGCACCACTCAATGAATAGGTTCCAATTAAAAGCATAGAGTAGCACTCTAGCAGCAGTGATGGTGTCTACCACTGTTCTGGATGGGAGACACGGATTACCACGCCAGGAGGAAGCGGACGACGGACACAGTTGCTTCGTGATGGCCCATTCCACTGGCGGGATTTCTATGTACCCCTTGGCTGGCCTGCCATCGAGGGTAGTGAGGAGAGAGGAGCTACTGGGCCGGTTTCTGGCAGAAAAAGGTGCTGTCCACGACCTAGTAAGCTCCTCATGCACTTCGGGGAAGAAGGGCACTGGGGTGGGGAGCTGAGAGCCAGTGCGGGCTGCCCCGTAGATACCAATCGTCCAGCTTAGAAGGTTCGGGACACAGTGGAGAGTTCCACATGAGCCCAACCTTTTCGGCGGCCTGGGAAAGCATAGCCGTCAACTCTGGGTCTGTCTCTAGCAACGCAGCCGAGTCTTCATTCCCAGAAGACTGAAGCACCCCCTCCAATGCAGCGAACAACATCCTGTCATCTGCTGGATCTTCGAAAGTCACTACTGGACACCCATGGGAGGGGCAAGTGTGCTCTCTTGGTAACTCTATTGGCTGCAGCGCTACAGAGGGATTGGGGCCCAAGGAGATTGCCTCAGCGGTGTAGCCCTAACTGTAATCCTCAGGTCATCCTGGCTATTCGCCAAAGTAGCCCTATTCTGCTGGTCAGCAGAAATAGCACTAGATCGGGGTATAGGTAAGGGGACTCCGCTTTCCCGAAGGTAGGTGAGTCTCAACCTCAACACCGAGATAGTCATGTTCCTGCAGTGGGTACATGAACTATCCACAAACGCTGCCTCAGCGTGCTGAATGCCCAGACATATAAGACAGCGATTATGACTGTCAGCTGGTGACAAGGAATGTGCATTGGCTCGTTCTGTATACACTCAAAGCTGATAGGGCTCCCAGAAGTGATCCCAATACGTCGGCGACATCGGTGTAACATAATGTAACATGAGCGACTGAAAGGGAACGCCTTTATTACAATACATAAACCATACAATCAACATCTGAATCAAGCATCAATCAATAAAAGACCACCAAACCTTAAATAAGAATAATAATTTATCATTAAGTTTTACACCACACCACCCTTTACAACACCAGATTAATTGAGATTCTAGATTTCATAGAATTACCAAATACTGCTTTTAAACTATTACATACACCTTGATCAACTTTCTCCTTTCTTGTAATGTTAATTGCCATTTTCGCATGACCTAACATGAAATTAAATAACTGACATTGATATTTGCAGCTCTGGGAATATTTGAAACCACAAATGAGCGTCTTCTTTGAAAAATACTTATTAAAACATTTAAAAATGTTGCATGAACCTAAAACAGTGCATGAACAGAAAGGACAATTCTGATCAATGTTGAGATTAATTATAAGAAAGAAAGAAATGCATTAACAGCAATAGCCCCATATAACAATCTTCCCTGCATGTCCCCAATTCTCTTAGGCAATGGTGACTTATACCGACTATAGACTCTCCACTTTTTTCATTATCTTCTAATTGAAGTATTTTTTTATTTTTATCCAAAGACTTCTTATTCAAAATTTTAACACTCTTTTCCAGATGCAGAGTAGCCCAGTTCATTAGACTGCTCCAACTGTGAGCTAAAAATGAATGGCTCTTGCAGCAACCAATACAAGGAATTTACATTTATGCATTTGGCAGACGCTTTTATCCAAAGCAACTTGCATTGTATTCAAGGTACACATTTTTAAAATTTTTTGTCAGTTCTTGCTTTCCCTGGGAATTGAACCCATGACCTTGGCGTTGCTAGTGCCACGCACTTATTGTTTGAGCTACAGGAAAAATGTACACTTCTTCTCTTTTGTACTTAAAACAAAGCTCAGACTTTAAAAAGTCAACGGCAGAGAGTGAAGGCAATTAAATTTATAATCAATATTCTCCCCTTGTAAGACATTTTTGGAAGTAAAAATCTCTGCTTATCTAGGTGCCCTTTTACCTTTTCGATATCATCTTTGAAAATTTTCTTTAAAAAAATAAAAAATTAAAAATAACCTCCCAAGTAGTTAAAACCACCCCTTGTCCATTTCAGATCAGCTGGAAGAATGGAATTTACTTTTGCAGAATAAACCCTTTTAAAATCTTCTAATAATCGCAACATCACGTTCACATCTTTTTGATCTTTAATTAGTACCACCACATTATATAATTTAACAGTATGTGGAATGTCCACACCTGACATCTCAGCTCTTAACTTTATTTAAAAGAGGTTATAAAGCTATGTATAAAGCATGCCAGATAGTGCACAGCCTTGCCTAACCCGTCTTAAAACCTTAAAACGAGAGCAAGTCACCATTTATTTTCAACATAATCTCAATGTCACAATACAAAGCTTTAATCATTAATATAAAATGTATAGATTCAATACTCTGAAAATGTGATCTAATAATTATAGCACCCTGTGTAGTTAAATCTAACAATTCAATCAAAGAAGCTTTCTTTTCTTATTGACCAAAATTTTATCTCTTGTGACATTGAGTGTATATTGTTGACAGTTGTTTAATTTGATCTTTTACAAATTAAGAAAAACATTTTATATTGAGCAATCTTTTAAAAACAGCAACAACAAAACAACAATTGATGCTTGAAACTGTAATGGCTCAATGTGATTTCTATCTAAAACATTTTCAGTACAGTTAAAGTTCCCACCCCCAATAATAAACAACTCCCAGGATCTCAGTCACTTAAAACTTTGCACAGTGTTTATCAATTGCAACTGCTATCAATTGCAGTGTTTGAAACATAAACACAAATTAATACAAAAGAAAAACTGTTTTCATAAGAAGCTTTGACTTTTAAAAGTCTAATTATTTCCTCGACTTTGTATGGTGCAGGTATACAGTGGTGGCCAAAATGATTAAAACACTTGGCATCTTATTGGGCCTGAATTTATTTTCCAAGAGGACAATGACCCGAAACATTCTTCTAACTATTGCCAAGGTATATGGCAAGATATAGCCCATCAAACTCCATCGCCCAATCTGAAGCGTTTGGTATATCACTATGGGTTTCTTGCGTGAATAAAACAATAATTTTCTCTGTAATCATCTCAAACAACTGTGCTCTTTTCCTACTTTGTCTTGCTCCATTAATATTTAAAGAAGCAAAATGTACTACTCCCCTAAATAGGAAAAGAAACACCTCCCAACATAAAGAAAATAAACACGAATTTCTGATTAAAGTTAATCTTTAACCAATAAACTTCTTGGTCAGTGAAACGGTTCTCACTCCTAAAAGTTTTTGCCTTCTCAATAAATTGCAATAAAATTAATAAAATTAATTTATTTTTACTCTCCTTTTAGTAGTAGTCTCACTTTTAAAAACTGTTTGATATCGTCTACACTGTATACCAGGGTTCCTCAAATCCAATTCTGGAGGGCCACTGCCCTACAGAGTTTAGCTCCAACCCTAATCAAACACTGAACAAGCTAATCAAGGTCTACAGAGTTACCAGGTAGGTGGCTTTGATCAGGATTATGAAGTAGAGCCTCTGAGGAAAGCAACAAGTCCTGTAACGCTACATTCAGAGACCTCACTTTCACTTTCTGTATGGCTCACCTCCCGAACATCAAGTCTTTTGATCTGTTTACTAGTATGGCATTTCATTGATTTTCTTTTTTGAGGTGCTTTAATAGAATAGTCTTCCACTTCAAACACCAAGCCCTCAACATTCACATTTATCGTGTTCTGTTCACCAGATTCAAACACACTGTTGTCATCTTCGATTCATTCATTCAAACTGTTGTCTGATCACTTTCTATGAGATTTTTACTCTCTTTCTTTAACAACCACTAATTCTACACTTTCAACTGGTTTGACTGTTGTCATCTCATTTGTATTTTTTATCTGCATCCCCTATCTACAGTGGGAATTACATTCTGCAATCCTCCAGCAATTGTATTACCACTGTCATGGGTGCGTGCTGGCAGGAAGACGAAGACAGGCAGGTACAGTTCAAATAGTAGTTTAATCTTACACAAACTAAAGACAGGAAAAAGCACAACACATCATAACGGTGATGGGACAAAGACTGAGTGAAAGCCAATTAACATGCCTATAGATAAACTACATTCCTGAACACTGAAAACAGATGCTGTGTCCCAATATCACGTGTCACTGCGTCGCATACTCTCCGTCCTAAACATTATTCAAAATTAGAATTAGTGGGTCCCATATCGTAGTATGTTGAAATGAGTATTCCAAAGATACCCAGATGGTCTGCTTTTTCTAGTTAGAATCCGAAATGCAGATCCGTGCACGCTCCTATTGCCCACAACCCATTTTGTGACGAGGATTCGATTAGAACTACAAACTCGAATACAAAAGGGTGGATGTCAGAGTCCAAGAGGACGTTTTAATCACTGACATGTAACGCAACCAATCACAGTTTGATTTGTTCCACGTCATGTTTAGGGGTGTGAAAATGTAAAGTCGATGTCCCTACAATAACAGACCGGTGTGCATCTATAAATTATTAATTCAAAAACGTTCGCCACGAACTTCACAAAATCCAGCGTTTAGCTGATGAGTAAATTTTGTTATCCACATTATATTTAATCTGCAACAGCATTGTGAACTTTTGTAAAGATACGTTTGGTCAGTAACTTTTAAATGCATCATGCAAAATGCAAATACATGAGAAGCGTTTCTCCGCATGTAAGTCTGGCAGATGTGCTACTACATTTCTCTCCTAAACGGTAGGAAATTAAATTAATTTCAGTGGATTTTAACTGTGACAAGATGATTGACAGTGCAGTAACTAAGTGACAGGATGCATGTAACTAAAGCTCCGTTTCCTCCGAAATTACCTGGAACAAATTGTCCCAGGAACTTTTTTCCCAGGAACTCTTTTTCCCCCAGACCTGCTGCTGTCTGTGTTTCCATCACAGTCAAAAGTACCGTGAAGATTAGTCCGGTGACGTAGGACTGCGCCCGTCGACTTTCCAGAGCCCACTGGATTTTGTCCTTTGCAAATTAATTTAATAAAGCCTGAACCTCATTGTCGGCCCATCGGTTGTATTTTTCAAACTCCATTGTAGGTACTGCACGCACCTCAACTGACTTTTAGGTTGAAATAAAACGCTCCGTGAACTCAACCAATCAGCACGTTCAGCGCACAAGTCCCTCCCCCGAAAGTTCCTGAACTTTGAAAAAGTACTACCTCGTGAGCAGGGATATATTTACCCGGAACTTCATTTAGACCCCAGTTCCTGCGGTTGAAATGCACCGAGTACCACCCCAAAGTCCCTAGTTCCTGGGGAAAGTTACTGCGGTGGAAACGCAGCTTAAGTGACAGAGCAGTCCGTTAAAGATGCAGTTATGACAAAGTAGTAGTCAAAATACAAAGCTTGTCTAATCTTCTGATACACACTCAAAAGTATGTACTTTTTCTTCACAAAAAACAGTACATACTTTTAGGGCGTAGTATAAGTAGATGAATTGGGACGCAGCATGAGTAAATTTTGACCGCATGCCGTCTTGTTAGGAACATGATATTCTGCACACCGAGAGCAGAGAGCCCAGTGAATTAACCACTTCGCTAACTATCAAGAAAGCAATAAACCACACACAGAGAAAAAAACAAAACAAACAAAAAACGTCAATCAATTAACAAAAGTTACACATACACATGGTCCGTAGAGGACAAAAATGTCCACGTCAAAAAAACAAACAAAAAAAAAACATGAATTAATAATGGGAGCACAGACTTAAGTTTGGTCTCATTTTAAAGAAGACCCTTGGCAGATTATTGTTGAAGTCAACAAAATTGAAGCCTTGCCAACAGAATGCCACAGATTGCCACATGTAAATGGCCCTGGGCTTAACTATTAACTATTTTGTGTACTTAGTGCAAAATTTATTTTTTAAAGGAAATGGGGGTGAAATAGTAAAATTCCAATAAAAATACACACCTGTACCAAAATGTATGTAGTTAGTATTAACGCAGGCAAAATAATAAAACTGAAAAAGACAAAAATGTCCATAAGGAAATGCCAAGGTTTAAATACTGCACCAGAGAGGAGAGAGAGAGAGAGAGAGAGAGAGAGAGAGAGAGAGAGAGAGAGAGAGAGAGAGAGAGAGAGAGAGAGAGAGAGAGAGAGAGAGAGAGAGAGAGAGAGAGAGAGAGAGCTGCGCCCCATAAAGCAGCTCTAAGCAGGTGAAGACTTTTTCCACACTGTTACTCCTGCTAATTACAGAACGGAGCTCAGTCAAGGGGAAAACACAGTCTATCTGAACAAACACTCCAGAATCAGCCCTTCAGGCCTCGCACTAAACCACTCCTTTTTATACAGTGTGGGGGGTCAGCGGGCAGGTTTGGGTTGGGGGGATGTAAATTGTTTGATGAGCGTATGTAGCTCTTGTCACAAGTCCAGATGCAGGCTAGATACAGTGTTTTCCCTCAGTGGGGTTAAGGGTTAATGAAACGCTCCCTCGCTCCCTGATTCTCCTCTTCTCCTCCCGGCACAGTGATAAGTAGCTAACCAACGGTGCCTGTAATTACAATCTTACAGAAACTGGCCAGATCTGTATATAAATCTCACCATCCAATTACAATGTGTAATAACTTTGCACTCAAGCTGGTAATGAGCTCTAATACTGCAGCATGTGATAATCCCCTCTGGATGCTGGCTTGATCAGATGTTGGCTTTGTAATTAGACTGGCAGAAAATCATTATTTCGTGTTCAGGAAAAAATGAGGTTGGTGGGAAGTTAATTTTGCTAGCGTTCTCTGAAGCGTAGACAAGAATTTAATGATTTAATCATGATTGTTAGCTATTTTGCAATCAATTTGTAATGATTGTGTCAAAACAGAGGGCTTTGCTAGGGAGAAAGACCTGGAAAGTGTCGCTGATATGGCATGTTTGTGTGTGTGTGTGTGTGTGTGTGTGTGTGTGTGTGTGTGTGTGTGTGTGTGTGTGTGTGTGTGTGTGTGTGTGTGTGTGTGTGTGTGTGTGTGTGTGATCTCATGCCAGTCATAAATAAATGGCTCGCTGTGATTTTTACATAATCCAAAAATGTGTTTTTAGTAAATACACACACATATATATATATATATATATATATATATATTTACATTTTTAAAAATCAGTGAAATAAAAAAGTAATGGGAAAGGCATTTCAATTATCTTAGGAAACTCGAAAAATAATGATGAATAAAAATAAAATAAATTAGTTTCTAACATAAAAAAAGCCTCTTATTGCATGTATTACTGGTATTGTTTAAGCTGATCTGTAATATTTAGACAATAGCATAGCCTGAGATTGTTGGGAGCTTGTGATTTCTGTGTTCTTTGAAGCAGTGTGACGTGAGCTGCTTGAAAATATCTTTACTCGCTCGGTGCTTCTTCTGAGGGGGCTGTGTGTGTGTGTGTGTGCGTGTGTGTGTGTCGGTGTGAGATAGGACTAGATTAAACTATCCACTGCTGTTATACTCTCTTCTCATCCTGATAATCTCGAGTGATTTGCACTGAAAAGCATATCGATGCAGGACTTGCTGCTTTCCTCAGAGGCTCTACTCCATAATTGATACTGTTTTGAAGTTTTCTCCAGAGACCCATATTTTTTCAGCGAGTTGGTGCTTTTTGATCAATTATTATAAAGTGCTATCCTCAAATATTTGAGTGCACCCAAAATGTTATCCTGTCCATTTAGAGTGCTCTATATTCAGAAACGCACTGCCTGCGCTGACCAAACTTTCAGCGAATCACATTTCAGATGGATTGATTTGGTTAAAATGAATGCTAAATCGTTTGTTCAGGTTAGAATTTGGTTGCACAAATTTTTATGTCTGTGCATGCACATTAAATTTTAAAAACACAGATCATAGAGCATCACTTTTTGAGGTCAGCTATAGCTGCTTCACCTTCTCCCCAGGATAGACTCTCCTAAGAAAGCAGGAATGTAACAGAGTAGGAGCGAGAGGCCCATGGGTCTTTCCAATGAATTGAGAGTGATCTAGATCTCAGTGCGCTCCTCCTCTCCAGCTCCTCACACCCCACTGCCCACCTGCTCAATTCCCCAGAACAGCTTTCAAGTGTTCTTTGAAAAAAAACAGCTTGTCTTTCTTTCGTTTCTCGATAGCTCCATCCTCTCTCACACTCTTTTGCTCCCTGTTCTTACAGGAAACGCATCCTGGTTGTGACTCTTGAGGTATCAAAAGTTCAGCATTAGATTAATCATTAGGCTATTGGCTCTTGTATTTGGCTATTCCAACACAATGAATAAATAATATCTCTGTTAGCTCTGTCAGTCTAGAGACAGCAGAAATCGCTGTGGGCACATGACCTGGCACAGATCCGCTCCTCATAAATCTCTCCAAATCATACCCGCCAGGCACACTGGCATGGGCCCTCACCCAACTTACATGAAATATTACTGTCAACCTATAAAGATAATTAGGCCGGTCTCATCTTCTCCCCCCTTACAATTAAATATGACCCCCTTGTGTTTTATGAGCTTTTGAATAAACCTCATACCCTCCCAGGACTCTCTAAAGAATGTACTATAGCTTTGTGCCAGAGAAAAATTACATCACACAATAGATGGTATAATGTTTGCATTTGCCTTTTTTGTGTTGCAGATTAGTACACGTGTATGCATTTACTTCTGAGCCTCACTTAAAAATGAAGTATCACACAAAGTGGCATTTCTTGAAAAACAAAACAAAAATAAACAAATGTATATGTGCATATGTGCATATATATATATATATATATATATATATATATATATACAGGGCTCGACATTAATGCTTGACCGGGACAAGTGGATTTTTGGATAGGCAAGTGAAAGAGAATTGTACTTGCCTGACGGACAAGCAGATTAAAATGCCAAAAACAAAAAAAATAACTAGCGAATCACCAAAATGTTTTTCTGAATACTATCACGACTGAAAATGACATGGAAAGCGTACCATCCATAGGGGCAGCTATTGCTAACCAAGTCATTACCTGCTGTTAGCAATTGACTCCCGTTCATTTTGACGTCACTTTGACAGCGAATAACTGAGGCGTTTAAAGACTCCATTTGTCCATTGCTTATTTCTAAAGAAACACGACAATGTGTAAAAGGCTCCATTACCTTGTATCTTACACTATCGCCCCGTAGAAGCCGTTTTTGTAAAAATAGGCTAACAATTATGTCATAACCACTCGACTCTGTCACACAGTAGAGAAATTACCATATAGACACGTATAGACAGAAGGAGAAGCTCGCAGGCAATCTTCTACTGTCTATGAGGCAATCGGGGGGACATGGAGGCATAAAGTCCGATAAAGTCAAGGGAGAAGCATGGAGAGAAGCCAAAATCTCTGCAAGATTCTGTGATTCAGATTTCACTTTGCACAACTACTAGAAGACTTACAACTGTCAGACAGGTTGCTCACATCACATCTACGTCGTCAAGCTCAGTCTGAGTGCAGTACGCTCAGCCATCAGGAAGTGAGTTCTTCTAATTGACTTCACTTTTCTCTGTTGAAGTCTATGGGGTCGCTGTGTCCATTTCTTTTACTGTCTATGTTCGTAAATGACTGCCTCATTCTTGAATGAATCAGCGGTTTGAATGAATTGACTCAATGACTCATCATTAAGACGGTCACCTGCTGCCACCTACTGGTGGTTTAGTTTCATGTTTAAACATACTTTCCAACATATTTGTTTATTCATAAATACAGATCTCATAACATTATGTAATGCAGTTGTAATTTTTCAGTGTACATAATTTAATTTGATTGGTAACAGCCTTATAGTGTCTTATTTAAATTTAATGTATAAATCAAATTTAATAATATAATATGAAACCTGAAGCATAGCCTATATTTAATAAGATTAGGGGGGAAATGCCCTTTATAAAAGGTAAAAATATCACAAATATGCAGATTTAATTGTCAAAGCTAATTGAACACTGATGAGAATATTGCATCAGAATAAATTATATTTACAACACAGAAAACAAAAAAACAAAAATCAATGAATGACCGATTTACACATGACCATGCTTAATGTTGAGCTCTGTATATATATATATCTTCACTTACATAATTGAACTATAGTGTCCTGCACCCACTAGTAAAAAATTGTATCTAGTGTCTGAATAATTTTTAGTTTGTGTGTGTGTGTGTGTGTGTGTGTGTGTGTATATATATATATATATATATATATATATATATATATATATATATATATATATATAATTTTGATATTATATTCATATAAAACTTAAAATAAAGAGAATGTATTTAGACACTTTCTTTTAAACTTCACAAAGTGGTATTATTTCTGAGAAAATGTCTAACATCATTTGTTTTATTTTTACATACTATAATGCAATACATAATTCAGTTTTTTTTTTGTTCTGCAGTAATTAAACACAGGTTAGGTTATACACAAGTACAGAACACCTAAACATCCTGTCTCAGAGAGAGAGAGAAAGAGTGGGCTATTAATGACACTGACATTTAAATTCAAACATTAAGTGTGACTTAATTGTCCTAGTACTTTCAGGGTACATTGTATGCATAAACACTATACTGCCATTTATTAATAAATCCTGTTATTTCATTATCCACATATTTTTTATATGAAAGTTACAGTACATAAAGTGACATTATTGTCCAGCAGATTATCCTTTCTCAATGCATGACACTTCTTACAGTATTTGGCACCATCTTTGAACAACTGATTTGCCATTACAATATTGTATCTATATAATACCTATTGTATAGGCACATTTACCAGTATAAAGTGATTCCATTTTTCTGCTCCGTTTAAGTTTGTGCCATTCTGGTTTTAGAAGGCCTTTGGAAAAGCACTGATTCATCTCTGTTGCCTGAGGCCTCTAATACTCCGATTTAGCTCACACATTCTGCTCTCCTCACTCTCACCATGACATATCAGACTGTCATTTCTGTTTTAGAGACTCTTATCTACCAGCGCACTATCAGGGCAGAAGTAGGTCAGGACTCAATTTCCCCATAATCCCCATTATTTACCCTTGTATGAAACATATGCCCACTTTGCAACGATAGAAAGGCTTATTATATGCTTGTAAAATGGAGATAAATGTGATGAAGTGACTGAATTGGCCCAGGACAATGTGACAGAGTGAACGTTGGATATAGTTATAAACGCTCTATCTCATCACGCCAGTTTTTCAACAGTTTTCAACTTTCACGTTGACAGTGGCAGCATAAAGCAAAGCCAAAGTCACACTCCGGCACGTCTCTTTGTGTGTGTGTGTGTGTGTGTGTGGGGTCAGTGAAGTAAATATGGTTGTTCCCTTGCAGAGAAGTATAAAACAGAACAACATAAGTATATTGTGGGTTGTCTTGACAGCATCAACAACAGGACCAGGTCTATTTCTGCTCTCAGACATCTTATTTAGTCCAAGCTGCACATTAGTGTTGGGTGTGCACCATTAAATGCTTCCAGTTTGCTGTTTATGATGGTTCAGCCACACACTGGAGTTGCCCTGTCTGAATGTGTCTGGATTTATAAATGTAGATCCAGTTTTGCCCTGGTGTTTCTGTGCCTTTTCTCTCATTGAGGGTCCAGCATATTCTTTATACTGCACATATGTTGTTGGTACGATGATATAAACATTGTCTGCCTAAATTTCGGTTTGAAGCTTAATTCATCAGCCATGCAAGACATTATATAAAAAGAGGTTTAAGTGAAGAGGAGACTTGGAAATAATGACGGAGCATGATTTTGAGTGAGAAGAAGACAACGTGAGAAGGGTGAAGAGAGCAAGACGGAGAGAGAAACAGAGCGCAGAGGAGAGGAGAGATCAGTTGAAGGTCAGAAGCAGGCAGTCTTCCATTAGCAGAGTCTCTGTTTACTCTCTGCTAGACCTCACTAGGGATTTGGTGGCATATGCTTGTGCCCCCGGCATCCTAGAAACGGCCCATTTAGCCAGGCAGAGGCAGGGGGGCAGGCTGGGGCCATGTCCCAGGGCACTGCTCCTGGGCAGCGTCATTTATCTAAAACCCTCCCTCACTGCCAAACACCTAGCGGAGCCTGCGGGATTCCCCTCTGCCCTCTGTTTAAGTACCATTACTGTCTGAATGTGTGTGTATGTGTGTGTGTGTGTGTGTGTGTGTGTGTGTGTGTGTGTGTGTGTGTGTGTGTATGCGCGTGTGTGTGCGCGTGCGCGTGCGTGTGCGTGTGTGTGTGCTTGTGCATCAGTTTTTTTCAAAGTTTATTTACTTGATTTGTTTGTTTGTTTTCTTGTTTTTAAGGAGCATTGTCTATTTCCAATTTGTTGCAAATTTAGTTTCAATTAATTTTCCTCTGGGAATGACAGAATAATGCAAAACCAATGGGCTCGTTTTCAATTAAAAGCAAGTGATGCACATCGCTGGGGGAGAGAGGTACATTTCTACTCTTCTTGCAGATGTTTTAGTCTGATTTTTTTCATCAAAATGATATTGTCGTGTAAATGTACGATTATATTTTCCTTTTATATTTCATGTTCACAAGACAAATCTTAAAGTTTGTCTTTAATTACACCGTCTCAATGCCAAGTCACCATCATTTATATATTATACACACAATTTTTACAATATAGATTGTTTCAAAGTAGCTTTACAGTGATAATAGGACATTTATGGAAGAGAGATGATTTTGGCTGTACATCAGCTCTAGAAAAAAGTTATTGTCCAGCTAAAGTAAGTTTTTGATTGATTAATTTCCATTAAAATCATTAGTTATTTACTTTGGGGTCACTTACACGACACCATTTTCAACCAAAACAGAAATCTCTTGATGCGTTTCGGCCGCTCATCGGCATGACAACATCGCCCGGTGACTAGAGAACGCAAACCTTGAAACAGTTATGTCAAATAGTTCTGAAACGCTACCGTTATCATCTTCGTGTAAACTTCAAAAAATGTTAATCTGTTAGAACGGTGACGGCATGCACGTAAGCATTAAGTTTAGTCTATTGTGCGTTTGAATACATATTTGTGCATGGTGCGTCAAATTTCTTTACAACATGATGCCAAATGACTTGTCTGGCATGCATAATACAGTGTCGTTTCTGATCATTTTGATTACGTTTTCATCTGTACAGAGGGTAAGTGAAGTGAAGGAGGCCTTCACAGGGGAGAGTCTAGTTGACATGGTCTCTGCTGACACTTCAGGGCTGCACTGTGATCGTGTCTAGGTGCAGGTCCATCATCTGATCTGGGTACAGCCTGGATTCGGCAGACTACTGTAAACCTCGGGATAAACAGAGAGACTAACATTAGCGTAGATGCCATTCTTCTTATGATGTAACGAGTACATCAGGTGTTGTGGGAAGTGTTCCTGGTTCCGGCTGACCTAGTTAATGCAGCCTAACAATCATTTAACTGATTTGAATAATAGAAATTGATAATGTTCTATGTGTATGCCAGGTTAAAGAGATGCGTTTTTAGTATAGATTTAAACTGACAGAGTGTGTCTGCTTCCTGAACAATGAACGAATTTTCCAGTTTAGGTGCTAAATAGGAAAAGGATCTACTGCCTGCAGTTGATTTTTGATTTTAGGTATTATCAACTGTCCAGAGTTTTGAGATTTCAATAGACCTGAAGAAGTGTAATGCGATAAGAGCTGACCTCCTTAAGTGAGGTTATTAAGGAACAGAACAAGCTGTTTCAGGCAAGTCATGTCGGAGGGATCTTCATTAGCTTGCTAGTGAGTTCTATCTAATATAATGCTTTCGGTCCACCTGACCCCCTGGAGAACCCTTACAGAGACTCAAGACTTCATGACAGGACACCAGGGATGCTCAGATGTTACTCTAGAGGCGCATCTATATCGGTGTTTACTGTATTTTTGCTGAGGCTTATAGCTGCAGCTAAGCTGTTTATTGGTACTGTTTGGCCTGTTATGCTGTCACTTTTTATTAAGGCCTTAATGGACATGTTTTGTTGACATGTTTGTTCAGCTGCACAGCTTTCACAGTAGTATCTGTAGTAAGTCTTTGTTGGCAATAGTGTGTGAGTGTGATACATCTTTTCCCCTCGTTATCCACTCTTAGATCCAAAAGAAGCAAACAAACAGAAGTAAACAAAGTTTTTACAAAACATACTGCTCACCAAGTGACTCTGGGCTGATAATGCCATTTCTTTTAGAGCATATTTAGCACTGTACAGTTCAAGTTCACCCTCATGGCATTACATCTTTGGAACACAAATGAAGATGTTTTGAAACATGTTTCTCATTAACTCACAAACACTGTAAATTACTTTCCTTGACATTTGACAATATGTGACCCTGGACCACAAAACCAGTCTTAAGTCTCACAGGTATATTTCTGGCAATAGCCAACAGTACATTTTATGGGTCAAAATTATAATTTTTATGCGAAAAATCATTAGGATGTTAAGTAAAGATCATGTTCCATGAAGATGTTTTGTAAATTTCCTACCGTAAAAAAAAAAAAAAAAAAAAAAAAAAAAAGTATTATTATTAGTAATATGCATTGCTAAGGACTTCATTTGGACAACTTTAAAGGCGATTCTCAATATTTCGATTTTTTTATTATTTTTTTTTTGCACCCTCAGAATTCAGATAGTTGCATCTCGGCCAAATATTGTCCTATCCTAACATTTTGACCCTAATGACTGATTTTGTGGTCCAGGGTCACATATGCATTTGACTTATTTTGTGTTCCACAGAAGGAAAATAGTCATACAGATTTGTATCGACATGAGGGTGAGTAAATGATGGCAGAATTTTCATCTTGGGGTGAACTATCCCTTTAAGCGCATAGCAGGAATCAATAGAGACTCAACTGTAGTCTTCTCAATTGTGTATCGTGTATCACAAATACACACGCACATCATGGGAATGGTTTGATTAAATTCTTTGGTATGATCTATTTCTCCAGACAGTGCTTTTTTTGACACAATAAGTCAGGCTGTATTATGTCAGTAGTGTGTATAGTATAAAATATTTTGCTGTTTCCATCAATTATCCGTGCTATACATCATTCTGTTCATCTTTATTAAAAACAAACACCTGATGTACACCTAAAGGATTATTAGGAACACCTGTTCAATTTCTCATTAATGCAATTATCTAATCAACCAATCACATGGCATTTGCTTCAATGCATTTAGGGGTGTGGTCCTGGTCAAGACAATCTCCTGAACTCCAAACTGAATGTCAGAAAGGGAAAGAAAGGTGATTTAAGCAATTTTGAGCGTGGCATGGTTGTTGGTGTCAGACGGGCCGGTCTGAGTATTTCACAATCTGCTCAGTTACTGGGATTTTCACGCACAACCATTTCTAGGGTTTACAAAGAATGGGGTGAAAAGGGAAAAACATCCAGTATGCGGCAGTCCTGTGGGCGAAAATGCCTTGTTAATGCTAGAGGTCAGAGGAGAATGGGCCGACTGATTCAAGCTGATAGAAGAGCAACTTTGACTGAAATAACCACTCGTTACAACCGAGGTATGCAGCAAAGCATTTGTGAAGCCACAACACCCACAACCTTGAGGCGGATGGGCTACAACAGCAGAAGACCCCACCGGGTACCACTCATCTCCACTACAAATAGGAAAAAGAGGCTACAATTTGCACGAGCTCACCAAAATTGGACAGTTGAAGACTGGAAAAATGTTGTCTGGTCTGATGAATCTTGATTTCTGTTGAGACATTCAGATGGTAGAGTCAGAATTTGGCGTGAACAGAATGAGAACATGGATCCATCATGCCTTGTTACCACTGTGCAGGCTGGTGGTGGTGGTGTAATGGTGTGGGGGATGTTTTCTTAGCACACTTTAGGCCCCTTAGTGCCAGTTGGGCATCATTTAAATGCCACAGCCTACCTGAGCATTGTTTCTGACCATGTCCATCTCTTTATGACCACCATGTACCCATTCTCTGATGGCTACTTCCAGCAGGATAATGCACCATGTCACAAAGCTCGAATCATTTCAAATTGGTTTCTTGAACATGACAATGAGTTCACTGTACTAAAATGGCCCCCACAGTCACCAGATCTCAACCCAATAGAGCACCTTTGGGATGTGGTGGAACGGGAGCTTCGTGCCCTGGATGTGCATCCCACAAATCTCCATCAACTGCAAGATGCTATCCTATCAATATGGGCCAACATTTCTAAAGAATGCTTTCAGCACCTTGTTGAATCAATGCCACGTAGAATTAAGGCAGTTCTGAAGGCGAAAGGGGGTCAAACACAGTATTAGTATGGTGTTCCTAATAATCCTTTAGGTGAGTGTATATCTGATGAAGCTTTCATAGTTTGAGGTTGTTTGAAATGAACACTGCGACATTGTGGGTTTACTGTAATTCTGTGAGAATATTTTACTGAGAAGTGTAAATGCAATTGCGGTGAAATGTCAGGCTAGATGCTAAGGGTTGGGCACTATATGAAGATATTTGAAAGAAACTATTTTAACTCATTTTCACAGTTTAGTTTACTTGGAGCTGAAAATGGAATATGTGGGAAATCAATATCCATAATGCCTTACTTTTGTTCCTTGATCCTCTCTTGAGAGTGTAGTGTTGTAAATAGGTTACTGGGCAGCATAGGCTGGATTGGCAGACACAGATGAGTCAGTTTGTTTCTGCAGGATGTCTGATGTTGAGGGGTTTGGATCCCAAGTCTCACAGCGGCCTCTCTGGAGGCAGAATTTGAGACCATAACCCTCAATTCTCAATTTAGAGTGATGCACTCTGGGAAACAGCTAAGTCCCTCTCTTCCTCTCATAACCTTTCTTTCTGTCAGAAAATCAGTGCTTTTTACAGCCCTCCTCAAATAACAGTTTTCATATTGGCAGCTTTTAAAACACCTGAATCAGCCGTGCTTATAGCAGTGCAGCTGGTGGAAAGAAGAGTGGAATGTTTAAGAAGAGTGGAATGTTTTCAGATGTACAGCACGGGCCATCAAACAGATAACTATAAAGCTAACTGGAGTGTGTGAAATGCTTTCAAACGTTTACAAATGGCTTTTAAAGTATACCCAATGTGAACTGAGGTATAGATATAGAATACCATTCAACAGTTTTGGGTGAGAAAGAAAGAAAATTATATTTTTATTTAGCAAGGATGCATTAATTAGATCAAAAGTGACAGCAAAGGCCTTAACATTCTTACATAAGATTTCTATTTCAAATAAATGCTGTTATTTTCTATTTATCAAAGAATCTTGAAAAACAAATCAGTGTCCACAAAAATATCAAGCTGTTTTCAACATTGATATTAGTAAATGTTTCTTGAGCAGTAAATCAGCATACTGGAATGATTTCTAAAGGACCACATGAAACTGAAGACTGCTGAAAAGTCATCTTTGCCATCACATGAGTAAATTACATTTTAAACTATATTAAAATAGAAAACAGTTATTTTAAATTCCAAAATATTTTACTGTATTGCTGTTTTTCCTGTATTTTTTGATCAAATAAATACAACCTTACACTCTAAAAAAATGCTAACCCAGCAACTTCCCCAAATCTTTGAATGGTTGAGTAGATGTAAAACATTCTTTCATCATATCATATAATACATGCCATACACTCTTTCAGGTTCTTGAGACAAGAAGACTTAGAGTTACATTAACGTCCTTATTATCTATTTTATGAGCATTTACATTTATGCATTTGGCAGATGCTTTTATCCAAAGCGATTTACATTGCGTTCAAAGTACACATTTTTACATTTTGTCAGTTCTTGCTTTCCCTGGGAATCGAACCCATGACCATGGCGTTGCTAGCGCCACGCTCTATTGTTTGAGCTACAGGAAAGCTCCTGTGTTATAGCATTGTATTAAAGCAGTGTATTATAATGTAATAAATAATTATAATCTATATATATATATATATATATATATATATATATATATATATATATATATATATATATATATATATATATATATATATAAATAATCTATCTAATGTGTAAAAATGCTTTTCAATAAGATTACTAATTATGCTTATTTTAATTATGGAGCAATGATTATGTGTGATCTATGTCCTTTACCGTTATTACCAGTGCCCGAATGCACGATATACTGATTCACGAGCTTGGGAGCTAGAGAACTGAATAAGATGCACCCTATGTGAGTTTGATCAGGGTTTGAACTAAACTCTGCAGGGCTGTGGCCTACTGGGCTCTATTTGGGGAACCCTGCAGTAAGGATGCAGTTTTATGATTCAGAAGGGTGTACAGGAGATGCGCACGTCAACACTTTTGCATTCTTCACAGAGACTGCTACCCAACGGTCTGTGCGACGTTACTTCATCACAGTCTAGACTTGGACAATGACCGCAACGGCTGAGGGTGTCATTTGGGACAGGGCATATCTGATTTTCACAAGAGATGCTATGTAATTAAACATTGCTATTTGCTGATTGCGCCATTTTCATGTTTTAACAATGATGATTTAACAACAATGACCATTTCATTGTCTTTCTAGACAGACTGGGTTTTAATAATCCCTCGTTTAAACCCACTTTTTTTTAAATCACTTCATTCTTTTCTCTTTATGGCTGCTTTTGAATCTACATCTGTCAGCTGAAAGGTAAATTTTGTTGACCTTTCAGACAGCTCATCTTCCTTTTCTATGCCCTTTATTCTGCATGAAAGAGGAAGAGATGGTCCCAGTGAGGTTGTGAATGTGAGGCGTATGTGCCTGCGTTTTGTCTCATTTGGCTTTTTCTGGAACCTTCATCTGGCTTCTTCTTTGCACTGTAGTATTTAATGTTTTAAGGTAAAAGTCAGTGTTTGATCTTGATGTGCAAAACTGTAGTGTTCTGGAGGCCTATAAGTGACTGTCATATTCTCTGACATACAAATAAAAGGCTGTCAATCACGAGTATTTCAATACGACCATAACTCAAGCCTTTTATTGCATTTAAATTTTCAAAAGTTTGCATTTCCAAATGTTACCCCAGGCAAAACAAAATATACATCACTGATCTAAGACACTTTAACACTCAGTTCTGAGCTTGAAATATGACTTATGGACAATATTGATGTCTTTGAGCACCATGTACAGAGGAGAAGGTTGAAAAATAGGTTGCAAGAAATGTCTGAATTATGAATTCTTGTTTTGACTTGTTTCAGATGATCACTTCAAACTCACTCTGAAGAACATGCTCGAACTTGAGCCAAGGTTGAATGTACCACAGCAACATAAAACAGTGGAGTGTTCTGCGAGTTACTGCGGTATCACTCTTCTTTGTTTTTATTGAGTTTGCTTTTGTCAGGCCCTTCTAGAGTTTCACCGGAGAGAATCAGCACGATCAAAAATGGATTCCCTTTATACTTTCAGCTGCTCCTCGAAGACTAGAGGCATGTCACTCAGACACAGAAAGAAAGAAAGAAAGAAAGAAAGAAAGAAAGAAAGAAAGAAAGAAAGAAAGAAAGAAAGAAAGAAAGAAAGAGAAAGAAAGAAAGAAAGAAAGAAAGAAAGAAAGAAAGAAAAGGTTTGAGGCCTGTTGAACAGATGGAGGTTAGATCTGTCTGGCTGTGTTCCCACAGGTTTGATGTTGTCAGACTCTCTCTCTCTCTCTCTCTCTCTCTCTCTCTCTCTCTCTCTCTCCTGTCTGGCTCAGTAACACACAGTTGCCCGTGTTTATAGGGATATGATCATGTGTGATGCGTTAGGATGTTGGAACTTAACTCGGGTGGGCCTGTGGAAATGCTTTACTGCTGTGGTGTTTTCTGCCCCGTCGAATGACCCTTAATCTGTGGATCTAAGCTGAAGAGAATAACAATCAAATATCAAAGTGCAGGGAGAGTATGAAAGTGAGAATAAGAGAAAAGGATAGGATCACATTTCCCAAAATAAATGTGTCTTTTTTTGTGTTCTTCCTCTGGGGCTGTAGCAGACTCATACACACACCCCCTTGTGGCAAGCAGAGTCATTACACTCTCCTCCCCTCCCCTCACATTGTCCCAGTCTCTGCCTAGAACACATTATGTTCGGACACTGTGCCAAATTACTGCTTCTGGTGTCTTGTCTGGCTATAAATCATGCAGCTATCAGTGTTTAAAGAAGGCACAGGCCAAAGAGATGCAGGCTGTGAGGGCATCTGTACTGGCTGGCACGCACTCTTTGAGATGGACAACCACACCAGATCCAAAAAATGTATCACTTTGACAGGAAATTCAAGCAAATCATGTGGCTGAGTAATGTATTAGGCTAAATATATGTGGATCGGCATGGCATAAAAGTGAATTAGTAATGGAAATCAGGGCTTTTCTCAAGTTCAGTGTTACGTTGTCCAGGCTCTAGTCATGTTACAACTTGATTAGATTAGCGCTACTAAGAACTGCTTAGTTTTAAAGCTAATTCACAACTTGTTGACTCTCACTTCTAACATGAATAAAGCAGAGTGACAATATAAGCTTTATATTTGCTTCCGTAATGTTCTTGTAATCTTTCTCTTAACACATAATATCTAACCTCAGTACAACCTTCATTCTTAGCTACCGAATTAACTGGCATGGCAAGCTGAATTTTTTTGAGGAAAACTTAGTCTTCAAACACTCTAAAAACAATAACACTCCAAAATGTGATTATTTCTCTTTCAATTGGATTTCTTTATTTTAGTGTTTGTATTCACAGTCAAATTGTTATAGCATATAGCCTAATCCACGATAAAACTGATTGTGTTACATAGCTATTCATTTGTTTTATAATAAATATTATTTTTAAGTTAGAACAGTGCATAACCGTTATATTATTATTTGTTAGCTACATTCAAATGCATCTTAATAGTATTTCAATTCAAGTTATATTTACACTGCATTAATGTAGACCAGGGGTGGGCAATTCCAGTCCTGGAGCGCCACTATCCTGCAGAGTTTAGCTCCAACCCTAATCAAACACACCCGAACCAGCTAATCAATGTCTTCAGGATTACTAGAAGGCTACAGGCAGGTGAGTTTGATCAGGTTTGGAGCTAAACTCTGCAGGACAGTGGCCCTCCAGGACTGGAATTGCCCACCCCTGATGTAGACAGACACTTATTCAAGGTACACATTTTATTAAGTTTATGCATTCCCTGGTAATTAGTGTTAAAATATGTATTAATTTTCTATTAAATGAATTACTCCTCCAATAATTGACACTTTGTATTGAGTCTTACGTCTGTATAAAAGTGATAGTTCACCCAAAAATGAAAATTGTCATCATTTACTCACCCTCAAGTTGTTCCAAACCCGTATGAGTTTCTTTGTTCTGCTGAACACAAAAGACATTTTGAAGCCTATGAGGATACTAATACTAAAGAATACTAAACAGTTGATGGACCCCATTGACTTCCATAGTAGGGTAAAACACTATGGAAGTCAATGTGGTCCATCAACTGTTTGGTTTTCAACATTCTTCAAAATATCTTATTTTGTGTTCAGCAGAATTGAAATTTTTGGGTGAACTTTTCCTTTAACATAAGTAACATACTGTAGCAGTGTTTGTCAGGCGAATGGAATCTAGTCCTTTCTACATCAAGTAGGGTCAAGATATATTCTTGAACTGATGTCAGATTGAACAGATGGACCTTCCTAAGACAATCTTTTTGTATGCAGAAAGGTTGAATCAGATCTTTTACTTGAAGGCAGGACACTTTTCTTTTTGAAGCAGCAACTACAACAGGCACACACATCCACATGTGTACATATGCATAATGACAAAACAAAATAAAGCTTTCTGGTGAAAAGTAAAAATAGCTTTTTTTGTATATAACTTGCATTTAGAAGAAATGCACAGAATAGAAGATGCAACAGAATAGTAACCTTTAGAATGTTAATTTTACTGTTCATTGCATAAAAATGAAATTAGTTAGTTTGATTGTGCAAAAATTGATTTTAGTATATCGGCTTGGTTCTGCACTCGGTGGCTTCGTATAGTTCTGATGCAACTCAGGTACTTTTGCTCCACGCGAGCCGTGTGGATTTCAGCCTATTAAAAGCATGGCAAGAAAGAAAGAAAAAAACACACACAGATGTTTTGAGTTGGCCAGCAGCCCATGTCTGCGTCTGTGGAACTGTATTTGACAGTGTTTGATTCATCCTGTTCACCCTATAGGTCAGGGTGAGCAGATATCTGTGTATGTCCGTGTAGGGAAATGTTAGCGGTATGCAGTGGGATCTGTTTAGAGCAGAGCGAAGTGCTTCCTGATGTGGGCTGCCCTGTCAGAGGTTAAAAGCTAGCATCAGTTTGCGCTTGGACTTTGAATGTGGATTTCTTTCTCGCTTTTATTTTTCTGCCTCTCAATCTCTTTTCTTCTTCCTTTATCGCTCTCTCTATAAAATGTCTAATCCATCTGGGTCTAATGCGCGGCCAAAGCATCAGTATTCATCTTGCTCTCTTCTCTTTCCACCTCTTCCCCTTGTGTTTGTTTTTATACTATGGGGGTATGATAGCCATTTAATAATTCATTTTTAGAGTGTATACCCATGCAATGAGAAATTCTGATTCATCCTTAGAGTTGCAGACTGCCCGCTTCTTGCATCATTCAGGCTCGAGAATAAGCCATGGCTCGCTAGCGCTCTTTGGAGTTTAGCAGTCTCCATTTTGTTTGCTGGAAAGTTTGCTGTGGATAAGCGGCTAGCAGAGTCAGGGGTTTTCCTTCCTTTCTCTGACGACATGCCATTTTAAAAACAGACGAGACCACAGCAGCCCCTTTGATCTGTTCTAACTCAGAGGGAGAGATGGAGCGAAAGAGAAAGAGAGAACACTGACCAATGCCAGCCTTCTCCCAACTGTGGTCTTAAAGATTAAAGGGGAATATTGTGTGTGTGTGTGTGTGTGTGTGTGTGTGTGTGTGCGCGTGCGTGCGTGCGTGTGTGGGTGCGTGTGGGTGCGTGTGCGTGCGCGTGTGCGTGTGCGTGTGTGTTTGTTTGAGGGTGACTTGTGGAGTATGGCTAAATGTGTCTGTGTAATTGAACAGTTTTCCTGGTTGTGCTGTGCTGTGGTCGCAGTAGTTCTTTTGAAGCATTGGCTATCTTATTTCCTACTTGTTTCATTCCCCTAATCCTAAACCTTAAACATCACACATAACCAGCTTCACTCAGCAAACACTCATGAATTGCCGCTATCCGTCATCTTTACATATTACCCTATTCAGTTTTCAACAGTGAACCAATTAGCAAGACACATGCATTTTTAATACGTGGTAACAGTAGAAGTTATTGGACTATGAAAGCTTGTTTTTAGGTTTTTATGGCTTCACAGAAAGGTTAGTATGTTTTTTTGTTTGTTTGTTTTTATTTCAAACACATTGTTTACGTCTTGTGGCATTCATATTTTAGTATTTATAGAATATTTTTATGTTTACATTAACTTCCATTCTAACTGCTTCTCTGTAACCCAAACTTTGTCTTAAAAAAAATGAGGAATGAGTCGGACTGGTAATTAACAGTATTAAGGGCTGTCGTTAGAGCTTAATTTTAATTGAACCCAAATTATTCCTTTATGTAATATAATGATTCTGTTTACAGTGTTGGGAAGTACATATTCTGTATTGCTTATTTATAAATGTGTGTCTGCGTTTAGCATCTGGGTGTGTTTTAATGGCAGGCCCGAATGTAGTGTAATGTTTAATCCTGAAAACGTTGTCTGTATTGTCCACCTCTTTTAGTTTTGGTGTGATCAGTCCATGTTTCTTGGGTGGCTTCTGTCAGAGAGAGAGAGAGAGAGAGAGAGTAAATATAGTCCTCGAATAAACCATGAATACATGGTTGGGTTCAGAAAATCACAGTGGCACAACGCCACAGAGAGGGACATGGCCTTGTGTGGGTCTCTGACAAACAGCACATGCCTCAGAGTGGAAACAGCAGCTCACACACAAACATACACCGCTGCATGAGCGCGTTACCCAAACAGCCCAGAAAATAGCTGCTCCCTGCTTCCACTGAGGGAAAAATTGCTTACTCACCCTCCCACATGCCTCATTTCCTGTTCTTATTATGGAAAGTAATGGTGGAAGTGGGCCTCTGCTGGCTAAATTGTGATCAGTGTTGTTTTTGTGTCTGATGCTTAAATACTGCTTGAAGTAAGGAGATATGTTCCAAGGACAGCACAAAATAGAAAGTATGTATGTACAATTGGACTACAAATGGATGAATTTAGTGATTATGAACATGCATGCAAATGTGCATACAATATTATTTAGCTATATCATAACAAATAAATAAATTAAGATAAAAAAAAAAAAAAGGATGAATGCAGAATAACAACAGCAAAGTAGCATGGTCATGTAGCTAAGAAAAATGTGTATTTGACAAATATCATAATGAGGAAATGTATTATCATGCAATTATAAACTGGGGTATAATTGTCATCATGATATGCTGGGGTATAATTTGAACAGCCACAATAACTTTAATTGAATCACATTATTATATAGATAATTTTGAGCCCCTAAACCGACCTCTACCCCTAAACCTAACCAATGTACGTTTAGATGCATTACGATGTCATCCTGCCACCTCAGTCCAAGACCACAAGGTAAGTGCATGTGACTACTTGATCCCATCCTGGATCAACCCCTCTGCACTTTCCAGACATTCACTGTGCCCCAGCAACGCAAGGACACCATGGCCACTTTTATGTCTGCACTAAAAACTATTCAACTTTTACCCGTATATAATATTATATATATATATATATATATATATATATATATATATATATATATATATATATATATATATATATACACACTCACCTAAAGGATTATTAGGAACACCTGTTCAATTTCCCATGAATGCAATTATCTAATCAACCAATCACATGGTAGTTGCTTCAATGCATTTAGGGGTGTGGTCCTGGTATTTTGAGCGTGGCATGGTTGTTGGTGCCAGATGGGCCGGTCTGAGTATTTCACAATCTGCTCAGTTACTGGGATTTTCACGCACAACCATTTCTAGGGTTTACAAAGAATGGTGTGAAAGGGAAAAACATCCAGTATGCAGCAGTCCTGTGGGCGAAAATGCCTTGTTGATGCTAGAGGTCAGAGGAGAATGGGCCGACTGATTCAAGCTGATAGAAGAGCAACTTTGACTGAAATAACCACTCGTTACAACTGAGGTATGCAGCAAAGCATTTGTGAAGCCACAACACGCACAACCTTGAGGCTACAACAGCAGAAGACCTCACTGGGTACCACTCATCTCCACTACAAATAGGAAAAAGAGGCTACAATTTGAACGAGCTTACCAAAATTGGACAGTTGAAGACTGGAAAAATGTTGCCTGGTCTGATGAGTCTCGATTTCTGTTGAGACATTCAGATGGTAGAGTCAGAATTTGGCGTAAACAGAATGAGAACATGGATCCATCATGCCACTGTGGTGTGGGGGATGTTTTCTTGGCACACTTTAGGCCCCTTAGTGCCAATTGGGCATCATTTAAATGCCACAGCCTACCTGAGCATTGTTTCTGACCATGTCCATCCCTTTATGACCACCATGTACCCATTCTCTGATGGCTACTTCCAGCAGGATAATGTCACAAAGCTCGAATCATTTCAAATTGGTTTCTTGAACATGACAATGAGTTCACTGTACTAAAATGGCCCCCACAGTCACCAGATCTCAACGCAATAGAGCATCTTTGGGATGTGGTGGAACGGGAGCTTCGTGCCCTGGATGTGCATCCCACAAATCTCCATCAACTGCAAGATGCTATCCTATCAATATGGGCCAACATTTCTAAAGAATGTCTAATGACAACTAAGGAATATGCCAAATTCAGCATCTCAGAAAATTAGAATATTACTTAAGACCAATACAAAGAAAGGATTTTTAGAAATCTTGGCCAACTGAAAAGTATGAACATGAAAAGTATGAGCATGTACAGCACTCAATACTTAGTTGGGTGCTGCATATCGCATCTTCCTCTTCACAATAGCCCATAGATTTTCTATGGGGTTAAGGTCAGGCGAGTTTGCTGGCCAGTTAAGAACAGGGATACCATGGTCCTTAAACCAGGTACTGGTTGCTTTGGCACTGTCTGCAGGTGCCAAGTCCTGTTGGAAAATGAAATCTGCATCTCCATAAAGTTGGTCAGCAGCAGGAAGCATGAAGTGCTCTAAAACTTCCTGGTATACGGTTGCATTGGTATATGCGTTGACCTTGGACCTCAGAAAACACAGTGGACCAACACCAGCAGATGACATGGCACCCCAAACTATCACTGACTGTGGAAACTTTACACTGGACCTCAAGCAACGTGAATTGTGTGCCTCTCCTCTCTTCCTCCAGACTCTGGGACCCTGATTTCCAAAGGAAATGCAAAATTTACTTTCATCAGAGAACATAACTGATGAATCCCACGTCTTGCATACATCTGTGCGTAGTGGTTCTTGAAGCACTGACTCCAGCTGCAGTCCACTCACAGTTCTCACAGTTCACTCACAGTTCGATTCACAGTTTGTGTATCTCCCCCACATTTTTGAATGGGTTTTGTTTCTCAATCCTCTCCAGGGTGCGGTTATCCCTATTGCTTGTACACTTTTTTTCTACCACATCTTTTCCTTCCCTTCGCCTCTCTGTTGATGTGCTTGGACACAGAACTCTGTGAACAGCCAGCCCTCCTTGTGCAAGGTGTCAGTGGTCGTATTTTGGACAACTGTCAGGTCAGCAGTCTTCTCCATGATTGTGTAGCCTACAGAACTACACTCAGAGATCATTTAAAGGCCTTTGCAGGTGTTTTGAGTTCATTAGCTGATTAGAGTGTGGCACCAGGTGTCTTCAATATTGAACCTTTTCACAATATTCAAATTTTCTGAGATTTGGGATTTTCCTTAGTTGTCAGTTATAATCATCAAAATTAAAAGAAATAAACATTTGAAATATATCAGTCTGTGTGTAATGAATATAATATACAAGTTTCACTTTTTGAATGGAATTAGTGAAATAAAAAAAGAGAGTGACAGGAAGAGAAGACATTGTTGAATAAAGTTGTTAGCTTTGTAAAATTTTTACACACAAAAAGTATTCTCGTCGCTTCATAACATTAAGGTTGAACCACTGGAATCACATATATTATATTCACATTTTAACAATGTCTTTCCTACCTTTCTGGACCTTGAAAGTGGTCGTTGTGTTGCTGTCTATGGAGAGGTCAGAAAGCTCTCACATTTCATCAAAAATATTTTCATTTGTGTTCTGAAGTTGAACAAAGGTCTTATGGGTTTGCAACAACATGAGGGTGAGTAATTAATGACAGAAATGTAATTTTTGGGTGAACTAACGTTTTAAGGCAGGAAAGCAGGCTTGCAGTGAGAGTGATTAGAATGTGGTGCAAACACACAATCTCACAGTTAGTGAGGTTCAGGATATGAACATGCGCACCTTCAATGACATAGAGTCTCTTAATAGAGTGAGAACTTGATAATGGTCACTGTCCTGGACCCGTCAGATGTGAATGAGCTCAGTGCTTAGAGGTGTATCGATGCAGCTCATAACACACAGCTTTGACCTCTGGCCAACCTACAGTCTTTCAACAGGCCATAACAGTGTGTTTGCTGGTATGGAGTCCTCTGTGTGTGTGAGGAACAGAGATATTCCTGCATGTGTGCGGAAATGTCCATAATCTGTGAAGTGTGTGTGGATTGGGTGTCAGTGAGTATTCTCTTCGCTCGGTGCCGATCTCTCTGTGAAGCACCTGGTTGCTGACGGCTGATATCTTTCACTTTCCCCTGTGAATGTTTATGTGTCGGCTGACAAAATTCCAGTCCTCATGGAAACTCCTTGGGTGTTGGGGCTCTGAATGGCTCCTTTGTTTTTGCATTCCCGCGTTGTGTGAACAGTGTTTTGGTTTCCCGGGCTGATAATTGCTGAAGCGACGGCAGGCTCTGCTGCTTTCCTGTGCCGGCTGCTGGGCTTCACCCTCACAGCCACAGACCAGACACTGATGCTAACTCCTCCTGACAAACACTTAAGCACACTTCAAACACACCTATGGTAAAATTTGTCAAACTTTTAACCGCTTTGACTGCGAGAAGGGAGAAGAAAAACAACAAAATCTGTAGACGTTTTTCTTTTTGTTTTGTTTTCAGGTAATTTGAAACATGCTGGAAGACTGAAGATGTCCACTGAAGGTGCATTTTTGAAAGCCCTGAATTTTGAGGTTGTTATTTTACCGTCAGCTGTCAGCAGACAGTTTGATGGGGTTGTGTAAGATATTTTCACAGTGTAAAGTTCAGCCAAAGAGTGAATATTCAATACTAAATAAGAGTAATTAGCACGGTTGTTATTCTTGCGTTCGGCCGTAATGGCAAATGTTTAAGATGAGAAACACTTTCTGAAGACTAGAAATATCAGCATATTGTGGACAAAATCAAAACAAATTCAGTTTGCATGTGCTTTTCCTAATTGTGCACAATGTGATCTATTCAAATATACTGCTTTTTTTTTGTTGTTGAAAGAAGTGTTGAATTTATTCTAAAAAGAGTAAAACAGCAGTATTGTGCAGTATTTACAACTGACAATTTACAGTTGAGTTTAGTGAATTTTCATTCAAAGCAGAAATTATTCCAATATGCTGAGTTGTTCAGCTTAATACAAACCCGATTCCAAAAAAGTTGGGACACTGTACAAATTGTGAATAAAAAGGGAATGCAATAATTTACAAATCTCATAAACTTATATTTTACTCACAATAGAATATAGATAACATATCAAATGTTGAAAGTGAGACATTTTGAAATGTCATGCCAAATATTGGCTCATTTTGGATTTCATGAGAGCTACACATTCCAAAAAAGTTGGGACAGGTAGCAATAAGAGGCCGGAAAAGTTAAATGTACATATAAGGAAGAGCTGGAGGACCAATTTGCAACTTATTAGGTCAATTGGCAACATGATTGGGTATAAAAAGAGCCTCTCAGAGTGGCAGTGTCTCTCAGAAGTCAAGATGGGCAGAGGATCACCAATTCCCCCAATGCTGCGGCCAAAAATAGTGGAGCAATATCAGAAAGGAGTTTCTCAGAGAAAAACTGCAAAGAGTTTGAAGTTATCATCATCTACGGTGCATAATATCATCCAAAGATTCAGAGAATCTGGAACAATCTCTGTGCGTAAGGGTCAAGGCCGGAAAACCATACTGGATGCCCGTGATCTTCGGCCCTTAGACGGCACTGCATCACATACAGGAATGCTACTGTAATGGAAATCACAACATGGGCTCAGGAATACTTCCAGAAAACATTGGCGGTGAACACAATCCACCGTGCCATTCGCCGCTGCCAGCTAAAACGCTATAGGTCAAAAAAGAAGCCATATCTAAACATGATCCAGAAGCGCAGGCGTTTTCTCTGGGCCAAGGCTCATTTAAAATGGACTGTGGCAAAGTGGAAAACTGTTCTGTGGTCAGACAAATCAAAATTTTAAGTTCTTTTTGGAAAACTGGGACGCCATGTCATCCAGACTAAAGAGGACAAGGACAACCCAAGTTGTTATCAGCGCTCAGTTCAGAAGCCTGCATCTCTGATGGTGTGGGGTTGCATGAGTGCGTGTGGCATGGGCAGCTTACACATCTGGAAAGGCACCATCAATGCTGAAAGGTATATCCAAGTTCTAGAACAACATATGCGCCCATCCAGACGTCGTCTCTTTCAGGGAAGACCTTGCATTTTCCAACATGACAATGCCAGACCACATACTGCATCAATTACAACATCATGGCTGCGTAGAAGAAGGATCCGGGTACTGAAATGGCCAGCCTGCAGTCCAGATCTTTCACCCATAGAAAACATTTGGCGCATCATAAAGAGGAAGATGAGACAAAGAAGACCTAAGACAGTTGAGCAACTAGAAGCCTGTATTAGACAAGAATGGGACAACATTCCTATTCCTAAACTTGAGCAACTTGTCTCCTCAGTCCCCAGACGTTTGCAGACTGTTATAAAAAGAAGAGGGGATGCCACACAGTGGGAAACATGGCCTTGTCCCAACTTTTTTGAGATGTGTTGATGCCATGAAATTTAAAATCAACTTATTTTTCCCTTAAAATGATACATTTTCTCAGTTTAAACATGTGTTATGTCATCTATGTTGTATTCTGAATAAAATATTGAAATTTGAAACTTCCACATCATTGCATTCTGTTTTTATTCACAATTTGTACAGTGTCCCAACTTTTTTGGAATCGGGTTTGTATTTTTGTAGAAACCACAATACATTTTCTAAAAATGTTTTGTAACAATGTAAAAGTCTGTCGCTTTCTATCAGTTTGTAGTGCACAACTGACCTTTGTGTACTCTTAAATATTCTATTCATATATTGATAAGTTTATCCTTCTTCATTTTTGTGTACCCCATTTTTTTTCACCATAAACATCCAAAAAACTCCATCACTGCACCTTCTATGAGAACTCAATGTGTGTGCGCATGCGTGTGTGTGTGTGAGAGAGAGAGAGAGAGAGAGAGAGAGAGTGTGTGTGTGAGTGAATACGTAGCAGATCCTGGGATTGTTGAGCTGCACAGTGAGAATTGATCCCCTGTCTTTGATGTCTGTGAGGGCAGGCTTAGCCACCCTCTCCCAGTGTTTGCTTTGGCCCGTGCACCAGCACAGCAGCATTGGGCCCTGGTAGCTCCCTTTAATATGATCAGTGGGCCAGTTCTTTTCATCAGTCTGGAGGTCTAATGCCTTTAACTGGCTTACGCTGACCTCTTCTATCCCTCCTTAACACAAACACTCACACACATAAACCCACCCACCAACACATACACAGAGCATCACTTCATCCCCATCCTCTGCTCCTGCCCTAACGGCCTCTGGGAGTCACTGTGTCACTGGGGCGTGACGGTGGCAGAGGCTTCTGGGTAACAGATGCATGGATCACCAGAGGGCTTGTGCTGTACATGTCAATGCACCTGCCGTGAAATGACTACATGGGAAAACATGAGCATTAAGGAGGAGATTATACTTCGCAAATTATTATTCATGCTATAGGAAGGAACACTGGTAACTGAATTGTTCTCGTATTGAAACGTCCATCAGTTTAGATGACGTAGCGGCCGGGAGGTGCTCGTAGGTCAACCAAAATGCAGATAAAAATATACAGTATTTACTGACCACCAATAATGAATCATTTAAGTTTAAAAATCTCAGTGAAGTGGACCAGAACTATGTTAGAGTTCAAAAAAGCTGGTGGTGAGGAGTCAGAAGAACAAGAAGAAAAGAGAAAAATGGTCACAGTCTAGCAGGCAGTAGATGAGTGCTCTTCTCCATAAATGTTTTTTTAGGAAGACGAATGTGATAAGAGGGTGTTATTTTAGCCAAGCTTTTATCACAACTGTCAGACTGTTGTCATGGAAAGGAGCAGTGAACACGGGATAAATCAGTTTAGCCTGCACTGTGCTGATGGAGTATCTATCTATCTATCTATCTATCTATCTATCTATCTATCTATCTATCTATCTATCTATCTATCTATCTATCTATCTATCTATCTATCTATCTATCTATCTATCTGTCTGTCTGTCTGTCTGTCTGTCTGTCTGTCTGTCTGTCTGTCTGTCTGTCTGTCTGTCTGTCTGTCTGTCTGTCTGTCTGTCTGTCTGTCTGTCTGTCTGTCTGTCTGTCTGTCTGTCTGTCTGTCTGTCTGTCTGTCATTCGTTCTATCAAATATACTCTATTCCCAATCTGTTCCTAATTCCCAATCAGTTGAAATCGCTGTCCAGGGCTTTAGGTATTATTCTATTTTTTGTACTATCTATCATTTTATAACTCTATCTATCATTATATAATCCTATCTAAAGTGCTATCTGTCATTCTTTAAATTATTATATCAGTCTATCTATCTGTTCTATAATTCTATACCGTTAAGTCCATTATTCTATATCATTCTGTAATTCTATCTATCATTCCATCTATCCTTTAACCGTTCTTTCTAACTATTGTTGCATCGGTTTCTTTGTCTCTTTGTAATTTCCAGACTGTGCTTCTGCAGAAAGAAAAGTCTCTTACTTGAATGTAAAACTGCATTATGTATTCTGGCAATGCTAAATTCAAAACATTGTACTAGATATAATTCAGATATATATGCAGTAGGCCTATATATTTTATTCATATAACTTTATACCTCGTTTCTCATTTATTTTATTTTAGGTATACTCATGTTCTTTTGTTCATTGTAAGAAAAGTGCAGAACTACTTTTTTTATCACCTTCATTGCAATCCTTTTGCCACTGCAAAGAGTGTCTTCCTTGTCTGGCAAAATGTAAATATGGTTTCCAAATTCTGCATTCATAAGGCCAAAAAAAATCTTTTCATAAGTTGTTTTGAATTGCAAATTTGTCAAAATCAGCCGTCGCAGAGCAGGCCAGGCCCATGGCGCTTATCCTCGAAACCAGTAAGCCTGGCGACGTTGGCAGCAGCGCACACATACACACAAACACAAACTGTCATGGCATAATTATGTAACCCAAACCTCGGCAGATTATTTAAATGTGTGCTGGAGGTGTCATCCTCAGTGTGCCCATGGCGGGTGAGTGGTGTCACATTTCAGAAGTGGAACGGGTGAAACGGACCCCACCCCCCCACCCCACATGCACGCACAGAACTCTGCCATGGCGGTCTAATCCAGGAGCTGCGTATGCGTGTGTATATTTTAGCACATGTGTGTTAGCATGTTACCTTTGATGGGTTGGATTAAAGCAAATCTCCACTCCTTTGGTGCAGTTCAAACACACAGGGACAATACTGCACACCACAGCCCAGCTAATGAGAGATAAACCTGAGCCCAGGAAAGTGAGCGACGACACATCAACCTGATTAAAGACAGAGTCTCTTGCATTCCCTCCTTCCCCAACTCTTTCTCCCATCACGCATGCATCTAATTCCATCCCTCTCTTCACCTTTTTCTTTGTTTGTTCCCCTTTCTTTCGGAGAGCATGGCTTGACAAAGAGGCCAGCTTGACTTTATTGCTGTGATGGGCTGTGAATGTCTTTCACTGTATGTAAATGAAGAGCTTTACATCTTTCTATGTGTCTCTCCTACTCACTTAGAGAAGGGGCTGTGTGTTATTACAGAGGTTGTTGACTCTGCAGATTTAGAGCTGAGCTCTCTGCTTTGTGGTTTGATAGCTTAATTAAACATGCAAATCTGCTATCTTTATACATCGTGCTCAAAGTGCCCCATTCACAAGCACCTCTTTCATCTAATAAATAGAGATCCAGAGAATTACCGAGAGACGAACATAATAGGGCATGTTTATATATAATATAAATTTCAAAACGTAATTTATTTATTTTTTTTCCAATCATGCATTATTTTGTATTATTTATATATCATTACTGTATTTTTTAAAATATTTTACATGAGCTTTTTGTGTAATTTTATTTTAGATTTTACTAGTTTATTTTTTTGTCATTTTTATTGTTTTTACTTAAGTTAGTAATTTTTGTGCTTCAACTTAAATGTATTTTATTTTAGTTATTTTAGTGGATTATATTTCAAATTTTCTACGCTTTTTAAGTTTAAGTTTTTCACATAATATTTATATTTTATTTCAATTAACAAAAGCAGTTTTTCATGAGTTAAAATGAGTTAACTACTTTAGTTTTAAGAATGAACAATACTTCTACAGCATTTATTAATCTTAGTTAATGTTTATTTCAACAATTACTAATACATTATTAAAATCAAATGTTGTATTTGTTAACATTATTTCATGCACTGTGAACTAACATGAACAATGAACAACTGTATTTTTATTAACTAACTAACAAAGATTAGTAAATACTGTAACAAATGTATTGCTCATTGTTAGTTCATAATACATGAATTAATGCTAACAAATGAGACCTTACTGTAAATTTGTAATAGTTCTCATTGTACACTATTCTAATCACAATTATATTTTTTCAATATAAAAAGGCAATATTATATGCTATTAAATTTGTTATTCCAGGGCTTATTTATGCTCTCTGACTGTACGTTAAGCTAACAAGCACTATTGATGTCGGTAAAGCGAACATTTTATGACATTGATTGGAGATTTTGCTTTTGGAAGGGAAGCATTACTGCTAGTCTTACAAATGACCCCTCCAGCTCTGATACTGACACACTGCTGCGTTGCTTGTGTTGACACAGCTCCGTATGCTCTGGGCAGGATGATGAAGCTGTCCGGCGGATTTGAGATGTGGTAATCCGCTGCTGAATTAGCTCAGGAGGATGTCTCAAGGCGGTGGCGGTGTGGTGCCACTTATGTAGGATTGAGTAAGTACCCTCTGGTCCTCTCGCCTCCCGTCAGAGGAGCCGCCCCTGGGCCAGGGAACAGATCTCAGCCTCCTGTCTCTCAGACTCCTCACAAAAGAAAACAGAGTGCTGACACAAAGAGACACTCTGACATGATCTGATTTTAATAAGCTCAGTGTGCTGAGGGTGGCTTGTTTGCGAGGGAGGTGAATGGAAGAGTGTTTGGTAACGTATGTGCATATGTCGAGGGTTTGTATTGGGGGGTCAGCGGTTGGAGAGACAGAGGTTGATTGCGTTTGGGTGTGTGCGTATGCGATTGGTTTCGGGGTGAGGGTTAGACTCCTGTGTGCGGCGTGATCCCGGTGAATCTCCTCTTTGAAGCGGAACAGATGTGGATTTGCATATGTGCGGGTCCCAGGCTTCAGTGGAGATTAGCGGCTGGTTTTGTGGAAGGTGCATATTTAATAAAGGCCTGAAGCGATGCCGAGCGCAGAGCAGACCCCAACAGACACGCAGGACAAAAGCCGAGGAGGGAGAGGAGGGCCGGTGACAGGCAGAAACAGACCTTAGACCAGATTGGACCGGCCTTTGAGTGGGGCCGTGACAAGACTTTAAGGGTTTACAAACAGAGAGTGAGAGAACAGGAGAAAGGGAAAAGTTAATAAGAGGGTTTATAACTTGTTCAGTCTCATCTGCAAGTTTATTTGTTTGTTTGCACGCTTGTCTTTTGATGTAAGGTTGTGCTTTTTCTCCTTTGTTCATACTCGTGATCTTTTTCTGTTGTAATTTGGGATAAGGGGGTGGGATGGGAAGCAGAAATAAGGGATTTAGTGGAGAATATTTGGAGATGAAAATAACTCCACGTTTCCCATGGGAGTTTGAGAAAATAAAAATAAAAACGAGTTTTATCAGTAATGAAATCTATTAAAATATATGATCTTTAATATTGGTTAAACTCTTTGATGGAATTTAAATAATATTACAATGTGTATTTATAAAATATATATACACACACATTTGGATTTATCATTTAATAATTGATCCAAATACATAATTTTATGATGATTAATTGACCTGTTGTTCTCAGCTGAAATGAACAATTTTTTTTTTTTCAGTCAGTAAGGATAAAGAATAATTCATAGTCTTTTTGATCTGTTTCTCAGTAAGTTGTTCCTTATTCATCCACTGAGATCTATTCCACAGTTTATTTTCAGGAACTGAAAATCAAGTCGTTTTTAGAGGCACTGGTTTTCTTTTCCTTTCTCTTGTGTTTTCTCTCCTCTTTCTTTCTTTTTCTTTCCTTCTTTTCCTGAACTCACCCATTGAGCTGTATCTACACGTCTGAGTGAAAGTGTTTGTTCGCTTCATTTGGTTAAGAGAGAAAGATGATAGACGAGAGAGTTCATAAAAAACCCTGTTCAAAAGTTTGGGATTTGTACGATTTTTTTTATTTTTTATGTTTTATAAAAAGTCTCTTATGCTCACAAAGGCTGCATTTATGTGATCAAAAATACAGTAATGTTGTGAAAAATGTTTACATTTTTAAGGAACTGTGAAGATAAAGCGGAATTTTCAGCATCATTACTCCAGTCTCCAGATCCTTCAGGAATCATCCATATGCTGATTTGGTGCTCAAGAAAATGTCTTATTATTATCAATGTTAAAAAAATGTGAAAACCGTGATTCATTTTTTTGATGAATAGAACGTTTAAAAGAAAAGCATTTATTCAATATTGTAATATTTAACTTTTGTAATATTTTAGAAGTCTTTACTGTCACTTTTAATCAATTTAATGCATACTTGTTGAATAAAAATGTTAATTTCTCTTTAAAAACATTCATGCTGACCCCATCTTAGTGTATAAAGCAGTCTGCATGATCAAGACAGAAAGTGTCAAAGAGAGAGGACAAAAGATGAGATGGGCTCTTACCAACATAATATGAGAAATACTGAAATAAGCAATCGTAAAAGGGAAGGAAACAAAACAAGGGGTTATAGAAAAAAGGGAGAATGAAGTTGTTTGGGAAGTCAGAAAAGCGCTGGTTCTGTTTTGTGTCTCTGGAGTGGTGCTGTCCTCCATGGAGTGATGAGAGGAGTGTGTGTGTGTGTGTGTGTGTGTGGCAGGTCTGTGAGTCTCAGTGGAGGCCCTGGGCCTCTCTGGGGTTAATCCACACTCAAAAATCCTCCTAATGAAGCAGATCACACCCCAGTATCTCGGCACACTCAATTCAGTCGATCCGCATACAGCAGAACAAAGTCATAACACCAACATAAATATTTCAGTCTGCTTTTTTATCTCAGTGCTAACATGATAACACCACTCTGTGGTTTGGGTCAGGCGTGAAGAATAAAGGGGGAGAGAGAAGAAAAGAACGAGAAAATGCGAAGAAAGATTACAGTAGTTTATTTGATCTAGGTTCCTAGAAGATAAAATGAATGACCAAAGTTCACCTTCAATCACTCGTCTGCATGAGTAAGAAAGGTAAAGAATGACGCAAACCAAAAAATTTTAATTGAATTATCAAACTTTTTTTCCTCCTAATAAACGAGAGCGAGGCCATCCATAAGGAAGAACAGGAAGAGAGACACTTAGTGATGCCTGTTACAATCACAGACATTTAATGCACTTAATATCTCATTTGAGATGAAATGTGTTATTTTTACACCTCCCAGGGGGATTGTTGTAATCACGTCACATGTATAGTGCACATTACAGTAATTAAACTATTTCAAAGAGGCCATTTCTGATCAGGCGAAACATGGGAGGGCCCTGGACACAATAGCAGGGGCCTCCCATAACATGTCGGCTCTCTGGCGGACATTAATTGATTCTTTGTAGAGGGAAATGAGGAGAGGAGAGTTACCTGCGTCCTGCTCACACCAGATTAAACCCCTTGATGGGGGTCGTCAATGTGATGGTGTGTGTTTGCATTTGATGTGCCTAAAGGAGTTTTGGAGGCACTTGAGTGTGTGTGTGTGTGTGTGAGGGCACTGGTCTGTGAAGAACCACAGAGAGGGAAAACGCAGGGCATCCTTTATTTATTTGTGTGTGAAATATTTATCTGTCACAATGACGTGGAAGAATGGGGCTGTCAGTCTCCTCTGCGCAGTCAAGAGTGTCGACAAGCTGGCGGCGGAACCTGGACCAATCTCCTGTGAATAATTGCTGGAATTTCACTTTTGGGAACACCGACTCCCCTTTCGATGCCACACTTTCTGTGTGTGTGTGTGTGTGTGTGTGTCTGTGTGTGTGTGAATTGTGGTGTGTCTCTTTTGCATTGAGGAAAAAAAAAAAAAAATCCTTCAGGACATCTACCTTCAAAAAAACGGACAGATATGTAAGGCCTACAATAAATTATTCATATCGTTACTAAACAATGAAAAGCCAATCAAGCTGAAAACCAAATCAAGCATTAAATGTGTGCACACAAACACACACTGTTCTAATGTTTGTGTTTGTGGACACTCCTGAGCTCTAGTGTGTGTGTGTGTGTGTGTGTGTGTGGTGGTCTTGGATCAGAGGAGGGAAATGTAATTCGGAGTGAGCAGCGTTTAATTGTTTTAGCACTCCTGTCTCTTCAGGGAACTCTTCGAGTCCTCTCATGCAGATAAACACACTGCATAAACAATAACAGGCCTAACGTGTTGGCTTACAGCACTCAGGGAAATTCTGCGTCGATGCGGGTGTCAGGGAGGGAGCTATTCTTAAATTGCATTAAGCATTTGTTCTTTCTTTTAATGTCTCAGGTTCAAAGCGCAATTACTCTGTGGCAGGACGGTTGGATTCCCTGAGTGTCTGCTTTTACCACCTGCAGTCATGGGGTCATATGGCATCTAAGTAGCAAAAAATGCACCTTTGTGGGCTCTACATGCAAATGGAAGTGCGTGTACACAGCGCACACACACACACATACACACACACACACACACACACACACACACACACACACACACACACACAAGCGTACAAATACACACAATGAAATGCAAGGTTTGTGGTCTATGCATGCATAATTGAGGTGTACCTTGCTTTGGGAGAGTGGCTGTCATCTCTGGATGCTCATGCCACATTCCAGCAGAAAGCATCTTTGAATAATGAAGAGCAGCAACACACATGCAAAATGCAGAAGGAAAAGAATTGCAGGGAGAAGTGAGAGTGGTATGCTGAAGCTTTCCCATTTAAATGGCACAGCATAAACATCATTTGAAATATCTCAAACATATATCACCATAATTACATATATTAATTTTATACATTTATAAAAACGTATTCACATGAAGCAAACTGATTAACTTCGTAATATGCCATATTACTAAAATTAAATAAATATTGCATTCAAGTTAAAAGAAAAGTTTTATAATAATACACTATAATATTGGTTAATGTTACTAATATTTTAGGGTGTTGTGGCATTATTATATTAGATGGGTAAATAAAATTTAATTGATAAAATTTTGTTAATTGATATTTATATAAAAAAAAAAAAAAAGATGCAAACTACAAAGTCTCAAAAACACACTTTCTTACACTAATAAATAATAATGTGCACAGTCTTCCCGACGTTCTAAAAGGGCAAATTTTGCTTTAATTTAGACAAGTACAGAACACTTCTTGAGCTCTTTATTAGTTTTTTTATTGTCTTGTGGTTTGTGTTTTTACATTCCTTTACAGATGCTGTTATTTTTTTAACCCCTGTGGCAACACTGTAGGCCTCTACTTCTATATGTTTTATTCTGAAATTCTGAAATGGTTAGTTTGCAATTTGTTATCTCAGTAGGCTGAAGGCAGTTGCCCATATAGTCACCTTGACCTTGACTGTATGGCATATTCTTACAAAATAAAACATACAAAAATATTCCTGATATTAAATGTACACAGGGCATCATTTATATTGCTCTAAACCTCTATAAGCTATCAGTGTGTGAGTTTCTTTTCTTTTTTCCGGTAAGCACAATAATCATAAAGTTAACCGCACATAAAGGTTGTTTTCAATATTTGGATAATTCAGATTTACTCTTCAGATATTCACCAATAGGCAGCAGGCCCATGTGTAGCTTCCTGTGTTTCAGGTGTGTTTTACGTTACTTCCCTCTGTTCAGAGAAGTCAAATCAATGTGTATCGTCAAAGATAAAACAAGCTGAAAACGAAAGGCTAGCATTCATGTTTTTCTTTTTTTTTCTGTCCATCTCCTTCCCTCACTTTAAAGGACCACTGGCCATACAAAAGATTAAATAATAAATTAGAGGGTGGTCATAGAGCACACCGGTCAGAGTGGGCTTCACAGCCAGACTCACTGAGGAATCAATTATTTAGAGACAGGGCTGAGATTAAACAAACGCTCTAGCCATGAGACAAACTCCTCCACGCTAGGGCCCGGGAATCATGCGTGTTTGTGTGTAACAGAGTGTATTTGGTGAGTGTGTGTGTGTACCGTGAGCAATTCTAAAGGGAAGGGGAGGCAAGGGAGCATAGGGCTCATAGCTGAGGGAGACGTCGCCATGAATTAGTAAAGTGCAAAAGTAGCTAACCGTGTTCAGAGGCCAACTTTCAGAGATAACAGTATGTACCTGGATGTTTAGTGTGTGTGTGTCTGCGCGATTGTGTGTCCCGTAGACATTAACCCTTGTGTGTTTTGTGTGCACTGATAGAGAGTTCGTCCTGGTAGAAGTGCCATGTCTTCTTTTTTTTCCCCAATGTGATCTTTCACCTTCAAGTCTTTCCAAACATGTATGCCTTTTTTTGGCTATACAGTGAAAGTAAATGGGGTCCAATTTTGCTTTGGATTTGATCCCCATTGATTTTCATTGTATGGATAAAAGCAGCTGAAACAATTTTCAAAATATCTTCTATTGTTGTTTTGGAACATTATAAATGATGACTGTCCTTTTATTGAGTTTTTGCACATGCACATTGTACCTTTCTTTTTTCAGTGGTGCTTAAATGCAAAGCTATGAGAAACTCATTATTGTCTTACCATTTAAAGTCTAGAATGATCTAAATTAGAAGCAGAATACAAGTGGGACTAATTTCACGCATTTAATAATAAACTCGAGCATCACAGTCAGTGTCAACAGTGGCTTTATCCTGAGCATTTTGAGGCTGAGGAGGACCCTGGTGGGGAAGACAGTTGTAAGATTGCATGTGTGGCATCATGTCTTGCTGGTTTAAACTCATGTCAGTGTTGCTGGGACAAGTAAATGACAGAGTGGCTGTGGTCTCAGCTGTGGGTGAGATATTTTAACTCACGGGGGAATGGCAGTGTAAAATGTGCCATTTGATTTCATTTTACACGGGGTGCTGAGTGTCCATGAAGGGGGGAAATGCTACTCTCCCCAGGCCCCCTGCCCAGCACGGCCCAATATCGTACCTAATTAAGTTTAGAGCAGTGTTTTCATTTGTTAATCACTTAAGTGCTTCCAGGATAACCTGATCTTCAAAGGTCTGGTCCCAGTAGCCCCCAATGTCAAAATGCAATTATATGCATGATTAGCTTGACCTGTTTCCAGACCCCCACCCTGTCCCACTCCTCCTTCTCTCTCTGTCTCTGTCAGTCTCGGCTCTCTTTCTCTCCTTCTATCCTCTCTCCCTCTCTCGGCTGATTTGCATGTTGAGAGTAGTTGTGTAGGTGAGCAGGTGACCTTGTGTGCGTGTGTTTGTGTATGTGTGTGCATCTCACTATATGTGCAGCAGGGCACCCCCGTCTGGTGGCAGCAGGAAATGATGCGCTGTGTGTCTGTGACCCTTCAGGCGGATCATATGTCGGCAGAAAGTTGTTAGGAGACAATCATAGATAAAGGTGAGGCAATCTTGAAAATCAGCTTCAGTGAGTTAAAAAGAGAAAATAAATAAATAAGAATAAAACAATTTATGCTGCTTAAAGGATAATACGATCAGGAATATTAATCAAATCATCTTGATCCTTGCTGCGTGTGCGCTGCAGTGCTTAGCAACGCTTCAATCCCTCTCTAATCTGATTGTGTGTAGATAAGACGGCTTTAGTGACGCCATTGTGCTTGTGCCATTCAACTATGCACATATGTACACACATACTGATCAGTGTCTTTGAGAGTTAAGAAACACACACATAGTCATCATACAAAAAGGGTTCATGGAAGATGCTACTTGGTATTTGGCACTATTTCTTTAAATCTATAATAATAAATCTTTTTATTTTAATTATTGAATGATGGATTATGAAGTTTTCACACCACAATTAAACTCCTGAAAGTAATTAAAATGGTGAAATTGTTCATCATCATTAATAATTTATAATAAATATTAGTATTATATTTAGTGCTCCATGGGAAATCAATTAATTGCGATTAATCACATCCAAAATAAAAGTTTACATAATGTGTGTGTGTGTATTGTGTATAATTATCATGTTTAAATATAAATACACACACATGCATGTATATATTTAAGAAAAACATTTATATATAAGATACATTATATATATATATATATATATATATATATATATATATATATATATATATATATATATATATATATATATATATATATATAGTATATATACATGCAAATATTTCTTATTAAACTCATTAATATTTAATTATAATTATTATAAAACCAAAAAAAAAAATTAAATGTATATCAATATTTAAAGAAAAGTTGCATATGTTAGTCTGTGTTTTTGTCCATACAATTAAAGTCAGTAGGGTCCAAATATTGACTTCCATTTTGGATCATAATCTTCCATTATATATATAAAAATATATATATATATATATATATATATATATATATATATATATATATATATATATATATATATATATATATATTAATATCTTCTTTTGTGTTCTGCTGAAGAAAGAAAGTAATACAGGTTTGAATAAACATGATGGAGAGTAGCTGTAATTAAAATTTTCTCTTTAAATGGCATAGTATCTAAAATATACACTTTTGCGTATACATTCACATTTTAAAGATTGTTTTTCCACCCACATCCAGTGTGGCCCCTTCCATGTTTACAATGATTATATAGTTTTAATGTTGTGACAGATTTTACACCAGTGGTGCCCATTTTCATGATCTCGCCTAGGGCCCCACAAACGCACAGGCCAGAAAAAAGACAGAAGGACGAAAGTTAAGCAGTTTTCTTCGCTGGTGCTGCTTCTGTTGATAAGGTTTGAGTAGATTCATTGAAAATAAAACTACATTGGCTTGTAATCTTTTAAGTTCAGAAGTGAAAAAGCAGCGTTCATCAGAGGCCCATCATCATAAAGGAGAACTAATGAGAATAAAATAGATAGAAAGCTGCAGGTGCACTTTGTTCACATGCTTCTTTCCCTTTTTCATTCTCTGTTCTATCCTCACGTTGTCGAAGTCCTGTGTCACTGTGTAATTGGCGAGAATGAGGGGGAGGAGTTAATTACATTTAAAGGAATATGTGAATAGGAGGTCTCATGTGCTGTCTGACATGCAGTCACCCTCATACACACAATGTGCTTCTCTCCGGAGGGACACTCCGGTCCCTAGGTGCTCCATTAGACAGATTCACAATGAGAGAAGTTGAAAAGGAGGGGTGATGGGGGACGTTGGCAAGGAGAGGATGTATGCAAGTCCTAGAATATTCACTGAGTCCTGTGTGTGTGTGTGTGTGTGTGTGTGTGTGTGTGTGTGTGTGTTATTCTCAATACAAATGCACACATATGCACATTCAAACTCATTAAAACAAAAAACAAAATGAAAACAAAGGCTGTGCTCCAGCTACTGACTTTCCCCTTTGTTTTCTGTCTGTTGTGAATTTTAGATGCTGTGTTTGGTAGAGCAGTCACACTGAACACTAATAAAACATCTTTATGTATGTCGTTCTCAGTGTTTTGCTCTATTTCTCTCACATATACATGCACTCTGAACCCGCTGTTCCCAACGATGTAGGTTGTTTCAGGTTTCACTATCCTTGTAGGGACATTTGGACTCCATAATGTGGGCAAAACCTAATCCACACAGACGGATCCATACATTCAAAAAAAGCATGCATAAATCAAAAACATTTCCACCTGCGTATCCAGAGATGTCTGTAACATGTTATGGCAAATCATTCTCAGTGACATAGCTCTATAACCTCTAACTGCGGCATGACAAACCGTAATAGCGCAGACACACTTTTTCATCAGTGCTATATCAACTTTTGGTTTGATGCGTTCTGCTGTAGTGTGGTTTTTTAAAAAAAGTCTTTGTACTGAATTCAGTAGAAAAATGTTTTATTAATTGCCATATGTTTATTGACTTCTCTTTCATGTCTGTTCTTTTGTTCTTTCTTTGTAGTGGCAAAAGATCCCTGTGCATCATAGTTTGGGAGCGATCTGAAATGTCAAAGGTGTCCTTTTGATGTCAAGTATGGGCCTCATGCAAGGCAGCACCTGTGTGGGACGCCGTCTGTGTGTGTGTGTGTGTCATATTCACATCCAAACTGTCAGGCTGCTCCTGTGGGAACAAGGGATAGTAAAGAGACGAAAAGAAACCTGGCTGTGCAATCACCTGCTTTCTCTCTCTCTCTCTCTCTCTCTCTCTCTCTCTCTCTCTCTCTCTCTCTCTCTCTCTCTCTCTCTCTCTCTCTATCTCTCTTTCTCTCATTTAGTAAGTGGAGTGATTGTAATAGTTTGATGAGTATTGAATGTTTAAGATGTAGATCTGTTTGATCCTGATATGGTACAATCTGGCTTACACTGAAGCCCTTCCCACTGTGTGCTGCAATGCCTGTTTTACTATCAGTCCAACCATCAAAGTCCTCTCTACTATAAATGAATGAGCGTGTGTGTGTGGTGTGCTGCATGTGTTTGTTTGTATTTATGTGAACCTGCGTATGTGGGCTAAATGTGTGTGTGTGTGTGTGTTTCAGCTGCCGTAACGTGTTGCGAATCTGAATCTGAACTTATATCCACTCCATCTGCTGGTCAATAAGATGAACACACAGAATAAAGCTTAAACTGTTACAGTCTCACAGAATAGTCTTTTCACATTTTTGAACAAAGCTAGCTTGTTTGTATGAAACAGTGGTACAAACAAGTAAAATGTAAATTGGAAATACTAAATAAAACATACAAATGAGCTTTTAATCATGCCATTGGTTTTACTTTCTTATAAGCCAGTCCAACAAACAAGTGAAAAATACCTGAAGGAATTGTATTAATGTTCTTAATGAAAACAACCAGCAGCAAAACAAACATGTTGTTAATTCTCTTGGTCTTTGTTGTGCTTTATAACAGTTCTAGCACTAGTACACATGCGTTTCCACACAGTGTCTGTGGAGAGTTCTATAAAAAGGTGAACGTTAAGAGTGCATGTTGGAGGAATGGGGAGAAAAGAGCTGGATTGGTGTTTGTGGCATTTTCCTGTCTCTTGAGGAAGGATGTCAGCTGAAGCAGTGGCATAGTAGCCTGACAAACCAGACCCACATCGAGATGTTGGGTCTGGGAACACACCATTGGCAGGGCTCAATCCGAGGGGTGGGATAAACGGTTGTCTTTCAAATTCCCTCTGCATGCAATAGGATAGCGCTACAACCAACCAGGGGTGCCTTTCCCATACAACGACGTAACTCAGTGCTTAACTACCATAGTACATTGCATCATTGAAGAAATCAACTAGCTAGTCACGACTGTTTCCCGAAACCGTGTTGTCGCAAATCTGTTGTTCAACCACGTTGGTTAATGATGTCACACGGGTGGTGGAGTAATAACTGCTTTTAATAAATTCATGCTAGATTTTTTGCTATAAATTATGGACATGGCACCTGAGGACTAATTCTTATTTTTATCAGTTATTTTGCTTTATTTCCAGACTCAAATCGTTCTTATGTACTAGAGCACGTCCGCACATGCGCTCTTCAAAAAAGGTTCTTTAGATCTCTTGACAAACTATAAGACATAAATTACATTTGTATGTATTCAAAATAAAATATATCGATTGTACTAAATGTCAGCGTGCTTATTTTGCTCAAGATAAGGATTTATTAAGTCCACATGTCATGCAGACAAGAAACTATGCTTCTAACCACAGGTCGAGAGCTGTCGTAATTGTAATTATGTAATAAATATATACTAAATATATTATATGTATGTAAAATATACATACATACACATACATATATATATATATATATATATATATATATATATATATATATATATATATATATATATATATATATATATATATATTACATTTACATTTATGCATTTGGCAGACGCTTTTATCCAAAGCGACTTACATTGCAGCTCTATTGTTTGAGCTACAGGAAAGCTATATATATATTAACTTTGATCCCATTATCTAGGCCTGTTAAGGTAATGCGGTCACATTTACAGTTGTTTGGCTACATTTCTTGGGCAAAATCCAGTAATTTCAATAAGAAGCCACACGATTGGAAATGGTTAAGGATTTCCCTACCCAAATGGTTTCGAAGTTGATCACGCTGCGTTGAAATCTGCTTGGTTTCAAAATGACTTCTGTATGAGTTGTGCTTCATACAATGCTACACTATTGACATAGACAATAAACCCTTTTTTGCTAATGCGACCCACCTTTTGTCCAACAGTCAAAGTATTGTTTTTGTCTTGTAAAAAGATGAATTATTGTTTAATTCAGACTGAAATGCACATAAATTTACTGCACAAGAGATGGCAGTGGGACACACTAGTATATACTTTGCTAATTGATAGCATCAGGATTAATTAACTGTGATGAAATCACTGACTCCTAACGAATGTTTACGTCTTGGGAGAAATCAGACAAGAGACAGATGAAATCAAGGGGATCTCTCTCTCTCTCTCTCTCTCTCTCTCTCTCTCTCTCTCTCTCTCTCTCTCTCTCTCTCTCTCTCTCTCTTTATAGCAAAAATCAGTTTGCTGGTGGCAGTTAGCTGACATCTTTGTTAATTGATCCCTCTAGATGAGAGGGATTGTTCTGTGTTTTACTCTGAGACGGCATCAGTCAGTAAAGGGAATATGGATAATTACTTTTTCATTTATCCTTCTTGTTTCAACATGTAAACCCTCCTGATGATTAAATACCGTACAGATCTGTAGCACACTACATACTTGCTTTGTTTGGCCCATTTTTCCTTTTTGTACCTGTGTCTTAAAGCACTGGTGTCTAACCAACACCCATCCCTTTTGTTGTTTCCTTTGATTATTTCCTGTGTTTACATGTTAGTCATTTGTTTTTATTGAAAGTAGTGCCAAAATTATTTGGACTCAGTTTGTGGACACACACAAATGCACTCCATCACATTGCTTGTTCTTTTTCTAAACATCTCCAGGCAAAACACATTTGAATGGCTAAATTTTAGGTTGCATGTGCACGCTGTTTATCTGTATGAAAGAGTGCTGTTAGATTAGGATAAATGACCAGAGGTGAGGGGTCAAAGAGAGGGGCTGTTTGAACCTTTGTTTCTTTATAGTAGTCAGCACTGAAGGTCAGAATAAGCTTTGCTCTGAGAGACATGTAGGACTGCTGTGTGTTGGAGTGCAGGAGGAATAAACAGAAACTGATAGGCCTACTGCATTTGATTAACCTGATTCAACCCAAACAGGTCACAGAGGTCATTTGCATTAGTATGAGCATGAGTTGTGACTTTTTATGGTGTTAATTTTTTTTTTTTTTTTAAATCATATTATGCTGTCATATTTGAGTTTCTCTGTGTGGGTATTTATGTCACTTAGCATCACCCTGTATCACACTTTCTGATTACTGAGGATTTATTAAACAAAACACAAGTAATTTGTGACTGCATAAATTATTAAACAGCACGTTGTATGTATGGAATTGGGATAACATGCGTTTCATGTCTCTGTCATTTGGATCCTGAAGCTGAGGAGCTGCAGCTGTCTTAATTCATCAATATTTCATAGTTAATTATTTTCTCAAGATTCTGAGATTCATTACTTTTGGAGGAATGGGAGTGACTTTTGTTCTTTTTCCTTTTTTTTTTTTCGTGATTTGTCTGCTTTGTGTGTGCAGATATCAAATACAATTGCACGTTCTTTTATTATATGTAAGGAATAATTGACGATGGGCCGTTGAATTATAAGAAAATAATGCACAGCCGAGGTGGCAATGTGGCCACGAAGTGAAGCAAGAGTGCATTATATTCTAATAATTCAATGGCCCAGAGTCAATTATTCCGCTTGTACTACAATTACCACACCTCAAGACATTGTTCAGATGTTGTATTTCAAAATCTTTGTCAGGGTTTTGTCCCTAAAATGCTCTTGTGTGTAGGGCTAATTTCTTAAGCATCTAATCCCACGCCTTTGTTGCTGATTTCAAAACTGTATTTTAGAGCTAGTAACGGAGGCTTGAGCCACTGATAGCAGACTAATGCAGTTTTTAAAGAGAGAGAGAGATTAAGCGTGTTAGTCTGTTGCTCATCTCTCAACAGCGTTCAGTAGCAGAGTCTCTACTAATAACAAAACTGTAAGTTTATCTGCTTCAAGAACAGCGTCTTTATTACCTTGCTAGTGAGAAATGTCATGTAGCTTTTAAGTTGTTTTACTGTTTGTTAAGTTTTACTGATAAAATCGTAAGGGCAGCGCAGACAGCACGTTTCTGTGCGAGTGTGTGTCTGTACTGTATGAAAGAGAGTGTGTGCTTTCCATTCATAATAAAGCGTCATTTTGTGGCAAACAAACAAACAAAACATAATTTGTCGTTTTATTGTTTACTATATTTATTTGTATAGGTAGTATATTTAAAGTGTGATTCAACACACATGCAAAGCTGTTGTTCATTGATTATTATGCATTATCCTTGATTAGTGCATTACTAATATTTATTGATCTTTTGCACACTTTTTAAACTAACAGTTTTGTATTTTAAATTTTCTTTTACTTTTTCAAATGCCATTTGTTGCAACACACAACATCTCCAGATAATGCCTTAGAAAAACCTTGTAAATTTCAATGTTATGCCAAAATGATCTTTGACCTTGAGAACTGTTGTCTGAATAAAAACACCACAGCTGTGTTTTTTTTTTATTTAAAAGAGCCTTTTAAATGTCCTCATCAATGGCATGAACGTGGTAATTGACTGACAGGTACAATCTGAACAATAATCTATCACTAGCAGACTGTATTGCTTTTTTGGGAGGAGCTGATGGTGCTTGTCACTAATGGCCATAATCTGAGCAATGACAAAACAGACGGAATGTGTGTTGTGTTTTGCCTGGTGTTAATAGCCTGATTGTGTGTGGGCGGTGGGGTTAATAAGATGATGAAGGTGTTGGGGAGTTCAGGGGCCAGGAGGGAGCCAGCTGCAGGCCTGAAGGCCCCAGTGGCCATCCCAGACAAGGGCTAGTGACCAAAAAAAAAAAAAAAAAAAAAGCCTGAGGCCACCAGTGTCACTCTAGGACCCTGCCTGCTCCTGCTAGAGGAGTGATGGATACTCAGCCCAGAGGGGAAATGACCCCAAAACAGCCAGCTATGAAAACACTGGGACACAATATTGCATGTTTGAACTCTGTTCCAGCTTTGTCGTAGAATAGATAGAGTATTGGATGAATAGAGGACAGTCTGGATGGATGGATCATTGACACTCGTGATGAATCACTGAGCATGCAGAGATCATCTGAAGCCTCTTCTAATGGCTATGTTCAGTCCACTATTGTAAGTGTCTTTTTAACAAAGGAAATCATGAAGATGCCTAAGGCCACTTACGTTCTTCCCCGCTGCTCCTTCATCTGTGCTATCCGTCTATTAAACTAACACTAATTAAAATTGTGCCTCAGAGATAAACTCAGACCTCCAGCGCTGCAAACATTGTTTAACCCTCATGTTCTGTTTGGGTTCTGAGAGACCCCAAGGACATTTTAATAGCTCAAAAAATACTTAAATAGAAAAATACTTAAATCTTAAGTACAAGGTTTATTTGTCATGATTGTTAATGATATTATAACATAATAACATGCTTCAACTGTCCTCCATGAATAATGTAACATTACCTATGTTTGGGGTCTAAAAGACCTCAGATGTAAAATACAATGAATAAATGTAATGAATTTCACATGATAAAGAATAGTCTGCAATAAAAGGCCCAATGTTTTGTGTTAATATTTTCAGAATTAATTCTTTACTGGTGTTATACCAAATTACACATTGCATTCTGTTTTAGGGTTAAAGGAAATGTATTTTAACTTACCAATAAAGGAAAATTACCAGTACCTTTTCCATATTTTGAGGATTTTTCTTTTCTTTAAGTGTTTACTACGTTCAAAACATTGAGGTCTGTATTTTGTATGATTTATTTTTAAAAATGTTTTTAAAGAAGTCTCGGTTACAGTTTATTTTAAGGTGTCCTTATTACAGTGTAATTATATATTTAAGTACTGAGTAATGTTAATTAACAACATGTACTTACTATATTGTTAGGATCAGGGTTTGGTTTAGTGTTAGTTATTATAATTACATATGTATGTAATTACACATAATATACTACAGTAAGTACAGGTAAAATATAACAAAGACACTGTAAAAAATAAAGTGTTACCAAAGTCTCAAATGCTCACTAAAGCTGTTTATTTGATCAAAAATATACAGTAATATTGTGAAATATTATTACAATTTAAAATAACCACCTAGAGTACCCTAGAAACTGCCCAGAAACCATCCAGAACGCCATAGCAACTGCCTAGCAACACCCTAGTGACCATCTAGAAACCACCCGGAACACCCTAGCAACCACCTGGAAACACCCTAGTGACCACCCAGAACACCCAAGTAACTGCATAGCTACACTAGCTATCTAAAATTCTAGCTCTTAGAACTACTAAATTAAAACTATTTCAAACATATAACCTTTAAACTTAAAACCTTTAAACTTAAGGCTTTTTCTGGCTTTCTCAAGCATAAAAAGTTTGCCTACCAACTTTACTATCCAGTTTAAAATTGTATTTATTCATGTGATGGCAAAGCTGAATTTTAAGAGTCAGTGTCACATGATCCATGCTGAGAAACATTTCTTATTATTATCAGTGTTCTGCTCCTTAATATTTTTGTCTTTGCTCTGTTGTCACTTTTGCTCAATAATGCATCCTTGATACATAATATATTATTTTTATATTTAAACCTCTGGGAACAAACATTAAAATCAATGAGTCAGTCTCAATAGAACACGAAGCTTAAGGGGAAAAAAGTCCATGACAGAAGGAGGAGAGCAATGCTCTTCTCTAATATATAATCACATACATTACCACACCAGCAGTGTACTTATACTCTCTTTAATATCAATATCCGTCTCCCTTAAAGCCTTTAACACTGGGAGGTATGTCTGCTCATTGGAACGTCTGCGCTGTAAATGCTTTAGTTTTAACACACCCGGTAATTATGCCATCGTGTTGCAGTGAAGATTTGCATTATTACAGATGTCAAAGAAAGGGGGTGAGGGTGGGGGGTGAAGTGCTATTATCATTATTTAACCTCAGCGTGTTGCCCAATGCATAACTGTATCATTATCATTACATTTTAATCATCCGTGCAACCACCTCCAGTGTGTGTGTGTGTGTGTGTGTGCATGTAAGTACATGTTTTCACAAGCCTGCTGAGCTCCCTTTAATCGTCTGGCCCTCTTAATCATAGACATGCTTGAAAGAGACAACTCTTAAAGACTGTGTGGCATACTTGATTACATTCTCCTTTACTAATGAAAGAATGTGATAGAGGCAGACCGTGATCCAGAGAGGCAGCAGGGGGGAAAGAGATGAACCGCCAATCACATGACCACTGAGGACTGAGCGTGAGCCGCTTGGGTGAGGAGACGTAGAGAAGACACCTTCAGACTCTCAATCTCAAGTTCACTTTGAAGTATTTTTGTATATGCAGAAGTCGCACAAAACAAAATTTCGATCCCGCAGACATAAACATCCAGCCTCTATTACAAACTGTTTAGGGTTGGATTTGTTTCAGGATGGTTTTGCTGTGGCTTCCGTTTCTCTCGCGTTCCTAACCCCCGTCATGTGTTTCCAGAACACAAACAGCACCACACCGCAGAGCAAAAGGGAAAATAAATCTAACACTTGCTAAAGGAAGTGTAGCATGAGGCACGTCAGGTGAGCTTTCAAATGTGACAGCGAAATTTCAAAGCGGGGGGCGAGGAGGGAGCAGCGACAGTCAAAAAGGCAAACCTGTGCCGGGACATTTTCCTCTACAAAGGTGTACAGATGAACAAATTAAAGACTAGAGAATGACAATGCGACTACAGATGTTTGCTCTCCCCGCATCTCTTTTTGCATAATCCCAGATAAGGAGTAGGTAGAGACCGAGTGCGATAAAAAGTCCAGGTTTTCAGAGAACAGTGGGTTGCTTATTAGAGAAGCTTTGATCGTGGAGCCTTTGATATCTCCGTGCTCATCAAGAATTCACTTTCAGCCATAAATATAGGTAGCTCAGAGAAGAGATATGACACACACACTTACTCTCTCACAGCCACTTTAAGTTATCAAAAACATTGCAAAATATGAAGGGAACTATGAGGGAGGGTCTAAAAGAAAATGAGGGGAAGAGAAAGACAGAGTTGGGTGGCAGGAGATTTTTTTTAATTTATTTGTATTATTCAGAACCAATAACTAATATCATATACTTTTATTGAACTATTTAATGTGAACAGTTTGTGCATTTTAATCCATATGCAGACATTACATGAGTTGATGGAGGTGCCTAGGGCAGTACGAATGTGAATGATGGGACAAAGTCTATATATGACACATGCAGTGACTTCTGATCTGACCCTGACCATTGGTGTGTTTATGTAGGCAGGTCATGACTAGAAGAATACTCTGTCATATGGACACATAAAGAAAATAACAACAAAGTCAAGCACAGAGTTAATGTTAATGCATTCGCAGCTAATAGTAAACATCTTCTCTCTGGCTTTTCTCACAGAAGCCCGCACACACACATGCACGCGCTAAGCTACATATCGTACACATCCACATGTTTAGTAGAATTTTGTCCTCAAGATAAAAACAACAAACAGACCTCAACACAACAAGAAAAGACAGATATTCTCAGCTCAAGTAAAAGTTTCCTTAATTGGCCTTGTAATCCTATCGGTGTCAAAAACATAGCAATACCAAAAAAACCCTGTCCTCATTAAAAAGTACAACCTTGCTTTTGAAAGCTCACGCACAGAATTGATTAGAAAGGTAACGCTGGGTGTGATATTCATTTCTTTCATTGTTCTACTGCCAGCTCAATGAGACAGGATTTTTCTCCCTGCATCCCAATTACAGCATTGTAGATCAAGCAAGGTGCAAGATTAAGTAGAGAAACCTCACTAACACAAAGAGAATTCCTAACTTAACAAGGTGTCATTCCTCATTGATAGAACCCTACGCCGTCTGTCCCAGAGTAATTATGAGAACTGCATTTGAATGTAAATACATGCACACGGACCTCTAAAAACAGCAGTGCTGTATTTAAGATACCTTTTCTCGCTAGTCTGGAAGCTGTGGATTTCCCCCAATAAACTCAGCTACATATTGTGGGTATGTCATTATTTTTTCTCAGAAATAGAAAATTTTGAGAGCATATTGAAGTTTTAAAGTTTAAACCCTAGTTGAAATTATAGAACTCACTTTGATCAAAGGGATCAGAGAGACTGATCAGAGGGAGAGTGGCAGGATCTCAAAGTTCGTCGGCTGAATACTTAAACGGAATTTCTCTGGAAGGAGAAAATGCACGGCACTGTCCATGGCAGCCATACCTCCTCATCCCTTCCTTCTTATCTATACTTACCTGCTTAAGCATTATAAAGAGTCATTTTTCATATGTTCCAGTGCTAAACACACAATTTTCTTTTTTGATATATTGGACTGCCGCCTATAGCTGAAACAACATACGCAACAGCATGTGAATAAATAGTTGATTGCTCTCTGAATATCTTCTGAATACCTTCATTGTATTCAATATATATTTTTTGTTTGTTTTTGTTTTTATCCTCGGTGTCATCTCCAAATTCATATCAACGATGACTGTTTTGGATGTGAGTATGTCTATCTTCATTAACCTCCCTTTAGTCTCTAATGCTTATGCTTTTCATTATTGCTGGATATTTTATGCAATTAATCCCTGAAGTTATATTTGTATAGAGAACACAGAGTGGGGGGAAAAGGTATATGCACACACACACACACACACACACACACACACACACACACACACACACACACACACACACACACACACATCCGTAAGCACACTGTGGGAGAAGATTAATCTTTCTATTTCTGTATTCAGAAGCAGCTCATAAACTATTTAGACTTTTCAGCCCTAATGGAGATTCTGGAGGCACAGTGGGGCATCTTTTATACATCAATAAGGCCAATTATCTGTTTAACTGGGAGAGGCCATGTTGCCAGATTTGCCCTTCCCTACTGTTTACATTCATTTCTTTTCTTCCTCAACACCAGAGGGCAGCCCTGGCACACTGACCCCACAACTCCATAAAGCCCCCACCCCACCCCCCACCCCCATCCCACCTCCAAAACATACCCCAAAGTGGGGTGGTGGGAATGGGGCTCAGTCTTTATACCCTAACCCCCTGTTTGTGTGCCCTGGCAAGACTAGCATGGCAACATTGCACAGCACAGCTGGCAGTATTATAAGTATTATAAGTCTGGGTGAGAACGCATCACATGCACACAGCAACAGTCAACCCTACAGTTTCTCTGAGATGTGGATTTAAAAGAGAAACGAGGATAAGAGAATGTGAGAAACAAACTTTTTTTATTCATTTAAGATGATTAACATGTAATTGATTTTTTATTTTTTTATTTTACAATATATAATATGTCTATATAACATTTTAAATTATATTTATATTAGGGATTATATTGCTATCATAAGTTATTGGCTGATATTAGTTAAATGTGATATTTAATGTTTAATTGTTCATGTTCATTTGCCCTTTTTAAATTTAGATGAACTTTGCCATCATCTAGCAGTCACTTCAAAACACTAAGAACACTGCAAAAAGTAATTTAACTAATTTCATAATGATTTTTAATACTATACATTATTATTTTGTGATGCCTCAATTCGCTTGTTGCATTTAAAATGATTGATTTTATTTTGTTTATTTTATGTTTGTCATTTATCTGTTATCAGTATAAAAATAATTATCAGCATATTAGTATTAGTCAGAATGGTGCATCCCTATCCCTAAGTTTTATGTACCACAAGTATAATCTAATATTTTAGGGTATGAATTCAACAAACTCTTTGAAGGTTTCGAGTAATGATTCTAGAGAAACTAGCAAGAGACTGCAGAAAGTCAAACATTGGCTGACCTACTCGTATGCTTCTCTTCCAGACAGGGGCTTGTCATGGCCCTTTTATCCATTGTAGCCATTCCAAGGCTTGCATTGCCTGCCCCAGTCTCCCTCATCCCAAAAGCCAAAACACAGCCATCCAGCTGAAGCTTTGCCCTGTCTCTTCTTTATTCCAGAATCCTGCCTCATCGCTCCACGGTTGACATGCCAACCTTCACCATCCCTGGCCGTGCTCAAACTCTGTCTTCATGTGCTCTGTGTTCTAATCAGGTTCCAGAAGCACAGACAGGTTTTTGAGCATATCCGGAGCTGTGTGTCTGTCCTGGCCCAAACCTTTAGCATTACATTCCCACAGTCCAAAGAATTACTTCACAACATGGAGGATTCATACAGCCCAGGGCTTTGTGTTTGTAACCCACACCAGCGTGACCACGGCTGGTCCATCAGCAGGCCTCATTAGCTCTATACCCAGAGAATGTGCGGCCTGCCTGGCTCCAGATGGGTCAGAGCCAAGCTTTTGCTGCCAACAATGGGCTGCCAAGCAGTTGTTCTGACAGTGGAAGATGGGAGGAAAAGAGGTTTGCCGGATTTGTATATTTCTAGCTGGTGTGACTTCAGTGTTATATGAACTGTGTGTTTTATGAAGAGGGGCACAGATGGATAGCAATATGGTGTTTATATAGCCAATGACCATCCAACTGCCAAAATAAGAGCCACTCAAAGGCATGTTCTTCTCAAATTGGCTTGGGTTTAACATATTCATACATTTCAAACAACATTTCTTGACTGGAATGCACCATAAGAATGGTATAAGAATTCAAACAATGTGATAATTAAGAAAAACATGGTGTCTCAATCCTCAGTGGCAGTGTATAATTACAGTGCAGAAAGTCTGTGTTGACGGATTCAACCTCACCACTTGCCACAACAACTTGACAATGCTGATTTCCTCATGTTGCTCCATGTTCAAGACAGATTAAATGCAGCTAAACATCAACTGTTGGACTCTTGAGAACCCTGTTTTTGTGTATATGTGTGTAGCTTGGCATCCAAACTAAGAAAAGAGCGGGAAAGTACGCTCTTCAGTGCCAGTCCAAACTTAGACTAAACCGGCACAGCCACTTGGGGTTTTGGGTCAACCAGTGATGGTTTCTCTGCGGTGTTCTCCATAGGGGTGAATTAATGTAAGAGTTTTTTTTTTTTCTTTCTAAATAACATGTGGCCGCAAGTAGGTATCACTCATGGCTGTCCTCTGGTTAGCAGCCCGAGAAAGCCACAAGCTGGTTAAAGCTGGCGGGGTGGATCAGTAGCCCGCTCTGACTGCACAGAGAGAGAATAACTGCTGCTGACACTTGCCGCTCCTGCTGGACAGATGATGTCATTTTATGGCCCCTTAAACATATGATCCTAAATGCTTTTTAAAGCCGGGGATGATCTCAGAGGCATTGTATATGCTTAACCTTTGAGTTATTCCTAATGTGCTTTATTATTTAACTGAGGCTCTAAAGTATTTTTGCTTTGGCCAATGAAAAGTCCTTCACATGGAGCTGTGGTGAATTAAGCTTACGATGGGACATGTGTGGGTAAAGTCTGAAGGCCATAAAAATAGCATGATTAGACAGGCACTCACTCAGCACCTGCTCTTTATACTGGACAGTTACGGCATCATTGTACAGAACGCAGATGTCACAATGACACCTGTGGACCCATTTTGCTTATTAACACATATGAAACATGAGCAGAATGAATGTCTGCGTAAATAGTTCATAAATCCATTCACACATAAATTTTCCCTGTTGAATTGAAAGCTTCATTTTATGTAAGCATGGCTTTAAGCATGATTTACACAGAAATTTGTTATGGTCATGTTTTATGGATAAGGCCCATAGATTCTATCAACCATGACCGTAATTATCCTATTCTCACATATAAAGAGATTTTGATGGAGTTTGGAAGGGAACATTTAATGTGTGTAGGGAAGCATGATTGGCCATTTGTCCCCTCCGACCTAGTTTGGGTCTCTCCCAGGCTTTGTAGCTCCTCCAAACTTTGGCCAGAGAGTCAGCCGAAGCCCAGGACTCTCACAGCCTGCAGCAGAGCCTCAGATTTGAGACTGAGTGAATGAGATCAGGTTACAGCAGAGATAATCCTTCCAAAGCTGTTTTCTTCTACCACTATAGCACAGAATATTACTCTGGCAATAAGTGATTTTAATTGGTTGTCTCACATGACATGCAGACAGGCGCGTGCCTTTGAGTAATTCCTCTTTCTCTATTGCCCACTTTGTCTGCCTCACTGTTCAAATTAGAATGACTGTGCAGTAATGGTTTTGTAAGGGTGCCGGTTGGTAAGTTGATGGCCGGGGACTTAGGGCTGCTGATTACAGTTACATGCACAGTCACCGTCTGGCCTTTTGTTTAATTTGCCTCCTCATTGTCTGGCTTGTGGGTCTGGTATTCTGGACAGTGATAGTCTGGCCGTCCACTAATTGAGTGCCAGTCTCCCAAAATGTTTTTGGATCGCTTGGTAAGAATTGTAGTCTTGCCCATGATTGTTTTGGATAGTTTCAATTCCAGTCAACGCCAGGACAGCTGCGTAGCTTTTGCACACTGCACACTGCAACCTGGGCTGGGTATGGCTCTTGACTTTTCAGTCATGAAAAAGATTTCTAATAGTCAAGAAGCTGTCGATTTTTAGTTATGGGGGGAAATGATGTGCTAAAATTATAAACACATTTCATGCAGCCACCCCTCCCTAGACCTATAGGTCATCTTACATTTCAACTGATTTTTGATTGGTTGATTGATGACGTACATGAAGCAGAGCAACAACTACAAAGCCTTTAGAATGCAGCTAGAATGACCCTAAAATTCAAGATATCTGAGTCCAAAAATGCCCCTGTATGAGTTTTTGTCTCATATTTATATCATGATATAGTTAAGCAATATCTCATTAGTACCGAACGCAATATCACACGAGTGATGCTTTTGATCCGAATAGCATGAGTGCAAATGTGATATTGATTTTATACAACAGTTCAATAAATAAGAAGTTAATCGTGTGTTAGATGTCATAATATTGTACGGTTTTGCTCAGTTTTACCAACAAAAATATTACCTATAAACTAAGCCAAAGCACAACTGTTGTGAGTCTCCGAGCAAAACACAGCGGTGCTTCGTTTGCCTGAGTGAATCAGTCGGAAGAAACCAATTATTCAATCATTCGTTTACTTAAAAGAGTCATTTACTTCATTTCTGAATGAATCAGCCGTTTGAACAAATCAAATGAAGTAATGAATGAATGACTCATTGGCTGCATCCTAGCATACTTCCCTACTATATAGTATGTGAAAGAGTATGTGACAAAATAAGTATGTCCGAATTCACAATACTACAGAACACACAATAAAAGAGTAGGCAAATAGTCCCCGGGTGACCTACTTTTTCCGGCGAGATTCTGCAGTTTGCATATGATGGGCACTTTACTATCCCATGAGGCAACGGGAGAGGATTTATGAATGGCAATGAAGCGACATAACTGAGCTAATGTAGTATGTCCAGATTACATTTATACTACATACATTAATATTATATGGAACATACTTTTTTTAGCAGCCGAATATTACTTATTCCACCTACTGGCAGTTTCAGTTTTTATTTAGAGTAGCCTGTCATTTCATTAAAAAAATTATTACATTTTTCCATATTTAATTAAAGTCCCATTTAAAGGTATAATTTTCAAAAATGAAAATTCTGTTCTGTTCAATCATTTACCCACCCTCATGGCTGTTGAAGCCTAAAAGTTTGTGTAAGAAATTCTATGATGAATCAAATAAAATATTTGTTTTCTATAAAGCTTGTTTCTCATTTAACACAATAATGACATTAATTTATCTTTGGGGCAACTTCTCAGCCAAATTTGATTTACGATTAGTTTGTGATTAATTATTATAAATATATATTTTATGTAAATAACATAAAATATATAAAATAATAATAATAAAAATACTATGGCATCATTTAAGGGTTGAACCTTTAAACTATTTGTAAATATCAGTATAGTTTTAAAGCTGTTGAGATCATTGGTAAACTTTTTTTCTGGCAATGTGTATATTCTCAAATGTCTGCAAACATGGCTCTTTTATTATGAACTGACAAGGTAATAACAGTAAACATGATAATGCAAGGTTTGTAGATCTCTCAAATACTGGTAAAACTGCTGATTTCAAGTATGGGTAGGTTGGTACACTTTCCATATCAGGTGGTACAAATACTGCAAATACATACAACTATCGCCTGACATAAAAACAGTCGGAAAATGAATTTAAACACTTTGAAATGTTATTTAACAATTGAAACTTGTTTAAACATTGTTCATGACTCAAAATATGCATTATATCAGTTTTGAAAAGATAAAAAAACACACCTTTTTGAAGATTTATTTGTCAATGACCCATATATAGCACATTTTTAATTGTTTATGCCTAAAAATCCCTTGTCTTGATCATCTTTTTTAATAATTTTATATTCCTGAGGTTAATCATTGTGAAATGTCTAACACGTATGCAAAAAAGCTAATCAGTTAGCTAATCAGTTTAATTAAAAATTATTTTAATGAAAACTTAGTGTCACTAGTGTTACTGCCACTTATATTGCAACCCTTTCTTTAACTGTGACTTAAAAAAATAATTAAAAAGAAGCCAACTTTTCCTTTATGATTAATAATAATGACAAGATTGTAAATATGTATAAAAAACATATCAGCTTTTTTGGGGAGAAAGACAATGAACTGAACTGAATTCAAAACCAAATTGGGAATGCTCATCAACTAGTTACATTAGAATGTTTTATTATCTCCCTGTCACTGTTTATTGTGATTTCACTGCACTGCCAGAGCAAAATCTCAAAACAAACCAAAACCAAGAATGAGAGCAGAAGTAGGACACCACACACGGTTTGGTGAGGACTGGTAAAAAAGAGAGAAAAAAATACAATAAAAATGCAGATTTTGTTGTTTCTTTACCCCTCTTCTCCACAACAAATGTCCTCAGAGCATTGGTTTGACATGATTTCACCTGATGCTTTGAGAGCCAGTTTAAGTGCTGGAATTCACTTGGGGGCTCATTACCAAAGCAATAGGCCTTAAATTATTTTTACAATATTTGCATGACTTGGGTGAAGAAGCTAACGGGAATGGAAGAGAAAGACGCATGTACGGGTCTCTCATTCCATCGGGGACTCTGCCTCTGGAGTTCTGGAGGGAAGGAGGAGCCGCACCAGTCTCTCTCCCCAGGGACACGCCTCCTAATATGGGTTCTCCTCCCCCTTAGTCACCCTTTGGCCCTGAGGGCCCTGTGGAGCCTGGACTAACTCTGGCACTTTTACAGCCTCATCATTACTGAGATCATAGACTGACACAACCACTAACGAGACGCTGTATAACTGCCGGAGAGAGATCCAGACACTCTGCCACTGTAGGCAGGACTGAGGGTGGAGAGCAGGCCTGCTCTCAAGAGCAGTTTCCTTCTCAAATGATGACAGATAAACTCTGTGTTCCACTTAATTGAGGTGAGATGTACAAAAGTGTACTTTAAACTCTTCCCGTATCCTTTGGTTTTGCGCAACAAAAGGTGACACAGTTAAATATACTCTCCGAGTCAACAGCAGCAACAGAAAAACACATTTTTACAATATTAACTCAACATGTCTTGAGGGTGGAGTTCGTTGGCTGCGCCAAGTTACATGGGGAACAATTGAAGAGATGGAAGTAGTTTGGGATAAAAGTCTCATGAACAGCTGCTCGAGCAATGGAGATATAACAGCATGTGATATGCAGTCTCCTGACTTCCTCTGTGATTTCTGCAGATGCCAGTTCTCCGATTTCAAAGGGAATACCCAAATGGTGATATCACGTTAAATCAAGACAAAGCTAAGGCGTGACTTTTATATGTCGAATGCCACTTTCATCCACGTTTGAGCTATTTTGATCTTGACTAAAATCAAGAATGTAAAGAACTGGGGAATACATGTCACCGCACCGAAAATGATAGCACAGACAGATGGCGCTCATTAGGCCTGTATTGAAGGGAAAGAATGGCATTAAATGAGATCATCTTCCATCTTGAGTCCATCCTTTGTCATTTTAATGCTAAACTTCATTTTTTTTCTTTCTTGATTGCAAGAAAAAATAATGGAGAGATCACAGCATATGACTGAAATGTGACATCATATCCCCTTCTTTCACAGACATCATTCAAAGCCTTGACAAGATGATTGGTATAATTAGCATAAGTAGCTATAGTAGTACAACAATATGGTGAGTTTGTTCTTTCCTTCTTGTGTGCTCATGTTTTACATTTCCATTCATGTGTATGCAATTGTTGAGTCTTTCACATTCCTTTAAATAAATGGCTGTTGTAACTCTATTAAAGCGAAGCAAAATATTATCTAAAAATATATATTTTAAAATATTTATTTAAACGGCTAATGTTAGTTTTTAATTCAAACTTTAATTCAACTTATCCATTAAGTCCTTGTTTCACAGACAGGGATATGATTAAGTCAGGATTAGGCCTTAGTTCAACATGCCTTAGGAAAAAAACAAAACAAAAAAAAAACATTACTGGTGTGCATCTTGAGACAAAACAATGACAGTGACACATTTTAAGATATGTCAGTGCAAGTTGTTTTCAGTTAAAACGGCTCAATAGGAAAACGGGGGTAAAACTGTATAGAATATTTTCCTTTTCACTCAAATTTTCCATAGACTCCATAGCACCCCCTAGGATTTAATGGGGAAAATGCAATTGAATATAAATTATAGCAAGTACATTTTTAAATCTTAATTTCATTTAATTGGTGTTGTAGTCTGGAGTCATTGGGTGGTTTGACATCCAGCATCAGACACCCTTGCTCAAATGACCCACTCAGTCAGTTTCCAAGAAGCATTTTCAGGGAATGATTGACTTCTGACTAATAGCCTTATAAGGCTCCATTCAACAGCCTGTTGTAACTCTGATGTCTTCTTTTCATTTCACATTGCTTTCCAGTAGTCTGTAGACCATGTGGAAAAGAACTGAACAACCACTCCACTGCAGCCTTCTTGGGTGGTGCACACTGTCCACCTTCTCCCAGCCTACAGCACTCAGGAACCATTTCTGCATATTTGACTGTTTTTTGGCTCCTCATAGCATTGGATCAATGGCTCTTCTCATCTGCTATCAATGTTAATGCTTCAGATGGCAAGGCTGGTCACTGTAGTGATGTCTGAGGATCAGATCATCCTCCTAGGACTTAGGCCTTAACTTCATCCCACCAGTGACGTGATTTGTTTTTGCCAGATGTATGCACTTATTTTGGGTCATGTCACTGCAGTGTCACATCTTAGGCTCTATATAATATTATTAATGTTCTTTTTTGCCATGTTTTATGGATTATTTTATGCACATGTTTTTCCTTATTATTTTGCACTGTCCTTCTTTATGACTTGAACGCTGTCAAAATAATATGTAGCAGAAGTTCCGTTCTTATTAGGAGTAATAACTCTGAAACCTAATAGATAGAAAGTGAGAGAAAAAGAGAATGCAGCAAAAAAAGACAGCAAGCAAGACAGAGAGATGGGTAGGGTGGTATCAGATAAAGGGAAGCTGGGAGAGGAAGTGCGAGAGCTTCAGTACTTTGGCTTGTCTTCCTTTATCGCACGAGGATCTGAGTGGTGGAAAAGAGGGGAGGAAGAATCACTGCGCCACAGACAGAATAAATAAGAGGCTTCTCTTGAAAGCTCTCACTTGATCTCATCGCTGTGTTAGTTCACTGGCTTCTCAGCATGGCCGCCGATGTGCTGAAGAGAGGGAGAGAGGTCTTTGAAGGGAAATGTGGGTGTGAGTGTGGGCTCCAGCATTGTTCCAGACCCTCCCAGGGATGCCTACCACCCTAACCCCCGCTGTCACTGCTCGATAAGGGGAAAGGAGGGGGAAGGGAGGCCTAGTACCCGGCAATCTGTCAAACAGAGGGTTTTCATAAAGGTGAGCGTGAAGGCAGGGAGGGGAGGATGAGAGAGAGAGAGATCGAATGGAACTGTGACAGGGAGATGAAGATGAGACTTGACAGTTCTCTCTGGGTTTCTGTGATTAATTGGGATCAGGTCACCTCTCCAGTGTCTGGACAGTAATCATATGCAGTTTCATATGGCGATTTACATAGACACCCTCTGTCTCCCTCACTGGGGGGAATCTTGTGAAACACACAATGCTCTGTAGCTCGCTTGTCACCTTATTTATATTACCGCTATGAATGTGACGAACGCGACCCGAAATAAAAACGCTGGATTCTCTGTGCTTAATTTGTATGCTATGTTGTTGTGGAATTTTTATTTAAGGCCGTATTTGGATAGTAATCTTAAATAATACATCCGCTTTATTTATTTCTTTATTTATTTATTCATCTTTCCCAGACTCGGCTTGGATGTGCAAGGTAGTGCAGGATATCTTTTGCAAGTACTGCTGCTTAGAAGGTGGTTGTCATCGGTGCTCTAACTTTCCCTTTCACAAACTCTGTCTCAAAGCAAAAGGCCTTTCAGAAGCCTGGATGGGTACCTAGACAATGGAGGTGCAGGTAGTGAGAAAAGACACAGGATGGTGAATAATTTATGGCAGAGAAAATCTAAAGGAAAGCATGTGAAGCAAGAGAGTGTAGACAGTGGTGACATATCAAGCAACAATAAAGACATAGACAGAGAAGAGGAGAGAAGACACCGGCGAAAAAAAAACCCACTTCAGAGTTTGTTGCTGTCGAAAGGCATGGCCACTTTTTAAAGTTGTGATTCTGTAAGTTGTTTACGAGACGCCGCACAGCCCTAACAGGTAGAAGTTCTGCTATGAATCAACTTTTTTTTTTTTTTTTTTTTTTATACCAGGCTTTGGCTTGTACAGACACATGTATAGCCGTGCAGAGCAATGCTTGACATTGCTGTATTTTAAAGGAGAAAAGCTGGAGCTGCATTAAGCATGCACTGGCTCCAGATCCCTTCTCCTCACTTAAAGAATAGAAAACCTCTTGTTTATACACAAAACTTTTCAAATGATGAAGTTCCTGATGCAGTGTGCACAATCCCAAGAGGAATATGTTCTCAGTGAGCAGTGTTGGATGAAACTTTTTCAGTATTGTATGAATTTTTTCCCATCTTAATTATTTCGATACATACTGTACATAAAAAAAAAAAAATAAAACTCTTTTTAAAAGTTTAAAAATGTAAATGAAGACTTTTCAAGGCGAGATATCTGGTTTAAGATATGTTTTAAAGAACATGATATGAAATTAAAGGAATATTTCGGGTTCAATACAAGTTAAGCTCTTATGTTAATTTCCACAAAAATATTTTTTTTCCCCAAATCCTGGGTTACAGTGGGGCACTACAATGGAAACTTTGCTGCCATGATAACATAATATGACACAAGAAAAATAAATAAATGAAACAGAAAAATAACACACAAAAAAAATGTTTTTATAAAATCATAAGCTTCACATTTCTGCTTTTAAATTCCCCAGACACTGGCCCTGTTTATTTCCATTGTAAGTGCCTCACCGTAACTTTTTTGTTAAAGAAAACGGGGGACGAGTCTATATAATTTTTTGAGGTAATCAACAATTTGCTGCAAATAGTACGGACAGCCATAGTACGTGGAAACACAGCTGAGTGTGACTTTTCATTTGAAATGGCCAGGTGTCACCCGTGCTGCAGAAGCCAAAGTGTTCATGTTGGTGCTCAGATCAGTAACAGCATGTCATTACGGAGGTTGCACAGCGGGCAGAACAGGTGAACCAGACGTACGTCTGACACTCAGACCCCAGAGATCCTGTCCCACAGACAGCTGCCCAGACGGCCGGCGAATCCCCGACCTGCCAGTCCGGTTCCATCGCCGATTCTACTGGTGACGGCTGTGACACACGAGAAAACTGTCCGTGCCGAAATCCGTCACTTCCTTGCTACTTTCATCCCCCGCGCACTTCAAAACGTGACATGTGTCATCTGTAAGAAGCTTAGAGATGCTGAATTCCCCCCCATCTGACGCTTTGATGGTGATTCTGCCCAAGGCGTTTGTCATACATAACTTAGCCTGTAACAATGAGGAACGGAGGCTGGTTGAAGGATGGGGATAGAAAAACTGTGTAAGAATGCATATATTGTAAAATCCCTACTATCACCATGGGGCAGGAAATCAAAGTATGCTGTGCGAGAGTGGAAGTGTGTATCACAGGCTTGTCATCGTTCCTCTTGTTCGCCCGTGATTTCGGTGGCTGCCTCTGGTCTTACGGAAGAACGTGGCTGTCAAAGACTCCGTAGAGATTGTCGGGCATCTGTGTCCCAATTTTACTACAGCAAATCTTTCAATCCCATTGATACCCGATGAACTACACACCAGGCAACCACTGTGTCAGGGACACTCTGCTTATGGATGGATGAAATGCTTTACATTACATTGAATGATGTCTTCCAATATGTAATTCTGGATTAGAGTAAATATGCCAATTCATGTCTTAGGCCTTTAGATGTTAAATTAACAGTAAGAAGTTACAAATTATGACTATACCCTAAATATGGAACACAGGCCTGTGGCAGAAGAGCAAATATGACTATGTTCTTGGCAGAAGATGCCTATGTTTGTGGTTCAGCTAATGTGTCCCTCTTTGGTTTGGATGCCTGCACCCATTTTCAATCTCTCTGTGTGTTTTGTGCTTTAAATGTTAACCTTTGGCTAAACCAGTCCCTGAGCTAACATCTGTGTGATTGAGATGGCTGAACTCCGGAGAGCTGAGGACAGAGCTGCTCCTGTCTCTCCAAATTAAGACTGCCTCTATGAATGTATCAATTAAAGGGCCTTTTAAGTTTGCCTCCACAAATATGCATGTATCCGATTAACACTGGTAGCCCACATGACCTCATCTGCAAACGATTTGTCTTTCCTTCACAGTTTCCTTGATTAAGTCTAACTTCTGAAAATGTCTCTATCCATTTCTGTAATGAGTGATTTTGAAATCACATTGGAACATACTGGTCTTGTAGTTATATACACTCGAAAATCTATTTACTAAAGTATTTTTACATTTCTAATGTTATTTTTTTCAGTGATATGACTTTATGGCATAGGTGCAACACATTACTATGTTGAGTGTAAAGTATATGTATATAGGGTAACAATGTGCATTTACTTTTAATTAGTAAAATATTAAATTTATAAGTTTAACGTGCAGAATGATGGTGCATCAGCACTATGTGTTACTAGAAAATAAAAAGAAACATTTGCTATTGGCTCGTTTCCACTGAGTGTCAAAAGTTGTGAATGGTACCAAAATACCGAACCGAACCGTACCACTTTGAGACCCTTCCGTTGGGGTACCTAGTACAGTAGTCCGGTACCTAAAGCGTGGAGCTAGACTCATTTCAGAAGAATCGTTACTTGCACGTGCAACAAGGGGAATGATAACATGAGGCACCATTTTTTAATGTACAGTTGAAACAAAACCATTGCAACAAAATGTTTTTTTTGTCTTGTGACCAAACAGCCACATGCCAAGAAGCAAGAACAAGATCTGCTGTATGTCCCCCATTATTGTTGTTTATTGTGTTGCTTTCTTCACGCAAGAATGACGTTGATCGTTACTTTCCAGCATACATCACGCCCATCAAGTAAGGGTACTGTTACCAGTGGAAACGCAAGCCAGATTAGAGTTTACTGTCCCGGCTGCTCACGTTGACACCATCTGCCACACTGGAAGCCAGTCTCAAATGCCTAGGGACTGGTGGCCATGACGTGAAGTGGCACTCTTCACAGACAAAGCCAGTGACCCTGGAGGACCATCACAGATGAGTTTGGATTGAAAATTATTATTGAGTTTATGGCAGTAAAAGTCAAACAAGATTTAAGTCCGGGAAGTCTGTGAGATACGCAATGTCCAAAAATTTTGTGGTCCTCAAGCGGACGGTTGCTTCGACAAAGCTGGATTAAACCGACTGCTGGATCTATCGTCTAAGTCTTTTGTCACATAACTGCTCTGAAACACACAGGTTGAGGATCCAAATGCAGTCATTTATTAAGGAGTAATCGAGAAATCCTTAAAAATATTGTATAACAGGCACAGGTAGGAAACGCGGTAATCCAAATAGCAAGCCAAATGAGTCAAAAACTCTCAGAATTGCAGTATGACAACAAACAAGACTTAACAAATAATGACTGAAAACACAGGGCTTATAAAGGCAGACTTAATGAGATAAATGACACACAGGTGGAAGTGATCAAACAATATTGAGTCCAGGCAATGGGTTATGGGAATTGAAGTTCATGATGGGAAAGCAAGGGAGACGGGAGGAGTGCCCTCTGGTGGCGATTATGGGGTTGAATAACTGATGACAGACAAAGCAGAATTCCAGTAAAAGAGATTCATCTAAAAGGTAAAATTATTCTGTGACTTATATAGGCATATGAATATTTACATATTTAATTGCCCATAATTGAAGATGTCATAATAGCAGCACTATGAATGCACTAACCTATAGGTTTTAATGAAAGGGAAAATGTCTGAAATGTACATCTAATTTATGGAAATACTGAATAATAACTCCATTAATTACAATAATTATGACATTTTAAATAACACAAGTAACAACATGCAACTTTGGGCCAATGTGCCAATTCTGCCAATTCCAATTCAACATTAATGTGTCCACAAATCCCTCATTAACAAACAGACACACAAAAACACTTTAATATTCAACATAATACAATTTCAGATCACTATTTTCCAGAGACACAAAATTAAATCAATTAACCTCAAAACCGTTTCGCCAGACTAAATCGCACAAATGTTGATATTCAGATGAAAATTAAAAATAGCATAGCCATTCATCAAAAGTGCTGAGATGAGATTGTGTGTCATATGGTTAGGAGAAAAATATTAAGGTCATCTTGCCCCAGGGGACATCTTACCTCGATAACAAAGAACCATTTTGGGTTCCCCAAAGAACCTTCATGGAACAGTTATTACAAGAACCATATTTCTAAGCATGATCTGTAACCTGAAGAAGAACTTATTTCCGCATTTTGTGCGATGTCAGTGTTGTCATGTTTCCATGGATGTTTAAGGTTCTTCTTGTAACCACAGATCCCAATTAAGAACCTTTGTTTTTATCTTTCTACCAAGAGTAGCATCGTTGCCAAAAACATTGCTAATATTTTACAAAATGTATACCTGATTCACATCTAATGTAATCTTAACTGTTAAAATGAATAAATGATTAAAAAAAAAATAATAATAACACTGGACAATCTCAATTTTCTTTCTTCTCCCTGTCTCATGCTGTTCATTTTCTTTTCTTCTACTCTGCACTCACTCTTTCATTAATAAATCACTGTCATATGATTAGAGGTATCCATATTGAAAAAGGCATCAGAGAGAAAGAGAGAGGATGCATTATGCAAAATAAGATAAACACTGAGGATAGAAAAGAGAGATTTCATTCGTGCATAATTAATATTTAAACTGTTTTATGGATGCCTGTGACCCAAACAAAGTGCATATCAGAGATAACACCGTTTTGTACAGAGAACACATTTCTAAAATGATTTTTAAAAGCAACCATGACCAATATTAAAAAATGTTCTGCTGGTACATCTTTAGGAGATCCAAGTTTCATTCTTATTGCTGTCACATTTTCAGTTCACATTTGATCAAGTGGTGTGATAAACAAAAACAGCTCTCTAATTCAAAGATTTTCTGGTAACTGTCAAACAGTTTCACTCTCACAGATGACAGGGAATTCCAAATGGAAATGGAAACAAGGGTTTGTATTATCGGAGTGTTATCCAATACAGGAATTCAAGCACACTTGAATGACAGCTCTCCCACTGAGTTCACTCTCTCCACGTTGAGCTGTTCAGACCAAACGTCACTTTCCCAAACAGCTAATCAAGTTCACGGGGAGTCCAGGAGAATGCTCACTTGAAACCCACAGGCCAGCACGCTGATGGAAGAAAAGACATCCACAGCACATACTCTAATTTGAGTTGCGGGAATGATGACAGATATATCAGTCAAACACATCTGTCTACAAATAGAGAGAGAGATAGATGGAAAGAAAGCATACAAATAAAAATAATGATATAGGCTAGGAAATGTGCAACTTGTTTTGTGTTAACTTTTTGATCTAGACTTGATCTAAAACTATTTCTTTTGATCAGAAACACCTCATGTATATGAGCAGCATTCACAATTCTATATAAAAAAAAATATTTTATATCGTATTATAGGGTAACAGGGGCTAAGGACATTACAAGGGCCATATCTCAGTAACAAGTCCAATGTGAGTCAAAAATCCAATTATACAAATGTTTGATTTCTCTAACAGTTGTTTGCCGTTCTCCAAACCAACAAATATCCTCATGTTTTTGGCAGAGCTGTTGGGTGAATGAGTAAATACACCAAAACCACACTATCAATAATTCAGACAGCTTTAAAATAAAGTTAAATTTGTAAATCAGTTTATAATACTGTTGAACTTATATAGTCTCTGGAAAAGTTACAGTTGATCTCGAGAAGAAAAATAAAACGTGGCCAAATGTGGGCTTCCGTATGCCATGCCATTATTTTGAAATCCGGTCTGGTGCTACTTTGAACTCCGTGCTAACATGTAATGCAGTTCTTGCTCGCAAATTAATCAGATCCGCATTTCCAGACAGATTTCTTCAGCTCCATACTGAAAATCAATCAACATGAGGTTGGACTCAAGTTGAAACGTTGTCCATTCATTAAGCTCTGATTCTACAAATCTCCCCGCATTTTTGAGTTCCGCGCGGGAGCACGTGGCTTAGAGGAAACATTGGTGAGGCAGTTATAGGTAAACCAACACAGAAAAAGGCATAAAGTAGGCCTAAAAGAAATATCATAAAAATTAAACATGAAATTTTGTAGGCTCAAGAATGTGGGACAAATTTTCTATTAGTGATAATACAAAGTTGGGACACTGTACAAATTGTGAATAAAAACAGAATGCAATGATGTGGAAGTTTCAGAATACAACATAGATGACATATCAAATGGTTAAACTGAGAAAATGTATCATTTTAAGGGAAAAATAAGTTGATTTTAAATTTCATGGCATCAACACATCTCAAAAAAGTTGGGACAAGGCCATGTTTCCCACTGTGTGGCATCCCCTCTTCTTTTTATAACCGTCTGGGGACTGAGGAGACAAGTTGCTCAAGTTTAGGAATAGGAATGTTGTCCCATTCTTGTCTAATACAGGCTTCTAGTTGCTCAACTGTCTTAGGTCTTCTTTGTCGCATCTTCCTCTTTATGATGTGCCAAATGTTTTCTATGGGTGAAAGATCTGGACTGCAGGCTGGCCATTTCAGTACCCGGATCCTTCTTCTATGCAGCCATGATGTTGTAATTGATGCAGTATGTGGTCTGGCATTGTCATGTTGGAAAATGCAAGGTCTTCCCTGAAAGAAACGACGTCTGGATGGGAGCATATGTTGTTCTAGAACTTGGATATACCTTTCAGCATTGATGGTGCCTTTCCAGATGTGTAAGCTGCCCATGCCACACGCACTCATGCAACCCCATACCATCAGAGATGCAGGCTTCTGAACTGAGCGCTGATAACAACTTGGGTTGTCCTTGTCCTCTTTAGTCCGGATGACATGGCGTCCCAGTTTTCCAAAAAGAACTTCAAATTTTGATTTGTCTGACCACAGAACAGTTTTCCACTTTGCCACAGTCCATTTTAAATGAGCCTTGGCCCAGAGAAAACGCCTGCACTTCTGGATCATGTTTAGATATGGCATAACTCTAAGTTATGCTCGTACATAACTTAGACAGTCTCCTCTGATAACAAATAACTTTAAATTGTAATGTAGACGCATGCATTTTCTGCAATATTGTGAAAAGTGCTATACAAATAAATGTGAATTGAATATGTATATGTTTTTTGTTATATTGTTTATAATGTATATGTTGTTTATTGTTATGTGCTGATGGTGTTCGTTGAACCTCTAGAACATTGCTTTATGGAAGAGGCAGAAGTATCTGAGAGTGGAGGAATTTCACCAATAACAGATGAAAGTCACAAAAAGCCACAGTACAGAATTTAACACCATTCAGAGACTGCTGACCAAACTGTAGGAAGTAATCAAATGTCGGATTAAATGACTTTTAGAACAAAAAGGCTGGTGCTATTTTGACTTTATATGTAAAAAGAGGCATTGAGGAGAAGTGTTGTGTACACAGGCAGTATCTTTGCTTGTTTTCAGCTCATAAACTAGAGTGGATGCATGGAGCTTGTTGCCATCACACTAGAACAAGTCAACACTGATTGTTTCTTGTTTCTCTGCTCGCGTAGACGATGTCAGGATTCTTTTTGAAGTGGGTCTATTGTGTCCAGTTCCTGGGCTTTTGTTCCAGATGAAAGAGATTCTGTATAGTGAGGATTGGGTCTGTGTTCTCCATGGAGGAACCTGTTTTCATACATGACTCACTATAGCACAGACATGCAAGCTGCTCTCTTTTGCTTTTGCTCAGAAATTTCAAACTTAATTTTAGAGAAGTCTGTCCAGGCAAAAAGCGTTTACCCCCATAGGCCTCAGACTGCAGTCAGATGCTTCAAAAGGCATGTTGGCGAGTTTGTTCTTTCTTTGTTTATTTCCAGTAGATTGAAAATAATAGACTGGACATGTGTGAGAGGATTGAAGAGGAGCAGTTTCTGCGTATGACAACTGTCATATTTAGAAAGAGCTACTATATTTCAACTGAAAGTAAAAGCTAATTCTCTTGTGAGATGTTCGGTCTTACTTCAAGTCTGTTTTACCAGAGATGCAAACATATGTTCTCTCAGGTAGAGCCTTTATCTGTGGTGTGGATCCTCTAAGGGTACAGCAGGCCTAGGGGTAGTGTTCTTGTGTATGTGACACTGGATTCGGAACACACGTTCTCGCTCACACACACACACACATGCATATACTCCAGGCTGTGGCGCTGCATATAATTTCTCACACTCTCTGTGTCCCAGATCTTCAGATTCTAGCAAGGCTAATGCTGAGACAGCAAAAACACACACACACACACACACACACACACACACACACACACACACACACACACACACACACACACACACACACACACACACACACACACACACACACACACACACACACACACACACACACACACACACACACACACTTTCTCTCAGAGAGCAAGGGTCCTTGGATTCTCTCCCCTCAGAAGAGTTTGGATCTGTGTCTGTGCAGTAGACAGGCAGAATGTTCAGAGCTCCTCCAGCTCGTTTCTCTTCCGGGAATACTTGTCCAGAATTTTTAAGAGATTCCTGCTCCTCTTCCTTTGCTCCTCTTCCAGATGTGAGCCTAATTCAAAGTCATGCATGTCTTTATCCACATACTGGGCACGGAATAGTTCAGTGAGCGAACGCTGGAATATGTGGCAAGTCTTCTGTGGTTTTCGAGGAAGTTATCAGACAAGTTTGGTGTAGCATAGTGTATGTGCGTGCGTGTTTTTTTTTGTTTTTTTTTGTCAGCACTCTAATTTTTACAGTGTTGTTGGCTAATGAAGTATTAAGGCATTGGGAAGTGTTGCACCAAGCTTTATTAGAAGCGCACTTCTTACGGAATCAGATAAAGCTCTGATAATGAGCGGGGAGAACAAACAGGACCTGCTGCACCCTTGAGATTGCTTGCTGCATATAAAACAGTAAAAGCATCCTAATATGAAGCCTCTTAATTTTTCAGTGGACCTGATGAAGTGAATTTTTGACTGATGTTTTCTGAAAGTGGCAACACATGTCCCCTATTTACACCCCCAGCGCCCTCCACCAGCCCCCCTCTCCCCTTACGCTGCTCCGACTCGAATCGGGTAGATGTGTCGCTTGATGTTCCTGTCAAATGGCACCGAACCGCTTAATAAAATATCACTCCCCCTCCATCAGCCTGCTTTAATTGAGTCCCTTGTCAGTTTTATCAAACTGTGTGTTATCGTTGCTTTTTTCCTCTTCCTCTGTTTCTTCTTTCTCTTTATCAGCCCCTCTCTCTCACTCTCTCTCTTACGGAATAGACTAGCAGACGGATCCTTAGTAACTTTGTTTAACGGAGCGAGAGGAGTGATCCTCAAAGGCAGGCTTGTCATTGGATCCATAATTCAGACCCCGTGATTTTCATTTCCCTCTGTTCTTTCAAAGGAAAGTTGGGTTTTTGGAGGCAGGCTGATCATTAGCAGGCGAACAGCATAGTGGATTAGCAGAGGTGTAGCACCAGGACGTTAAGCAATACACGGCCGACATGGAGATGTGCCAGAATGAAAGTGACAGCATCAGCATGAGGAAAAAGCTGCTTGCTCTCTCAAACGGATGCAGAAAAAACAGTTGCACACACGCATCTGAACGTTGTTTACAAATGGAAAGAGTAGATGCGTTTTTGCACGGGTTGCGAAACAGACTTGGAATGTGATGCTACATAATAGGGTGCTCGCAAAAAAAAAAAAAAAAAAAAAAAAATTGCCTGTTCGCTCGCTCACTCTCACCCATACACATTCTTCATGAATAACTTATGTGTCACCGGTAGACAGCAGCATAAAGCAGCATGGTCTGATCAGACTGTTCTTACTCCTTAAATCTCCAAGCTGAGTCTGACATTTCCCTGTCCCAACCTCGCTGGTCCCAGCGATGGCAATTCTGGTAGTACTAGATGCAGTAGTGTACTGGTGTGACTGGAAACTTCAAACACAGACTGTCGCCAGGTCCCCAGTGAGGCCGTGCTCTGATTGGCTGTGCAGGCGAGAGTTCTTCTGCCTGTGCCACTGTCCCCATGGAGAAACTCAAGTCCCGCCTCTTCCTTTGAAGTCACAGGAAACTCCACTCACAGCAGTGGGATGTTTTGATGTTAGTCGTATTTCTTCTTTTTCTTCTCTTGTTTTCTTTTCTCTCTCTCTCTCTCTTTCGCTCTCTGTAAAGCTGAGGGTCTAGTGGTTACAGGATTCTGCCGCACCACTGTACATTTCAACATTGCATTTGATCTTTAATTTATCACAGTTCCAGCAGTTTGTTTGACAGGTGCAAGAGCTTTCATCTTGAAGCTACACGGCTAGTGCATACTCCTCTCACTCTCTCTCTGTGTTTGTCTCTTTGCGACCTCTATGGGATTTATTGATTCTTTTTTTTTCTTTCTTTTCTTTTCACTTTTACTCTGGTGTACATTGAATATGTTACATGCTGCATGCATGGCCCCCTATATGTTGTTGTCCGAAGATGGTAGTTTAGCAAATGCTGATTAGAATGGCTGGGGACTGCTGTGGGATTTGGAACTGTTGTTTTCAGGGTTGATCCAAATATTAGTAACGCTAATGATCGATCAAAATCTTTGAGCACTCAACTATGAGCACTTTTGTTGTGAGGACTTGGAGGAAATAAACTCCCTTAGAACACTAGTACTACTTTTACTATTTAATTTGTCCACTAACAATGTCGAACACTGGACATGCATCCATGACAGGAAAATTCTGCCTTTTTTTTTTTTGAAAGTCATGAACATTTTTATTGCAGCATCAAATTTCTTGATACTGTCCAGCAAGCAATAGCCGTCATTTCACCGTCCCGGTTAACTATAGACCCGATATAGTCCAGCTATGAGAAGTCCAGCACTTCTAGCCAAAATAAACTTGAATTTGGTTACATGTAGTTTTTGCCAAAATAATATCCCATCATGTAAGCAAAGTCAGCAGTGATTTGGTTGAATTTGTTTGACATGTTCATGTTCTAGATGACTAGTATATTCTTGGGCTATGGTTAGACGTCTATTACATTTTCAGCCAAAATCTTGTCATGTTTTAGCCTAGACTTCAGGGCTGTTTGTATGGCTATTAGACGTCTTTTAAACGCAAAATTGCTTGCTGGGTGTTGTCTCACTGGTAATCATGTACACTAACTTTAGACAAAATGTTATTGGGGTAAAATTGTTCATTTGTGGTGGAAATAATGCCACCCCAGTAGCACCACAATGGACAGTTGCAATTTTTCATTAATTGATAAATCCTTTACAGAATATAGTTTATTTAACTTTTGTTTAGATTAGCAGGCATAGTTTTAAAGTTATAATTCATATTGGTGTGATTTACTTTGAGATTGAATGTAATGTAAAGTGTCTGTAATAAGGGTAGAAAAATAAAATATATACATAATGGCATTTGAAATGTATCAAAAATAAATCAAGACATGGTTAAAGTTTCAGTTGATTTTTAAAAATAAAAAAATTTAAATGTTTTAATAAAAATCAACCCACCCATGGGACACGAATGTGCCTAGAAGAAGCCCATATATGTATATATTTTTCAGTTTTATTATTATTATTATTATTATTATTATTATTATTATTATTATGTATTGATATTTCATTGGCATATTGAATCATAGTAAAAGTAATTTAGCCCCTTTGATAATGATTTGGACAGATTTCTAATTTTTATGTTTCTATTTCTTGTCTGCCAAAATCATTGGACAACATAGTTAGTTCTGTAAACTGAGTTCCTTTTCCGTAGCCACATAGGTTTCAGTAAAACTAATTTTTCCTCTCTCTCTCCATGTCTCTCTCTATGTCTCTCTCTCTTTCACTCTTATTTCCCTCTCAGGGATCAAGCCTCACCAAGGCACCTCTTAAAACAGGAACTTCCACAACTATTTTGGCATCAAAGCTTGGCACGAGGGGCTAACCTTCTGAAGCAAACTTGTGAGGAAAGAAGTCGGAGGAGGAGAGGGGGAAAAGAGGAGGAGAGCAGGCCTGTGTGTGTGCTTTAAGTCTATAGGGGGGCAGTTGAGAGAGTGAGCGAGGGCTGTTCTAAAGGGAAGGAGGCTCTCTGTGGGCTCTTGGAATCAAATCCTCCCCTGGTGCCTCAACCAGAATGGAAATGTGCAGCTTCAGATGATTTGCTGAAGCTAATAACAAGGCGTAGTACTACAGTCTCTTTAAGGTTGAAGCTTCTGTCTGACTGTGTCAAACTTTGTGGAATGATGGAGCTGATGCGATTGTCTATACTTGTTTATACTAGATTTGGATTGATGACTCAATGGAGGGTTCATTATGTTGGACTGAACATTTAATGATGCATCTGTATGCAAAGAGCATAATGTAAGCCCAAGTTGGTACAACCTATAACTGAGATTCCCTTTCAGCTGGGTCGACATTTTGCTTTTTATGAGAGGCACTCTCATATTGATGCTCTATGGCTGTTTTCACACTTTGTTTGGTTGCTTAGTCCGACTCTGAACCAGGTTGACTCTGAATCAGCAGGTTAACTGTATCAGCAGATTAACTGTATCAGCAGGTTTACTGTATCAGCAGGTTTACTGTATCAGCAGGTTTACTGTGTTAGCAGGGTTACTGTATTAGCAGGTTTACTGTATCAGCAGGTTTACTATATCAGCAGGTTAACTGCAGGTTTACTGTATTAGCAGGTTTACTGTATCAGCAGGTTTACTGTATCAGCAGGTTTACTGTATTAGCAGGTTTACTGTATCAGCAGGTTTACTGTATTAGCATGTTTAACTGTATCAGCAGGTTTACTGTATCAACAGGGTTACTGTATTAGCATGTTTACTGTATTAGCATGTTTACTGTATCAGCAGGGTTACTGTATTAGCAGGTTTACTGTATCAGCAGGGTTACTGTAGCAAGTTTACTGTATCAGCAGGGTTACTGTATCAGCAGGGTTACTGTATTAGCAGGTTTACTGTATCAGCAGGGTTACTGTATTAGCAGGTTTACTGTATCAGCAGGTTTACTGTATCAGCAGGTTAACTGCAGGTTTAATGTATCAGCAGGGTTACTGTATTAGCAGGTTTACTGTATCAGCAGGGTTACTGTATTAGCAGGTTTACTGTATCAGCAGGGTTACTGTATTAGCCGGTTTACTGTATCAGCAGGTTTAATGTATCAGCAGTTTAACTGTATCAGCAGGTTTACTGTATCAACAGGGTTACTGTATTAGCATGTTTACTGTATTAGCAGGTTTACTGTATCAGCAGGGTTACTGTATTAGCAGGTTTACTGTATCAGCAGGTTTACTGTATTAGCAGGGTTACTGTATCAGCAGGGTTACTGTATTAGCAGGTTTACTGTAGCAGGGTTACTGTATCAGCAGGTTTACTGTATCAGGAGGTTTACTGTATCAGCAGGTTTACTGTATTAGCATGTTTACTGTATCGGCAGGGTTACTGTATTAGCAGGTTTACTGTATCAGCAGGTTTACTGTATTAGCAGGTTTACTGTATCAGCAGGTCAGCAGGTTTACTGTATCAACAGGTTTACTGTATTAGCAGGTTTACTGTATCAGCAGTTTAACTGTAGCATGTTTACTGTATTAGCAGGGTTACTGTATCAACATGTTTACTGTATCAGCAGGGTTACTGTATTAGCATGTTTACTGTATTAGCAGGTTTACTGTATTAGCAGGGTTACTGTATCAGCAGGGTTACTGTATTAGCAGGTTTACTGTATTAGCAGGCTGTCACTTTAAGACCAAATGCACAGATCCTATAGACACGCATTCGGTTTCTTTCCCCAACTGATATCATTCACTTAAAGCATAACCGACTGGGTTTACATGAATACTCGTCAAGACAGCCATTTTGACGAGTGTATAACAAGGCACAAAACAGAACTGAAGGGATCACACGCTTTCAGAGAGGCGGCTTGTGTGCACGTTCCAGTGTGCGTGTCAGACAGCAGACAGCGCGAGACTGCAAGGAGTTGTTTTTCGCAAGTTATTGCGTTTAATAACTCTTTAACATCAAGCAAGTCACATAAGTAATAGTCGACCTAAAACGTACACTTTTCACAATGTTGAAGTAGCCTATTAAAATCATTCAGATATTGCGTGCCATGCGATATGTATATCACAATATGTACATTTGCGATATTCCGATATATTGTGCAGCCCTATTGTGCAGTGAAATAAATGTTTCATTAAATATTATCTCTCTTTTTTCTATTAAGCTACATAAATCAGGGTGTTTTTAATTTCGTTTTATTTATTTATTTTATTTTATTTTTCATTATTCAATTTTTTTTTTTTTTTTTTTTTTAATTAATTAATTTAAAATATTTTATTTACATTTTATTTTAAGTGTCATGGCATATGAGACATCCTAAGGTTTTTAGAGAGACTTGTCGATCTTTGGAATAACCAACAGCGAGAATAGCAAATTTAAACAAAAGTTATGAGTCAGCCAAGAATATATAGAAGTTATCTACGTGTGAGATCTAAAGTGATCTAAGTGTGTATGTAGTCATAAAGACAGATTTCTCAACGTGACTGGTGTTGATTAAAAGTTGACATTTCAACACTTGGCAGCCATGATGAAACAGAACCTTGAGATCAAACGCATACAGTGATAATCGCCCACTGGCTCCTGTCTGCAAACACCTAAAAAACACATGAACGTTTAACGGAGCATGAGAGTGATACGGCTCACCACAAAATGTCGTCAACACAAAAATGCAGCTGTTCATTTCATCTGCTGCCAACTCCTTTAAGTTATTCATCTGGAAAAAAAATGCATTCATCATTATATTTTTAATCACAGAGACGAGATAGAGAAAAGGAATGCCTTCGGGAGGGTGGGGGGTGTACACTATTCCCATAACTGATCCGGCATTGTTGCCCGCTTCGCCAAACATTCCGCAAATTGACTTTGAATGAATTTATTTTTAATGTGAAGTTGATGCCGCTTCTGCAGAAAGTGCATAGCGCGAGCTAAAAATTGTGTATGTGTAGAAGAAAAATTGAGAGTGAAATTCAATGAGAGCTAAAAGTCAAGAAAAAATGCCCTGGAGTTTGCTGTAGTGTGGCCTTTGAGTTGATATGGTGCATAGAATGTGTGTTTAGTGTTCTACATTCATGCTTACCCTGATATGTATGTAAAATATGCATGCATATTCATGTGTGTACAATTCTCTGAACTATGATGCATATGGGCCAATAAGAAATGGACAATTCTCTGTCCTTCCATTCTCCTTCTGGTTTTCTCTGTCTCTTTGTTCTATTCCTCTCTGTCGCTGTCAGTCCGGCCCATACAAAGCAGCTCTCTCATCACAACATCCTGCTCCAATTGTAATTATTAATAAATTAATTATCAGCCCTTCTCTGTTCCAGACTAATTGAGTCCCATTGCAGGTCTTAAGTAGGACACGCTCCTATCAGACAAATGGAATGATATCTAGGGCTCGTTCCTCAGGGTACGAGTCTTGGCTTCATCCCACAGAATACACAGTGCTTTGTAGCATTTCAACTGTCATACAAGAAGAGTGAGATGTAAACAAAAATGACTTTGTTATAGAAAGTGTTGGGGACGGTCGCGTCCGGGGGAGGGGTCATGTTATTAATATTCACCATGCTAATAATGGTGTAAATTCATGTCCTGTCCTGATTGGCTTCATGCCAGTCTGTCACTAAGAGAAAATATCAGACAGATTTATGTTTGAGCAAACATAAATTAACATGTCTTAATGTGTTACCACCTATGATGAAGAGAAACATCATGTAATAAAATTTGTGGAGGAGCGAAGATGCATACCTCTGTTCCTGAGGTTTTTCTAGCATCACACCATAGACGAGCTGTCAGTGTTCAAAAGAGTGTAGAGCGACGGATTCTTATGAGGCAAAGATTCTTATCTATGCGGAAAACTTTAAAAGTCATATTTTGGGAAGTTAGGTGAGTAGGTGGTCCATTATGGTGTTATTTGAGATTCAGGATAATGCATTAGTGTTTACTAGGGCTGTGCGATAAATTTATTTTCTATTTCTATTTTGACTTTCATTGATTATGAAAACAAGGGTTGTGTTCAAAAAGGCATACTATCATACTACTCTTACTATTTCAGTATCCAGTATGTATACCGTGCGTAGTATGCAAATTTTCTGTATACATGCAATACCCGGATGACCTGCTATACTTGCCAGCATCTTAAATACAGCTCGAGAACACTAAAATCAGTGGTCGGAGTGGCATACTACCATACAACTCCTACTATTTTTCAGTATGCAATGTGTATACAATAGTATGAATTTAGTCAATTTTCTGTATGCATGGAATTCCCGGATGACCTACTGCGTTTGCTGAAATCTGATGTACGTTTGTATCTGAGGACACTGCATGGGATACTGTTTCCCACACTGCAACACGCTCCTTGTGACGTTTCATCTTCATGAAGAGTGCGGCGTGAGTGAACGAGGCGGGGAATAATTATAAATGTAACACTTTTATAAGTACACATATACGTGCTACTGTAAAGTACAAAGTACAAGTACAAACTATCTGTGTTTCTGAAAACACCATCATTACATAAATTGCACTTTACAGAAAGGAAAATAATGATTCAATGATGCAGAGTTCAGTGCTTCAATAGTGTCATTGTTCTGCTGAAGTCCATATAGTGTATAATAGTCCATATAGTTTGAATCAATTGACCCTTTGTAAATTAATGAGAGCCTTACCGCTTTAAAAACATTACATTCAATTATTCTTCTCATTTTTGCATTCTCATACCGAGTTAACCAGAGACAAAAGTGTCCCAAAATAAACAATAGTAATGGTTTGTGATCTCTGCACCAAGTGTATATCCGTATAGTTAATTTGCAGCTTTATGCGCTTTTTGGACATTTATTTGTAAGGTAAGCTGGACAGCTGTGCTAAATTAATGTTCAATGTTTGTCATGTGACAACACTGTAGCATACTACTCTGTATTGTATACTATTTCACACACTATTCTTAAAAAAAAAAAAATAGCAGGCAGTATGCACTGTGTACTGGGCTGTAAGCAGTAAGTTAGTGTGTCATTCCAAACACAGCCATGATAATCGAGGTAAAACAATTATTGTGTCACTGCCACATTCTGTCCAGTGCACCATCCTTTTCTTTCACAGGGGTGCGCTTTTGTTCCTCCCTAAAAGCCCAAACTTAACATCCAAATCAGACAAATAAGTGAGTGTTGTAAAATGCAGTCTACTTTTGCTAAACTGCGGGACGTGTAAATAAAGAAAACACTTGTATGACAGTATATTGGATCCGTGCAGCTCTTAAAATGAATAAACCTGCCACAATCTGTCATTAATGATAATCAAACAACACATGACAAAGGAAAATCACTCACTGATCTTGAATGAATAACTTAAGTAGCTTTAATAAGAATGAATCTATATTTAATGTACAGTGTTATTTTACATTTGATTATTATTCTTTTTTTCTTTTTTTTTGTAGGCTATTACTTCTCTGAATACCACTAAAAAACTTTTTTTTATAATTATTTAATTAGTATTTTCATTCTGTTCTTATAATATTGCTGACTGTTTGCTTGTCTTATATAATTATTTTGAGGACCTTACATTATTTAACATAGTATTCATTTTTGATGAAGTATCGATATTAGGGTGACCAACTGGTTTTTGCTCTGTTGCAGGACAGTAGATGTGATTTTGCGGGACAGTTCGGGACATGTGTGTAAGAGAAAATGTAGTATTATTATATATGTAAATATTGATTTACATTAGTTGGAAAGCTTATTTTCCATCATGTTGGATGATAACGTTTTAGATCATCAATAAGCTTTGTTCATTGGGACTGACTCTGTGACTGGCACTCAATTGGCCCAGGTTTGAGTGATACAATGTAATTTACTCTACTGGAACTCAGTCTATAATGTAAATGAAAATGCAGGCCGCTGATTACGTCTTGCGGGATGCGGGACAAAGCTCCCAATTTCGGGACTGGTCACCCTACTGGACTGGTCACTCCCACCCTTTGGGACTGGATTAGGTTGACAGGTGGTATTTAAAATGACTCATATCCTGAAATAAGACTTTGATTATTTCTCCCACCAATAGTCGTGTTAAATAACCGTGATTTCCATATTGACCAAAATAACTGTGATTATGATTTTTGCCATAATCGAGTGACCCTATAGTGTTTACATTACAAAAGTGATGTAGCCATTTGACAACCACAACAATGTTTTGATTAATTGAATCACAAGACACACCAGACCTATTTAAACCTTTATGCTATCCCTGATTGGTTGCCTGAGATGGATGTTAATATCAGCTGCTTACACTTCATCCTGGGCATCCAACACCATGGGGGGTGCACACCCAGCGGAAGAGCAGAAACAGTTCTTTGGAAATGTTTTGAGGTGTAGCCTTCTGAAGGGAACGACTTCTGAAAACCATGTTGTGTATCAGGATGTACTAGTTCTGGAACTGGATGGGATTTGGCAGCTGCTCTATGATGTTCATACAATATCTACATACACAAATGGTACCTGATGAGAAGTGGAAGGTAGAACCTCTGGATCATTGATCATTACCTCAGAAGTATCTAATGATCTAATATTTTCTCTACTATGGTGAGAAAAATGAGGTGTAGACAGATAACTGTGACATTGCTATAGAAGGGCTTTATTATTCACTCTAATGAATAGGCCGTTGAATAAGTGAATTTGCTGGCTTGGGTTTTTAAGGGTGGTGCAACTTGGGGTGTGGAGTGAGTTTAGAGATAGGGTAGAGGGTTATGAGAGAAAATTGGATTGTAAGAAATTAAATGTGGAATAAAAAGGGTGGGTTGATTTGTCCCAGTCACGAAGGTCGACGCGGTTGAGCAGGGGAAGGTGGAGGAAGGAAGCCTATAGCCTAATGCAATCACATTAAATTTTAAATAATGTTATGCAGATAAGAAATGACAGGAGATGATGTCTTTGGGATGCTGAAAGAAAATCTGTCAATTATAATTCCAATACTCTGGAGCGCTTTTTGCATTTGCGTGCAAACTTGGTAAAGCTAAAGAAAACAACAAAAAAAAGAAAACTACAAAAAATAGAAAGAGAAAATGGGTCCGTTTGAAGGTGTTGAGATGGAGACAATTTGTCAATTAGAATCATTCAGTGGTTAAATTGCAGAAAGCTTTCCAATATGTCATGATACAAAAATAAATAATAATAATGATAAAACTAAGATTCAGAAGACTCATTCGTCTTCTCTGGTATAAATAATGAAAGAAATTTTAAGAAAAGCATCAGAATCAAAGCCATTACAACCTCTCTTGAACGTCCTGCTTTGGAGGGATTTTAATTCGGAGGCCATTTGCAGACAACATTGATTTTCCCTTGTGGCAAAGTGTTAATGAAACGGGAAAACTCCTACACTTATGAGTTTTTCAATTAATACTCTTCTTTCGTCTGTTGCCCAGAAGTGAGAGTGTGTGCTTAGTCGGTTTCCTTCAATTTCACCGAGGGCAAGACTGAGGCATTGAGTGCAAAGGTGCCAACTTCCATATTTAGTTAGTGAAGAGGCCATCCATTATTGAGCAAACAGAGAGCTGTCTGTCTCACTGCTTTGGGCCAACAATTAAATATATCAGGCACCATGTGGAGGTGGGGTGTGGATGGGTGGAGGAGAGGCTCAGAAGAACAGGGCAGATGCAATATTGATGTCTTTAATTGAGGCTTTAAGTTGTACATGGTCAGTATTTCTGTGTCTTTTTGTCTGGGGTGGTTTGGAAAGGTTGTGTAAATTACATGTTCTACATTGGTAAATGTGTGTAAGGCCATGTTTTGGCTAGATTTAGAGAGATGCATAGCCAGGCACAAAGGAAGTTCAGTTAGCGATACAGAGGATTATACGGAATACATTATTGAAAGCCCTGGGTTTGGATACAGTCTGTAATGCATTTCAGGTTTTGCCTCCATTCGCATAGTAATTTTGTTGGTTTTATTGGGTAATATCTTGTTTTCAGTCTTCAATGTATTGTGTCAAAATGCAAAAATAAAACGATTATTAAATGGGTAGTGCTTGTTAGTTATTGGACACACACACACACACACACACACACACACACACACACACACACACACACACACACACACACACACACACACACTTTCATGATGTAAGCTCTCTGCATAAGGTGGTTTTAATTTGGTGAGAGAAAAACAAGTTGAGAATATTGATTTCAAAAGTCTGCCTCTGCCTTTAAACGCAGCCGCATGGCATCCTGCAACCTTCAATTGAGGCTGAGCATGTAGGTGTGGGTGTTCTCATTCAGGCTCCGTGTTCACACAAAATGATACATTAAAGGCTGTGTTTTACTTCAGTCAGACTGAGAGAAAATAAACGAACACAAGCAATGTCTGTTCACACGTACACAGGCACACAAGTCAGACAGAAAGGCCTAATTTATCTGATCATTATATATGTGTTTTATTTCCTTGAACAGTTTACTGACTACTTGAGGACCATCTTCCTCAGGGTTGGGGAAAATGCAGAATTGAAGAACTGACGTGCTGTCAGTTCATGACTTTAAATTGGCCACATCCCACAGGAAGTTTAATTGGAATTAGGGGTGGATGATATGACAAAATTCTTATTTCACAATATGAGAAATTTTATTTCACAATAACAATATAGCCTATATCACAATGTAGTTATTTTAGTGTTATTTTATCTAAATAAGAAAAAAAGAAGCAAATTACAAACAATATGACAAATACAATATAACAAAAATATGAAATAAAGTTTTTCAGGTACAATAGGTTTATTTAATGTAGTTATTAGTACAGAAATGTAATAATCAAATGTAAAAATAAAATATTGCATAGTCTTCACTGCAGTGAAGTTGCATGAATTAAATATACATTTAATCTTATTAAAGCTAAAAAAGTTATTCAGTCACATTCAAATTCACATTAATGACAGAGCAGCAGGTTTAGGCTACTGTCACTTTAAGACCAAACGCACAGATCCATTATACTGATACACATCCGGTTTATGCCCAACTGTTTACTTTCACTTGAGACAAAACCAACTGTGTTTACATGAATACTCCGCATAATGGGCATTTTGAATTCGACCATTCAAGCGCAATAAGGCGTAAAAGAGAGCTGAATTTATGATCACATGCTGCGAGACGCGGCTTTCTGTCTGCACGTTTTTTTCTCTGTGTAAAAAAAAGCACGCTCTTTATATTCTCATTCATGCATTTCAGCACTCTGAAGTGTCATTAGTGCTGTATATTTACACATCGCAATATACACGATATAGCAAAATTTCTAATGATAGATATTTTATACCATATGTAGGGACCCCTAAAACATGCCTGTTGTTTGAAATAATGCAGAGTATTAAAATGTAGGCTATGCTTTTCATTTTTTATTTTTTTTTATTTCAATATATATGATGTTAAAATGTCTTTTGTTTCATATCCAATGGGATAATGTGTTAAATGCAAGCATAATATTACTGGACAGCGACTGTAAGGTTGCATCCTAACGTGAGTTACGCGAATGGGGAGGAGTATCGCATCGCACCGTACATGGTGGAGGAAAGTTGCCAGCAATTTCACTGCCTGTGTAATAAGCGCAAGTGCGTCATCATTCTGGAGACTTAATGTTCTTTGTAATATAAGGCCCAAAGTGTAGAGAACTTTCTCCTCTGTGATCTTTTGAGTCATCACGCTGAATCAAGACGTGTGTGATGAGTGCTTAACAGCTAATGTAGTGACATTCAAGTTCGTGGACAATAACTGCGTTGATGAAGTTAATGGATGTTCTTGGTGGACTTTGGGATTCATCCGGGACTGATCGGCTGGATTCATCGCGTGTTCGGGACTGCTTGTGATATTAAGTGTGTGTGGTGGAAGTGAACCCAACGTCGCTACACTTTGATCGGATGGACGTAAGTGAACTCATTTCCAAGACTGTTGAATGTGCGGATTACATTGAATTTGTGAGCTGTTAAAGGAACACTACACTTTTTTTTGAAAATAGTCTAATTTTCCAACTCCCCTAGAGTTAAACAGTTGAGTTTTACTGTTTTCGAATCCATTCAGTGATCTCTGTATCTGGGAGTAGAACTTTTAGCATAGCTTAGCATAATTTATTGATTCTGATTAGTCCGTTAGCATCGCGCTCAAAAATGACCAGAGTTTCGATATTTTTCCTATTTAAAACTTGACTCTTAGTTACATCGTGTACTAAGACCGAAGGGAAGTTAAAAGTTATGATTTTCTAGACCGATATTATAAAATTACTTTTTAATCTTATTTTCACTTTAAATAAAATGCTAACATTTTCACGTTTCTACTGTCCAGTGATAATTTGGAAAGAAAACAGAATAGGACAATTCACCATGACGTCACAACAATAATAGACGTTCGTCCGTTCCTATGGCAACGCTAGTAAATTGCTTGGAAGGGAGACCCACCGTTGGCACTCCCAGTAGCCTAATCTACATTTCAACAGGTAAGGTTACGTTGATTCAAAAACGGACGTGGTCGAAATTCAGACATATATGATCATTGAGGGACTGATTAACTAATTCAGGAGATAGCAATACATGAAATGCCTAACCTTGGGCTAACGTTAGTAGATGTAGCGTTAGTCTACTACCATAATTTTTAATTTTTTTAAATGAGCCTCAGCCTACCATTGAGTAGTTATTTTAGTGACTGTTGCTGTTTGACTTACAATATGTTAGGCTATGGTAGATGGTCTATTTCCCTGTTATCTATATTTACTTTTTTCTGAAGGAAATCGATAAAATCCTACACCTTTTGCTGTATATTTGATGGCGCACCCACAAACACAACACGTTTTCGTCATAGTTTCAACTTTGATCAACAACAATGTTTTTAACTATGTAAGTTAACTGTTTCTAGTAGCCGGCTGGATCTCTTCAGTTGGTCAGTAGAAGCCGCTCGCGTTCTGCCACCCGGAAGTATCTTGGTGCCTATTGTTTACAAACATTCTGAAATGCCATATGGAAGCCTACATGTTAGCAATGAATGCAACTTTAATTGCGTGAAAATGAGCAATTAAATGCTACACAGGATGTGTTTTTTTAATTCCATTGCGCTACTTTTCTATCGTGTTTAATGTAAACATCACCCTAGGGTAGACCGCTAGACTGTTGCGCTCGCATCTCTTCTATGTATTTTGCAGAGTGTCGTGCATGACGCGGCTTTATAAACGCGGCACTCAAGTTAAAATAACATTTAAAAACGCGTCTCTAGACCTGCCTATCGCGCTTTTAACCGCAAAAACGCGTTCTTTCTGAATGAACCCAAAAGATTTAAAAACATTTTTATTTCAGTGCTGTTATCTAAGTCAGTTTGCCTCGTACATTCAGTTTGCAGCAACAACTGCCCGTTTTCGTTCGTGTGACTGCAGCCTCTGCTTTTCTGCTACAGAATAAAGCACGTGAGTAGATTTGCGCCATTACTTTCAGTTAATACAGGAGAAAATACCTACTGCAAATTTCTGGAGTTATTTTTGTAATTGTTTGGGGCATTCTACAGCCCTTTATCAAAACTTTCAACACAGAGCCCACCTCAGATTGTTTTAATCAATGCACAAATTGTAAAAACAAATGAACACTATCAGTTCCTAAATTCTGATTGGGTGGACTCAGCCCACCCCTGCCCATGCCTCTGCAACTACACAAACTTAGGCTGAATCTGAAATCGGCCCCTAAACCCTCGTTCACTATTCCCTTCGTTAGTCCACTAATACAGTTCACTTGAAGGAGTGAATGAAAACGAGCGAGTGAATTCGGTGCCTGTACACTCGCAATTTGGGATTGAATGAGTGCACCCAATAATGTCCACCACTACAAATGGCTGTCCCCTCAAATAATGCCTTATTTGAGGGTATAGTGGGTGATTTCAGATTCAGCCTTAGTGCTGGTCAAGTTGGAAGTTACCTAGGGGACTATTTTCAGGCTCTGTGTAATATCATTTCGCCACTGCACCCATGGGACGGCACCAAAGTTCCCTGATTATTACGCAGGAATTAGAGTATAGTTCCTAGCCATATCGGTCTAGAAAATCGCAACATTTCATTTTCCGTTGGTCTTAGTACACGATGTAACTACAGAAGAGTTTTAAAAAGGAAATTATAGAAACTCTTTGGTCATTTTTGAGCGAGATGCTAACGGTCTAATCTGAATCAATTAATTATGCTAAGCTATGTTAAAATTGCTACCACCAGATCCGGAGATCACTGAATGGATTCGAAAACCGTAAAACTCAACTGTTTAACTCTAAGGGAGTTGGAAAATGAGCCTATTTTTTAAAAAAGTGGAGTGTTCCTTTGCTAGTGTAGAAAGCTTAGGAGAGACAAAATAAGCATTCTAAGACTGAGAAGGTGATTTATATATTTTATTGACAAGAAATGAAGTAATCCGCATACCATTGGGCAGAAGTTTTTTCAGTTTTTCTTACAAAAGGCTGTTATTTTTTCTTCATTGATTGTTTTCTTTAAAAGTGGATTATTACTTTAATGTACAAATAAATATTTGTTATTTTTCTCTTTAATATTGGTATTCTGGGATTTCATTGAGTTTGGCAAGTTAATTAAGTTAACAAGTTACTGATTTCTGGGAAACTATAAAAACTAATTGTGTTTAATTGATTATTAGTGAAAGTATTGTGTGACTGGTATAGGGAAAAGGTTACTTTACAACTATCTTTATTTAAAGAAACAGACCGGTCAAATTCGCTATTCAACTAACGGGAATCCAGGTTTTCTTGTTTGGGAAATATTTAAATTAACCTCTAGGGTTAAGAAAAGGGTTTTATATATATATGAAGAGAAGTGGTGGGGCCAAGTTCTTGAAAGAAGTTCACCAAGGCTATGCTTATTTGTTCAAACATACAGTAAAAACAGTAATATTGTCAAATATTATTAGAATTTAAAATAATTGTTTTCTGTTTGAATATATTTTAAAATGTACTTTATTCCTGTGATGCAAAGCTGAATTTTCAGCATCACTACTAGACTTCAGTGTCACATGATCCTTCAAAAATCATTCTATAATGCTAATTTGGTGTTCAAAAAACATTTAATCAAAAGAACTTTTAAACTTATAACTTATAATATTTGATGTTTGTCCTGTTTTTCTAGTTTTTTTTCCCCTTCTCTATTTGTTTTAATCAACTGGTATTATTCATGCTTAAATTCAGAATGTTTTTACTAGTTGACATCCTTAGTTTTATTCATAGCCCCTTGACTACATTTGTTTAAAGTCTCTCTATAAACAGCTTAAACTTTTCCTCTTACAGACCCATTACACCTCTTTAATATCTTCATCTCAGTTTTTCCTGGCTTTGCCTTCTCTTTTCACTCAGGAACAAGCTAACCACAGGTTGTGTGTATACATATCCCACAAATCTCTTGCTGCACTAGCTCTGATCTGTGGATTACGCTCAGAATACTCCTCACTGAGAGGATGGCACATGTAGAGTTGAGACACACACTTTCTTGCTTTCTCTTTCTCACACACACACTCAGACAATCATTCCCACAAAAAAAAAAAAAAAAAAAAAAATACAGAGCATGTGTGCCCTACCATCCCTGTAGCTTTAAGAAGACAAGTCTCTAATGCAGACATTACTAAACCCCTGCCATCATAGCCACAGAATGACACCACAGGACGTTGAGCGCTAACGCCTACAAAGCGCTTAAATATCTTAACATATTTAATGCATAATGAAAGAAGTTTCTGCACTTTGGGTGAAGTATTCCCAGGCGGTATTTATGCATTAAATCTGGTGGGAAACCTCACTCTTATTCACTGCATAAAACAAGGTAACGTTAGAGTCAGGGGGTTTGAAGAGACAGATCGAAAGCTTTCTGCTGCACATCTAATGAAGAAAACACTCTGTACACTGACAGTCATTTGATTGAGATGCATACATGTTCGTCCTATAGTCAGCAGCTGTGAGTGTTTGTTTTTAGGAAATGCCAGTGGGCTGAAGAGTGCCTCTAGTGGTGAGCACATGTGCGCATGCTTTTCTTTTTAAGTGCAAGGCCTCTTGTTATATAAAGCTGATGCACATATATCATTGAGGATCTATGACTGTTCTACGAAATTTCATTCCATAATTTGATTTAATTGTTTCTTTTTCGTGTGTGAGAAAGGAAATCACCTTAATACAGCAGTAATGAAAGATATGACTAAACCATCAGGCTGTGAATGAGGTGCGGTGAAGTCAGTGTGAGTGCTCTGGCTTACACTGGAACTCTATCTCTACCAGCCTCAGGATCCATCAAGTGTAATTCAGCTGATTGAGATGTTCAAGTCTCTTTGGAGTTGTGTTTGTTGTTGTGCTCACAGGTCTGGACTGAAGCAGTGGGAAAGATCAGGGAAGAGCACCCAGCAGCGAATAGATTCTTTGTTTCACAAGGTGATTTATCAACACACTTGTCTGTTTGACTGTTCTTCTCATACATGGAGAAAACCAGAGGGAAGCACAAGGAATTTTTGGGAACTATGTCAATGCACCTTTTAATTTCTGTAGTGATGCACCAATATTAAAATTAAAAATATTTTTAAAAATAAAGGTTTTAAAATAAGGTATCACAACATTGTAATGTACAGTATGAAAAATTGATTTGCCAAAGATTACATTCAATGGGAAAGTTCACCTAAAACTGAAAATTGTCACCATTTACTCACTCTCATGTTGTTTCAAACCTGTATGTCTTTCTTCTGTGCAACATATATTTCAGTGTTTATTTGTTTGTTTCTTGTCCATTCAATGGAAGTCATTGGTCATCAAAATGGTTTGTTTACCAACATTCTTCAAAATATCATTGATGTTCCACAGAAGAAAGTAAGTCATACAGGTTTGGAAAGACATGAAGGTGAGTAACTGATGTCAGAATTCAAATTTTTAGGTGTACTGTCACTTTAAAAGTGTTATTACATTATTTGTATTTTCTAGTGACTCTAATATAGCCAAATAACCATTATGAAAACAATATGTTGTTGCCATCCCTTGGCATAATCTGCTCATTTTCTGTATGTACAAGATCTCCAGAATGAAGAAAGTGCATGTGCTTGTTTTAAGCCTGTGTTTATGGGCCACAGAGGCCTCTGTTTTTTCGCTCCTCGCAGGAAGTAATTTTTCTCCCATAGCGTAGCCGATGATAAGGCCATGATTCCTGCTTATCTGTCCCCCTTTAATTTCTCCTGATCTTTAAGTGTTCTTAAAAGGGGCCTCTGAGGGTGGTGATGAGCTCGCTCTAAATTGATTACCTGTTTCAGTGAATGCGCCGTTGCCTGCAGATTCTATCAGCTCTGCTGTCAGGACCCTCGCTATTTCAATTTGATGGGATTTAATGAGGGGGAGGATGGGAGCTGTGTGTCTCTACGTGTGTTTACGTTTAAGTGTGTGTATATGCGCGCTACTGCCTCGATACAATCGCATTTGTCAGCATGATCCTTTTTAAGTGCATTTCAATTAGAGAACGATTCACTTGATTCTATTACTCCTAACTCTCGTTGCCCTAATGTGTGCCACTGCTGGAACAAGCCACGTCTAATGTACACTATTTAATTTCCTTAATTGAGCTAACGTGCTTTTCATATCCTAATTCCTGGAATAATCTTTGATTTGTGCACCACACATGCTGGGATGTAATGAAAGGGGGCAGCTGAAAACATCTGTTAGAGCTGTGATTGAATCAGCTCAGTAACATCTGCAGTTATGAGGGCGTTAGCAGCCAGCCTGGCCCTTTTATCTACTTACGCCAATTATCCTCAATGCCGGCTGACTGAACCGATATTAATATGGATGTATTTGAGGATCCGGTTTCCTGAGCCGTTGTCAAGCATTGTATAATGAGTTGGATGTTCGTTACATTCTTTGATTATGTTCTTAAATCCTGAATAATTTCCACCAAACAGTAGTAGTTAATTGATTACTCAAGCAGTGACGCACCCATAATTGCAGCACACGCATATGCTCAGGGCTGGTTCACACAAAGCATTTTGCACTGCAGTGCTTTTTTTATTTATATACACATAGATAATATGGCAATATTTATACACTGCTATTCAAAAGTTAGCAATAAATAAGTTGTTTAAGTTGGTTTTGGCCTTTTTGTGCCTTTATTGGATAAGTCAGTAGAGATTTTGACAGGAAAGCATGGGGTGGAGAGAGAGGGGAACGGGCAAGAGGGCAGTGATGACAGCAGCTGATGCCATATTCGAGGAGAAACCCGAAGATAAGGTCATAGAGATAAAAATGGATCTATAGACAAGGAGAGAAAGATTCTTTGAAGGCCAAATTAATATAAAACTAGAAAGAGAGAGGCTAGTCTTGGTCCTTTAGACTAGTTTGAAAGTCTAGACCAGAGGTGTCCAATCTGGCTGGAATTGGCAAAGGATCTTGAGCTGGGAATCGAACTCCGGTCACCGGAGGCGCTGTTGCGCTATATGTAGGCGCTAACCACTATCGGCAGCGACAATAGTTTTTATAATTGTTTTTGAAAGAAGTCTCTTATGCTCACCAGTGTGACATTTTATTTGATTAAAAAATACAGTAAAAATAATAATATTATGAAATTATAGTACAATTTAAAATACCATTTCTATTTCAATAAGTTCATTCCTCATTCTGGTGATGTTATCATATCACCCTATCACAAAATCATTTAATGTATCAAAAAAATCTAATAATTGCAGCCTTGTTAAGCATTAGAGAAAAACATGAACTCCTAATTATTCCAAACTTTTGACCAGTAATGTACGTGGAATCAAAAACTGCTGTATTTGAAAATACATTTCAATTAATTTTCTATTCTGCTGTTCAGCTTTATTAAGTGGGCATTGCTTGTAATCAAGGCCTGCAACAAAATTACCTCATAGGAGGTCATAGAGAGCCCCTTCGGTTACTGGCCTCAGCCCAGGTCCCTGAACAACGAACCCATTTTCCTCTTTGTCGAAGGGCCAGACTTACCCAACAAACAAACATAAAGCAATTAGTCCATCAGCATTCTGTTGGTCTAGACCAGAAGTGTCCAAACTCGGTCCTGGAGGGTCACTGTCCTTTAGAGTTTAGCTCCAATTTGCCTAAACACACCTACCTAGAAGTTTCTAGCAGAGATTATCTTATTATAGGGAGATGAGAGGGTCTGTACTCTGTATCTCTTACCATTGGAGAAAGTGTAACGACTAATTTGGATCACGTAAGGCACCTCAGCCTATCGTGTATTGGCAGTGATGTAAGTGCCGCTGTTAAAAATTTTTTTGACAGTCAGTTACAGTTTATGTTAATCAATTTGTTGTGGATTAGTGTGTTGGTCTTGTGAATAAATGTTTTATATTTGGTGTTATAATGCTAGTAGACGTACAGTAGGACTGCATTGTTTGTGGAATGTGCTTTACTGTGAAAAAAAAAAGAGCGTGAATATCTCTATTAGCTGCAAATTACTAGTCACTGCAGGGCTCCTAAAACTACATTTAAGAGTACACTAAAAAAGTAACTGTAATTTAATATTTTGTTTACTAGGACCAGATATTACAATCCCTAACGATTCAGCACTACCAAAGTCCATATTGAAGGAGTCTACTTTGGTGGGTCTTCGCACCAATACGATACATCATCAGTTGTGTACCGCCGCCTCATTGAATGTATCGGCCTTTTATCACAATACACCCTCAGCAGAGGCAGGCCCACCACAGGCTGATCAGACCTTGGGTGTGTGTCGCATGGTGACTATATTGGTAATTTGGCGGCCCACACTGTCGCCTTTCTTTTCAGCCACAGCCAGTTCCTTTGGTGACAGTGGCAAGTTCTTTAATTACTTTCTGCTGGGCGTGGCCTCTGATACCCACTTCCTTCAGCAGCCGTATGGTGGAACTGGCTACATAACCCTGCAGCCCACCTCCACTGATGCACCTTCACCTTCCAGCACCGCTTCTCTGCTTCAGCTGCCAATGTGGCATACTGCAGCTTCCTCCTTTCACAAGCCTCCTCGATACCCTCCTCCCAAGGGCCTGTCAGTTCCACAATGAAGACACAATGGCAGGACCAGAAGACCGGGTTGGTCATCGCAATTTCGAGTGGAAAAGTTAGTCTCTGGTTTAAGTCGACACGCATTTGCCAGTTCCTATAGCTATTCAATATAGTACATATTTGATTAATTAAAATGATATGTATGTATCTTTTTTTTCCCCCATTATTTATCATTTCATCATTTATCATTCATTAAAAAACCTTATATCATCACAGGCACACAGCAGTCATAAATCATTACTACAAGACTAACCTGGCAGTGATAGAAAGAACACTATATATATATATATATAAAACAACATACAACACAATAATACAATTATTCATTTTTTCTTTATTCATTAAAATGAATAATATCAGAATCATATACATGCACTTATAAGAGTCATTACAATTCAAGTCATATGATAACTGGTAAAAAAAGTTTTTTTTTTTTACTTTTTACTATTAAATACATTGGTAATGCCATAAATGAGCCCTACCTGTCGCGACATTCCCTTCTCTGCCTTCTCTTATAAAATAAGCTTTTTATCATAGTAAAATCGAAGTATTGTTTAGCGTAAAACATGTTGAAGATTAGCGGACAGACAGTCAATTCATTAAATGATGAGCTATTTCCTCACAAAAGCGGTTTTTTTAGTGTAGTGACTCTTCTCCATTGACATCCATAAAAAAACCAAAAATCTGGTCTCCTAACTGGTGTTAGCATTAGCCGTTACGCTTTTGGCTAAAGGTTGCAGGCTTGCCTTCTAGTGGCTTTGTTTCTAGTATGCCTAGTAAGAGCTTGATTAGCTTCAGTTTATTTGGGGTTGGAGCTGAACTCTGCAGGACAGTGGCCCTATCAATTTTTTATCTCTATGACCTTATCTTCAGGTTTCTCCTTGTATATGGCATTGGCTGCTGTCATCACTGTCCTCTTTCCCAGATCAAGCAACACAGACTGTATACAGTACTTCTACATGTACGTCTGTATGTCTTCTGTATAAAATTATGCTGCAAATATGGGACAGACTCTACTGCCCATTTCTTTTGTGAATAGAATGTGCCATTGACATCACATTGCACATTAGTAAAGTGATCGAAACGCATTGGCAAAGAACTCGAAGAAAAACTCCCTACCAAAGGGAAAAAAGTAATTCCCTCTCTTGTGGGATAGCCACTCGGTTTGTCTTCAAGTTCGCAAGTTCACTTTGGAAATAGAAGCAGTGGAACAGAGGACTCACCACCACTGTTTATTTTATTGTAGCTCACAAATGTCATTCATTATCCTGGTGTGGGAAGCAGCCCTGGTGCTCTTCTACATGCACCCCAGCTTTGGCTAATCACTTCTCTATTCCCATCATCTGTAAATCCACACTTGAGGGTGCACAGCTAAGTAGCCGAAGAATAAAACTCATATGTGTCTACACTGGCAGAGTGCTTCATGTGGCAAATGTAAGATTTGTTTCTGTTTATGAGACATAATTGTGTTTTTCTCTCTGCTTTACTGTGCCTGTGTCTCTCGTTGGGTTTGTGTTTCTACATGGCAAGTTAAGCTGAATCAAGTGTGTGGTGGAACCAAGAAGGTTTGCGTTCCCATTCATCTCAGTGACTGCTGGCATGGGCCTTCCTGCATGTATACGTACACTTTTGATCTATGTCAAATTTGTATTATATTTTTATTAATTAATTTGTATTAAAATATTAATATGACTAAAGTATCTACTATAATATATTTGCAATCTTAATCATTTAAAAAAAGTCATAAATTGTAATGCCTTCAATAGAAAAAGCTGCTGTTTAGATAAAAGCCTGAAATTCCCTAATATGTTTCAAAGAATTATCAAACTATCAAAGAACAAATGGGTGAGATGTCATTTCGAACATAATTTTGTGAATTTTTTTTTTTTTTCTGAAGTTGGGAGTACGTGGTTCGAAATGGTTTTGCCAGCACAAACTTTCTGATAAACCGCTTTAAATTACTGTTAGTCCTAGTCGATTACAAAATAGGTGAGGCTCTTTGTCATTGAAATCTTTTTAGGGTAATTTCTTAGTATAGTAGTAGAGTGTAGAGTGTCTGTGCCACATTTGCAGTATCAGTTTATGCAGAAGCAATACATACAGCAGTACATGAAGATCTTGTCCTGTGTCCGATAGTATTGAGTCTGTGCTACTTGATCTGGGCAAGAGGGCAGTGAAAACAGCAGGTGATGCCAGTGAATGATATTCGAGGAGAAAGCCAAGGCCCACATGGTACTAAGCCGATATGGTATCTGCTCTGCAGATATCTATAGATTTGAAATAACTTCAAAGGTGTCTACATTGCTCACCCCTTGCATGATTATTAAATAGTTGCGCTAAATTCGATTGAGCAATAATAGCTCTATTTCTCTCTCTCTCTCTCTCTCTCTCTCTCTCTCTCTCTCTCTCTCTCTCTCTCTCTCTCTCTCTCTCTCTCTCTCTCTCTCTCTCTCTCTCTCTCTCTCTCTCTCTCTTTCGCGTGCGCGCGCTCTCTCTCTCTCATAAATCATTTCTGGACTTGAATAAATGTGCATCACTTGCTTGAATCCGATCCGAAAATATAAACAAGTTGAATTTAGCTCCCTCTCCTGTCTAATACTCCACCAAACTTCTTTGATCCACTCAAAGGGAATTCTTTTTTCTCCTTCCATCTATATGTACGTTTCTCCCAGTGAAAAAGAGAAAGGCAGAGACTTAATTCATTTAGGGAGTCTCTAGAGGCAGAGCTGGTGTCTAGACAGGCCTTTACTTTAATGTGTAAAATGGTCTTTCTCTCTTCCTCCAGCTCTCTGTGACACCTGTGCAAAGTCCCCACCCAACCACCCCCATCCTCAATCGCTGTCTCTCTCTCTCTCTCTCTCTCTCTACACTCTGGACACGGCTCTTTCTTCACTCAGAGGACGGGAGCGTGGGCTGAATCCTTGACCCTGCATTGAGCTGTCCTCTCTGGGCAATCTGGCCAGCGTTCTCCCCTACCTGACATGCCCGAGTCCTTTCTGTTGTGCTATTATCAGCTGAGTGTTATTACCCCTCTTTGCACAGGAAAATCTGCCCTGATTTTCATTGACCCGTCCTGAATCAATGCTTTTAAAAATCTTAGACACCTTTTACTTAAGAGCAAAAGCATGCATTTTATGTTTTGACATGGTAGTATTGATCCAACGGGCGGTAGAGGAAAGAGGGGTGGGGGCTGGGCTAGTATGACAGCGCTCTCCTTCCTCTGTCTTTTTGTCTACATTCTCTTCCTCTCTGGCTTTTCTGTTTGTCTTTCCTTCACTTTTTCGCCCCCCTCCTCATCTTCCTCCTCCTCCTCCTCCTCCTCTCCGTGTCTGGTAACGCTGCCATCCTTAATGGCTTTCTCATGCTGGCTCTTCTGGTGTCCCCAGTGTTCCTCTAGACTTCTTATCTCTGATCAATACCTCCCCCCCATTTGCCCTCTGATAAATTATGGATGTAGCTCTCACATCACATATAAAATTTCTATTGTGTTTGTCAATGGCTGATCGATATTCCACCTCCGCTCATCCTCAAAGCCCCCTTTTTCCCACTTCTAGCTCTCCGTCTTTCATCTCTTTTGCCATCCAGGTTTGTTAGTGTGCCTGTGTATGTTTGTTTATGATTTCTGTCTTTTTTTCTAATCTGAGGTCTCCTGGGCTAAAGGCAGAGCTGCAATATGTAGCAGACAACAGAGACAGTAATGTTCAAATACGAGTATCCACCTTCTCGCTCCCTCTGCGCATTCCTTCACCCTCCATCCTTTCTTTCCAGCCTTTCTTCTCTCTGAAACGTCGTTAACATGTGTAGACATCAGTTTCAGACAAAATACTAAGGTTTGGAGATGCACGTGGCTTTTCTCTGGGTGTGTGGATGAGGGGTCCCATTTGACATGAACTGCAGCTCTCTCTCATCCCTGCAGACAGCGCTCTGGCTCAGCCCACCGCCAGGAGAGACTGCTGCCCCAAATAAACAGCTACAGGAGAGATGAAATAAAAGAGTGGATTACAGCGAAGGGAAAACAGGTAAACTTGCTCAGAGCTGTTGTTTGTGGGAGAGGCCACAGTTTGATTCTCTTAGATCTAACATCTTGTGGTTGTTAAGGAGAATGTCAAAAGAGAGCGTATGGCTAATGTAATTTAGGCCGTATTTATACATATGCAGCACATATATGTACCATGTTGCATACACCAAATTTTTGGCGAGGGAAATTATTGAAAATGGCCCCAGAAGTTTGCATAATTGGACAAAGCCTCATTTTGACCTGTGCTCAGAAGTAAATTAATACTTTTTTTTGTCGTCTTCTAAAAATGCCACAGTTTTTGTGTTACAGTCAGTCTATACTAATTATAATTAGCTTTATTAAAAAAAAAAATATCAGGGTTATCCCATGTATCTTTCTTTGTTTTGTTTTTTTTTGTCTTTTAATGATCACTTGTATATAAATATCTGAGACTGGGATCAACACTATTTTTGTTCACTGGACTCACACCAATGACGTTAACAATAGCTAAAAGTTTTAATAGTTTCTAATTCTATGAGAATAGATAAGTCCACACCACAATTATAACGATACTGACACATATGAACAATATCATTGAAATCACTTTCAGAATGATTTTTTTTTTTCCAGCTGATAAATGATCATCATTTAGAGCCAATCAAAATCCACTCAATTATGAAGAACTGGAGCATTTAAAGTGCAGGTGTGGACTTTAATATTGTTTATTGTTCTTGATATGAACAAGCCTTTAGAGGCTGTCAAGGACAGTTTCTTGAAGGACAGTTTCACCCAGAAATGAAAATTGTCATCATTTACTCACTCTCATGTCGTTCCATATCTATACGACTGTCTATTTTGATAAACACAAAAGATATTTTGTGTTTCAACTCTTTATAATACTGTAATGTCAAACCTCATCGTTTCTTACACATTTGACATTTTTGTCATATGTATTTGTATCATAGTATATGGGTGTTTTGGTCGGTAATTTAAATTTCTATTTGTTAATCTCACAAAGTGATTGTTTTAATTTGGAAGACTTTGAATATACCAGCTGAGCCATACATTTGATTCATTTAATGCTTTCTTTGTCCTTTCTTAGTTTTGGACCCCTTTTGTAATATGGACAAGCAGCTGAAACATTCTTCAAAATATCATCTTTTGTGTTCAGTATTAGAAGGAAAATCATATGATTTTGGAACAACATAAGGGTGAATAAATAATGACAGAATTAACATTTTTGGGTGACGTATTTTAAATTGAATTGTTGTTTACCTTTGCCATGTAAATAGTCCCAATGCTAACATGGTGTTACAAATTCAATAAACACATTTTTTTTTTTTATCCTTTTAAACACCAGTTAGACCACTTCCGTGTAATGCTTTTACATTTTTAGGCATTTGGAAGAGATAGAGAATTGGATGATTAGGATTTGTATCCTAACGGTTTGTCTTTTTCAAACAGAGAGTTTATGCTGCTGTTTTGTACAGGTAGGGCTTTTTTTAGGTTTCAGCCATGAGAGTATACGTGTATGTACTGATTGTGTTTGGATGCTGTTTCGGAGAGTTCTTTGACGGCCGCAGGGGTACAGAGTGATGTGATGAGCTAAAGAGACTGGGTGACGCTCAGAGGACTTTCACATTTTGCTCTCCAAGTGCTGTTGAGGTTAGAGGTCACTGATGTGAAGTACAGAGGAGCAGACAGACAAAACACGCGCACACATACTCACTCGCAAACAACTTATTATAATTCACCTTCTCTTTCACTCTTCTGGTTTATGATTCCATGGCAGCCCTTTGTAATGTGACTCTATTGTTTTCGGTTAAAGTTTTATTGAATCATGACATTTCCGTGAATTCCAGGCAATGTCATTCACAGTCTGTTTCTGTTCACATTGTTGTGTAGTCGAGAGCCTAATTTCAGAGGGAAACATAAATGCAGTTAAATCCTTAGTGTTGCCCTGCCGTCCTGCCTCGTAGCCATGATGAATAATTCAGAGAGAGATCCTCTCCGCTGGAGGAGAGGGACAGTTACACACATTCCTGCTGGCAGAAAATCCATACTCACTGACATCTTGCTTCAAACTGCAATTAATACAGACTGAAGCCGGATCTGTTTGAGCCGGTAATTGTTTTTAAGGTGAAGTGTTAAATGTGTAATTGTGGTTGAAGGTTAATTTCTGAAGAAGCAGAATGAAAAACGGAACAAAAAAAGGATGAGTGTGGTGTGGTACTTAAAAAGTGAAGGTGAATTTTTCAGGACAAAGGTAGAGGTTTTCATTCTTCTCTCTCCGTCCATTAGCCACCCAAACACCAACACCGACCAAGGCACAGAAAGGTTGGACTTCATTCACACAATATTTATATTGTCAGCTCCTTTAGCAGTGCATGTGCACAATATATCGATAACTTATTGGTTATCTGCCAGTATTATGGATTTTTATTAATTTATTACTCTCGTCAATATTGGACACTTAATTGTGCAAGCTCATTTCCTCTATTTTTACATTTTAGAATACCTTTGCCATCATCTAATGCTCACTTAAAGTTAATCTTTAACTAATCATTTAATAAAACTGTTAGATATGTATTTAGCAAATCTCAAAAAATGAATGTTTTTCATATTGTACGTAATGTTGTGATGCCTAAATTAACTTATATCATTTTAAAACCCGTTGGTTTTAGTATTTATTTTTCATTTATTTAGGCAAAATAGTACAGAATTTAAATATCGGCTATTTTTATGATTATCAGTTATAACGCCAAAATTAAAGCTGCAAGCAACGATGAAAGGGCCCTCGCACCCGTGCCAGCGCCACCCGGTGGCTTTAGGAAAACAGAGCATGGTGGGCAATATGCATTTAAGTATGTAAAAATAGGAGGACTACATCAGTCATTTGTATTTGCCACACTTCCTGCTGCCAGCTGGTGGCGCTAAGACTGAATATTGCCATGTAGATTACAACAACTTCCTGTTTCTTGGCATAAATTGCATACATTAGCACTTAGCCACGAAGCACTGTTGCATGATTGAATGTGTTTCTAGCACGTTTGGTACTTCATGGCATATTTAAATGTGTTTCTGGGAGTGAATTAAAGCGTAAAGCATGCCATTTCCTGTTTCCAACAGGTGGCACTATGACTAACTGAATATTGGACTAACTGAATATATATGTCTTCAGGCCAGAACTCTTATCGTGAAGTTTGGGGCAAGTTGGACAATGTATGCCTGAGTACAAGAGCTTCCTATTTCATGTCGAAACGCCAAACTTTGTCAGACCGCCATGGACACGCCGTTTAAGATCTTCACAAGATCTTCACAATTTAACATCACCAAGGCCTACAATTAGACTTGACCAATTATGATGTTGGTCTGATAAAATCTCTAGGAGGAGTTGGTTAGAGTACAACGTCTGGAAATGGCAAAAACTGCAAAAGTTTTACAGAGAAATATCAAAATATCTGACTTCCTGTTGGGTTTTCAGATTTTGCTCCCAGGGTCTTTTTTGTAGGTATTAGGCTGTTACATGTGTCACAATTTCATACTTGTACATGAAACGTAGCTCGAACGGTGCTTAATTAAAATTTTGTATAGGTTGTGCTATCGAGCCATTTTGCCACACCTAAATCTGAAACCCATATCAGACATACATTTTCACCACTTCTTACTTGTGTGTAAATGTGTTTCATGAGTTTTTGAGCATGTTTAGGCCCACAAAAATGTGATTCATTTCAGAGAAGAAGAAGAATAGACAATTCCAATAGGGTCCTCACACCATCGGTGCTCTGGCCCTAATAATTATTGGCATATTCTTATTGGACATAATTTTAATATTGGTGCATTTGTTTTTCTAATCCATTCTCCCCTAACCACATTAATCATTGATTTTATTTTTTGTTTATTTAGACAAAATAGTATAACATTTTTATATACTAACAATAGTATACCATTTTATAGACTAACTGCATATACTCTGAACTGCATGGCAAACGCAAAACCTGATACTGTATGAAAGTGAGAGAGGAAATAGTTTAAAATGTGGGGTGCTATTGATTGTGCCACTGGTGTTTGACCCTTTTCTCCAAGGCAATGTTCTGTGCCCTTCCAAGGATCTTGTGTACCGCACCTCACTGTCGTGCCAACACATTAGCAAGCTCAGCACTGAATTCTCCTTCTCAGACACAAACACATAGACGCTGATTCCTCTACACACTAAAACCTGACACTGTCTCATGTCCCATCCGTAACTTTAGAGAAACGAGATCTGAAGTGTCATAATCACTTCACGCAGACCTGTTTGCCAGATGAGAGGAGCCAGTGAGGATCTATATGCTGACTCTATGTATGAAGTAAAAACCGCAGACACATTGAGACATTTGAATACATAATGACTCAAACAAACATGGACTTGAGCACTAAATGGAGACCAAATGGAGACTTTTGCTTAAGTCATCTTGCTTAAAGGGCCCTAGTAATCTCACATGTGTCTCCTCTAGAGTTTCAGAAGAGATCTCTTACACTGCCGTCTAATGATGTAGGGGTGACAAGACCAGCACTGTCAGTTTCAGATGAAGGATGAGAGGGTCATGTAAGCCCTGCTAAGCTACAAAACTCTAAATTTGTTTGTCTGGATGGACTTAAGGTAGCGTCTGGATATCCTGGGTTATACACACAAAAACACTGCTTTCAAATGTAACATATTGCACACACTCAAATACTGACATTCAAACCCCTTTCCTAAAGACATATTGACCAATATAATTAGTCCATGTTCCTTCCTGACTCCCTCTGAGTGTCTGGTTGTCTCCTTCCTGGTGGCTTCTAAAACAGTTACCGAAGATTATTTTTTCAGTTCCGAAGCCTTCTTTAGCACACTATGGCTAATGATATGTTACCATTCTGAGACATTAGATACACGCAACTTATCACGCAGATACACAGTCACACATCCAGATCTGTGCATTTACAATGTGTGTGAGGTTGCCCTCATTTCCACTCTGCTGTGGGAAGATTGGTTTACTTTCTGAATGGTTTATGTCAGTTGGAGCACTTGATGTATAATGAATTTTCACTTGTGTGTGTTTTCTTTTAAAAATATTTTATGGCTGTTTAATATTGAGCATTCAGAGTTCGTCTTTATGACAGAATGAAAGTGGTACAGCAATGATCAAACACTCACTCTTGTTCCAGGTCAGAGTAGAGATGAGTCTGGTAGTGCGACTCCTGAGAGAGATCAAATGAGAGAGAGAGAGAGAGAGAGAGAGAGAGAGAGAGAGAGAGAGAGAGAGAGAGAGAGAGAGAGAGAGAGAGAGAGAGAGAGAGAGAGAGAGAGAGAGAGAGAGAGAGAGAGAGAGAGAGAGAGAGAGAGAGAGAGAGAGAGAGAGAGAGAGAGAGAGAGAGAGAGATCAGAACGCAATAGGGCTGAGGGACTCGCAAAAAACAGTCCAGCCTTTTCTGTTTTTGTCACTAATTGTTCACAACATGTCAAAACTTTTTGCTTTCTAAATGTAGAACGGCTTGCCTTTGATGTGCAGAAGTGTTATTGAAACAGCAAGATACTTTTAGTAATTCCTTGGTCATTTAACAATAGCTTTTATTTTTATGTAATCACCTCAGAAAAGCCAAAAGGTTTTCCAAGTTGTTTCTTCAAAATGTATTATATTGTATTGTATTGCAATTCTATAATATTCATGATACTTCTTACTTGCACGATATTAGTCTAAAACTCTTCAAATTAACTTTACTAGACAAAAAAATATTTTTTTGCTCTGTGCTGCCTCACATTTTTGTGCATTGGACAAATCTTCCAGACAATTTATCTGGAGTATGACAGAAAATGCTATATATGCCCTCTCTGAAAAAGTGTCAAAGCAAGGAAAACTTTGCTACTTTTCTCCGTGTGACCAACTCAATTTCCTGGCCAGGAAGTACCGCTCTCTTTTCCTGTTGCACTTCCATGGGGCTTAGTCTGCATGTGAGCTTCTGTTCCGATGTTCCAGTTCCGGGTGTGATGTATAGACCTGTCGATGCAGCACTCAGCCTGAGACAGGCTCACTCCAGGGTTCCTATTTCAGTATCTTTCCCTGAGCTGCACGACCACTGATATGAGTGCTGTCTTAGGGTGCGGGGCTTGATTCTCTTCCTCATACCCCCATTGAGAGGCTCAGAGTGCAAGGCTACTAGAGTGACAGCACAGGTAGAACTGCTGTCTGCTCACACCTGTAATAGGTGAGATCAAGAGTAGTGTATTAGTGTCACCGCTGTCGCCCACAGGATTTGCGCACACACACACCTTCACTGAGTGTCTTTCTGAGAAGCTTGTGGGTGAGGCATGTCAGATGCATGAGGGTGATTGTCATCAAGTGTTGAGTTTAATCTCTGAAACTTCTGCACTGTGTGGGTGTTTCACCGTATCATTGTAGCTCCGTCTGAGGTGGGCTTGATAGTCACACCTAAAATGGCATTACATATGGGTTTTTGCACATAAAAAGGCATACAGTACATCATTTAATGATGTATACACTGTCAGAAAAAGGTACATTGCTGGGCGGTACCTAAGGTACAAAACAAAAAGGTACTTATATGTACCTTTTAAGGTACTAATACGCTCTCTTAAAGTACTGATATGTACCTTTTAAGGTACTAATATGTACCATTTAGGGGTGAGTAAGGTACAAAGATTTTGTACCTTAGGATACCGCCCCAGTGACAACACTGTACCTTTTTTTCTGTGTATCATTGATGTAAAAATGTTTGTTACATATATCTATGTATATTGCTGATTATTGTAGGTTGTTGTGAATTATATTGTTAATATTGTTTATGAATTAGTGTTCATTCGTAATACTTAAATTTCAATTAATACAACAAAATGTAAAAAAAAAAAAAAAAAAAAAAAAAAAAAAAAAAGAATGCATATAGAATTTTAAATGAATCAAGAAAATTGCTAGTTTATAATACTGCATAAACTAATAAACATCCATATCATAGTAATTGTATTAATCATATTACAAAAACATATCGTACTTGTCACAGGTGCGTGCAGGCAGGAAGACGAATGAATGAATCAAGTTCAAAACGTAGTTTAATCACAAACAGTCTCGAGGCAGGCAACAGCACAACACATCTAAACATAACGGTGACCGGACAAAGGCTTGGCGAAAAGGAAGAACTTAAGTAGCAACACTAACAAGGGAGAACTAATAATAACGGTAACTATGGGGACAGGGGAACTGAACAAAGAAACATGACAAATGAAAACAACCTGAAAAAACAATGAGCAAAACTAAACAGAACGGTGACGGTACTGAATTTGTCTATTTTGTGCTCCCTGGACAGACTCGGTTTTAATAATTTACACATATTTAATACATCCTTTTCTTACAGATACCAAGTCCTTTGCTGTTTTTGTATGTCTTATGCTTTGCTTTGCTTTTTTTCTTCATTATAGTAATTACAGTCCATGTTCTCGTGCAGGTTATAAAGATGTGGACTTGCACTCATTACATAAACGTGAAGATGTTGGTGCCAGTTCATAGGTAATTGTTCCTTCTGGGCCTGGATGCTGAGAGTCTTGGAGGAGCCTAAGCTCAAGATCATGGCAAGTGCTAATCTTCTTATACTTAAGGTATCAGGTTCCCCTTTGATGTTTCAAAACATGTTGACTCCTATCTCGCCCAAGAAGGCAATCCAGACACAGCCTTGAGGAACATGCTTTCTTTCTTGCTTTTTTTGCTTGCTTTACCTTTCCTGAATTTGATTAATGTTGCACAAAAACAGCAGTTTTAATAATGAATGTCGGAAGAAGTGTGCTTTGTTAGAAATTCCTCATCATCATTGTTTTAATTATCTACAGTATGTTACACATTTTGAAGATTTTGAGGATTTCAGTCACATCAGAATTCTTTTAGCTTGACTTTGTTTGCATTTTGTCTAAGGGGCTGGACATCTTTGTCGTGGGGACACCATCAACTCGATGAGGCGAGTTATTCTCAGGACATCCTTTGGAGATGGGCCATAGCCCACAGGTAAACGTGTAAGGCTGATCAATCAATTTCAAGAATCAATCACACGGTCATAGTATTTCCCCCCCTTGGAAGCGATCAAAAAAGGCCTGGATGAAAGGCGTGTATGGGTGAGATGGAGAAGAAATGTTGGGTGTTGGTTATTTATAAGAGTAAACCAGCTGAGATAACTGACAAGCTCGTGTTCTCTAAATCCCTCTTGAATATAAACACATTCACCACAGAATGTGAGTCTACTTCCTGTATAATTACTAAGCATCTGACATGTACACTTAAGTCTTCTCACACACTAGCAGTATAGTTCTCCACTGAATGCAATCAAAGCCTAATGTCTGCTGCATGACCTGGAGGGATTCCTTTAAAAAGCATCCTGGATGCTTTGTGTGTGAGTTTAAGTCACAATTGTTTGGATCTGTAAAAGGCTATAGACAGGTGTGGAGCAAAGGCATGTTTTATCATTTTGACTGTGTCTCTCTGAATTAGAAGCATTGTGTGGAAAGATGTGATATTTTATGTTAAGACCCACAAAGTATTTGAACTGTCATCTTGTATAGGGATAAGAATGCTGCTTTGCTATCTCAATAGATTCAAGACAGCACAAAAATATTGAGTAGTTTGTTGTATTTGTAGATTGACTTGCCAATGTAATTGAGAAACTGTATGATTTGTATGTTCAGCATTTGGTGTCAAAGGTCAATCTCATGCGCAGGTGTCCATTCTAAATTTTAACCCATAAATAGTGATTTGTATGAGCAATAAAACTGATCAATACAGCATCAGTGTTAGTAATTTTGCATGCATATCAGTATTCTTTGGAATTGATAGAAACTAACAAATAGGGTTGTGCACCATTCAGAATTGAATTGAGAATGCTTGTTAAATTTAATTTCTGAACTTGAAATGAGGTAACAAATAGTGATAATGCAGAATTGCAATTTGAATTTTATTGTAAAGTAGAATAAAAATTAAATTATTTCAAATAAATTCTTATAACTGTAACGCTCTTACTAGAAAACCAAAATAAAAATAATCTAAAAGCCTTGATGTTTGTAGGCCATACAATGACCAGTGTATGAAATGCAACATTTAGAATTTGTATGTATTTTATATTTATATTTGTATATATTTTGTCTCATTTAATACATTAATTTCTCTTCCCAGAGTGCTTTAGCTGTTGACTTTCTTGGGATTTAAATTCAGTTAATTCCAGTTAAATTAAATTCTGAATTTTGCCCAAACCTGCTAAGAAAGGAGCAAGCCTGAATCCCTCAGAAGCTAAATGTTGCTATTTATTAGGTAAACTTAGAATTTTGAACAATATTTGAACTTTCAGTATCTTAAAACTGCTAAATTAACTTAAGTGGCTAGAACTTTTCTATATTGCGTTAAATTTGTTCCTCGGTATTTAAAAAAAGTGTTATTATTAAAATACTATCAATGCTAGTCCTATTCCCACTTTCAAAATCAGGAAAATGGCAACGAGTTTGGACCCACTAGGGCTTTGCTTTCTCTGTAGCATCTTCCCTTGGGTCACAGCACAACTGGCAGAGTACGTCTTTAAAGCCAGACACTTTGAGCACATTAGCATAGCATTAGCTTGGTAATGACAGATTTACCAAGCTGAGTCACCATGTAGCTACATGATGCTGGTCTCATGTAGAGAGCTGAAGCGCTAGATTATATTCAGAGAAACAAATAGCTCTCCTCCCTGAAGAGAACTTGTCATTATGGAGAGAGGGAAAATAAGTTAGGATAGGAGGGTAATGCCCTGCTGAATGAACTTAAATGGCATAACGTAAACCTTTAGAAAAGCCCAGTAATGGTTTGAGGCAAGACTTGAGTGCTCCAGGTTTGATGCTATCTAAAACTTGTGAATAGTATTGGGGGGAAAGTCATGAAGTATAAAAGAGACGTTTGTGTGTGTGTGTGTGTGTGTGTGTGTGTGTGTGTGTGTGTGTGTGTGTGTGGTTTTACAATCTAACCACGGTCTCTGTGCAATTGCATTATGTTTCTGTATTTATGTTGCTATCTAGAGTCTGTGTATGCATTTTAGAGCAAATCTTTCTCAGAGCGCTATGCTTTTTAGTGTGTGTTTCTGTGTGTTTTGAGTGATCTTGCTGAGAGCCCTGTGCTGTTGTGGTGTGTGTGTAAACTCTGTGGTCTGGTCTGTTTTCTTACTCCGGTTTCAGAGCGCAGCCTGAAAACGTTCATATTTTTCATGGCAGCTAAGCGAGAACCATAAATTCACAGCGTGCGTTTGTATTTTTATCCATTTTACATAATGAAAGTTCCAGAGTGTGTGTGTGTGTGTGTGTGAGAAAGAGAAAGAACGAGACAGAGAGCAGTGTGGGGTGTGAGTTTAGAGCTTTGGGATAGCGTGTAAGGGTGGATGTCACAAGTAAAACAAAACTAACTCTTGTGGCAGTTTAAGTGGTTGTTAAAAATTTGGCACTTGTGAAATCTCACATGAAACACAATCAAGGTTTAGGCCTGAGTGCTCCTAACCAAAAAAAAAAAAAAAAAGACTCTGACTCTCAACCACACATTACATGCCTCGTGACAGCTCTTATTGTGTAGCGCTCCTTCGAACAAGGTCGAGGTAAACTGTTCCGGCACCGTCACAAAGTCTCTGGAGCCAGTCAGTCCAGACACTTTGCTAGTGCCACCTGTTGCCACGTTGCTCTGTAACACACACCTGCTCTGCAGGTAACACACACTTGAAGCAGATACCTGAGAGGCAGGGCAGCAGACCCATATGGCCACAGGGTGGTGGGCAAGTCTAAGGCTCCCATCGCACACACACTTAAGAGATATTGTGAGTACAGTATAAGAGAGATTTAAAGGGGATTACGGTGTTGCCTCTAGCTGCAAGGCTAAACTTTGACTGCCTCAGTAACTGATACTTACTGATCCACCTTTCATCTCACTGAGTCCCTGATAGCACATCAACTCCTGTTATATAACAGTACAGCCCTTTGTGTGCAAATGAAGGTCTTATCTCAACAGCCCATAAATGTTTACATGCACCTACAATGTTCCATTTTCATTCGACTATAACAATAATTTGTCCCTTTTTAAAATGCTCTAACCCAATTGAAATTGTACCAGTCTGTTTTTTGCGAAGTCAAACTAACAGACCATGATACAGTAATGATTGTATGCATGTTAATCAGACTACAGTTGGCCTCTGCATGTGCACTTGCTCCATAAACTCCAAAAATAAATATTTTTGATATGTAAAGTGTCTACCCCTGTAGCTTCATCAAAGACAAATGCAAAAATAATAACTTTTAAAGACAACGCCATCTACCACTTTCAGGTAGTTCCGCACCAATGCTATTGTTGCTATTCGGGCTGCTCAAACAAACCGATTACTTTTTACACTTCATTTTTTTATTGAATATTTTATTTATTTATTTATTTTATTGAAGTTGAGATTTCTGTAAATATACACTAATGGGCAAGAAGTTGATCATTTTATTCAGTTGATAGATTGATCAAAAGTGACAGTTAAGGCCTTCGACAGTAAAGGACATCGTCTTTCACAAAAAAAAAAAAAAAAATATCAATTCTGCTCTTTTAAACTTTCAATTCATCAAATAGCCTAATCCTGGAGAGAAAAAAAAATATTACAGTTTCCACAAAAATCGAATTCCACAAAAAGCCCAACTTTCAACATTGATAAGAAATCAGCATATGAGAATGATTTCTGAAGGATCGTGTGACACTGAAGACTGGAGTAATGATGCTGAAAATACAGCTTTGCCATCACAGGAATAAATTACATTTCAGTATTTAAATTGTAATAATATAATATAGTTTTAACTGTATTTTTGATCATAAAATATATTATTCCAAATATATGTTTATACTGATTTAAATGCATTTTGTCATTATTTTGAAGAACGCTATGCTCATCCATGCATCCATAGAGAGAGAAAGAGAGAGGGAAAGAAGCTCCTATGTAGAATGATTTCTGTGGTAGAGGAAAGTGGAACCAAGCCTCTTAAAACATGAAAACATTCCCCCTCAAACCACCATGACTTAAGCGATTAGGCTGCATCCATAGCAAAACACTCCTATTTCCCGAAGATATTTGGGGCGTTAAATTCTTAAACAATATTGCTTGGTGTGCGGTGTCTCTCCCTTTTTTGCAAGTGCTTTTTATTGCTATTCTCATTGTAGTCGCTTGAGTAAAGCAAATGAGTGGTGTAGTGAGGTCCCGACTGAATAGATTTACAATAGCCTCCATTTAATTATTTCCACAGCCGTTTCTGTTATGTCAACACACATTAAAGGCAGGAAATGGGGAGAAGGAGTGCAGGAGCATGGATGATACTCCTTGCGAGCGTGGCACGCATGTGCGGCGGTGGCAGACAGTGACATAGGATGGTATGCATATTTTATACACTGCATGCATTTTTTACTGGGTGGATTCTATGAGTGCTGTGGCTTTGTACTGTGTCTGTCACCGTGGCTTTGGGTGTGAACGAAACTCTGGCGTGTACAATTTCATTGCAATGTATGCTAGGAAAGCGTTTGTATTCTGTCCCGCTCTGTGGAGGCTAGTCAGGGGAATCAGCGATAATGAGGTTGCCAATTGAAAAATTGTACTTTGGTTTCTTTTCAGTCTGTGGTGAACACATACATGGAAAGCCACCATTTGACAGACAGTCAGTCTGTTGTAAAAGGATATTTTTGAGGATTAGGCCAATGGCAGCAGCTCAATACCTGGGAATCTTTTCCCATGGTGCCGCCTAAACACTAATATCGTTGATGGATTGGTACTGCACGCACAATTTACAAACACAGACACTCTTTTAAAATATAAGATATTGATGTGTAATTCAGCTGGGTATCGGCATCATAGTAGGCCTGTCCTCTCTGGCGATTTCCTGTGGTAGTGTTCCCAGACTGCGGTTAGATGTCTGATTATACTCTTCTCCAACTTTTCTTTGTTTTTTTAATATATGCCTTCACCAACGACATGAGAACCAGCAGCAATCAAACATGCAAACGATCAGCAGGCAGATAGTGTTTGGGTTAATGTAGGGGTTGACAGAGCCACAGTGTTTCCAGCACAAGCCTGGAGAGAACCGCATTCACTGTAATGATTGGCAGGGTTTTTAAGCTGGAATTTAACAGCGGGAGGGGGAAGCCATGGGCACCAGCCGGGTATCTAGTGTTGTGTCGTACAATTGCCCAAATTTGAAAGGTTACACTCCTCCTCTCCCTCCTTTCTTACCACAGACAACGTCTCCAGAGCGGCTCAGACTGTATCAGTCTGCTTTAATTGTCTGGTTTGTGTTGGAGCTGGTAATGGCAGAGTGCTACTGTGGTGTGAGGTGTCTCTGCCTTGTTTTCAGCCTTTGAAAAGTTTACACATAAACACTGGGACAGTGGAATTCACTCAAACTTTGACCTGCCCTGCAGACAGAAATCAGTCTGCTTAATGTTAGGACTGGGTGGAACTTGAGACTGTTGACAAGTCGAAACACAGGTGAGCGTGTGTGTGTGCATGAAAGAGAGATTGTTGCCTTGTAAAAAATGATATAAAAATACAACAAAAAAAATTAAACCTGATTCTGTCATTATTAGGACTGCGTAAAAATATTGATTCTCTGTTTAATTCAGAGATGTAGTCTGGTTCATGAACAAATTACTCTTTTTAGCTGATTCATTCAAAAGGACTCAGGATTTGGAGTTACCATTTGAATCAGCTTGATGGATCCTACACTAAATTAACTCTCTGAATCCATCAGGGCTGCGTTTCCCAAAAACATCATAGTAGATCATAGAGACCATTGATGCCAATGTTTTTCATGATCTACTTAGATTTGCTTTGCTTTTAAACAAAGCCCAGAATGGCTAATAAATCAGTATCAAGTTATCCTTAATTAAAAGCTCTCTATAGAGCATTCTCTTACATGTAAACAAACAGACTTTACAACTGAAATACACCCAAATTAACAAACATGGTATCACGCTGTAGCATATTTTCACTGTTTTGAGATCACCAACAGGATCCCATAAGGTCTTATTAGATATTAAGTTCTGTAGGAATAATACAAAATGAAACATTTGCATTGTTAGCAAACTTCCATTATTTGCCTCACAGCGATGGGAAGCAGCAGGAGTCGGCTCATAGTGAAGTGAAATTCCGAACTTAAAAGGGCCTCAACTCTGATCCAAGCAACATAAGAGTGGTGTGAATAGCTAACAGGTCATGACCCGAGTGTGAGTTTACTAAAGAAGCTAGTAAGCTCAAACTAATCTCTCTCTCTCTTTCTCTTTCTCTGATGTGTTCTTTATTGATTACACAGCATGGCTGCTAATAGGTCCCCCAGAAGCCATGTCTAACATAGAGAGAAAACGAGAGATGCACATACAATTTTAATACATGTTAATATAATATGATAATTAAAATATCTCCTTTTTCACTTGCAATCATTATAAAGTAGCGCTGAAAAAACAAAGAGTATAATCTGTGAACACGGATCACATATCATGGTCTTGTATTTTCAAAACAGTTTGAGTACTTTGTGCCTTTTCCTCTGAGATGTTGCTGTCTCTTATCCTCTTCTTCATCTGTGTAAAAGTCTAGTCAGATTGGGAGGGAACATAGAGGTGTCACTGTGGTTGTGTCTGTCAAAAACTCACTCAGTGAAACAATCAAAACATGCAGCAGATGTGAAAAGTTTGTGTGATGTAAAGGAATTTTCCAGAGGGCTTCCCTGTTCAGGCCCATCTCCTCCAAAGCCACATCATCCTGCAGACATTCATGCTGGCTTCATTGAATATTAATTATTCTGACAGCCAAGCGTATTAATCATGCTTCAAGCGGTATAGCCTCAGCAAACCACACAATATGTCTTCACAGTCTTACCAGGTGGTTTTGGTCATTTAGATTAGGATCCACATGTGTGTTTAAAGTCAAAACTTTATTGCATATTCATTTTTTACACAGCTTTTTGTAGCAAACTTTTAATGTTTTATTTTTCTTTTATGTCCGCACTGTCAAAATAATTGTTGGTTTAACTAATTTGAGTTAATACAATGAAGGAGATTGGTTTAATAAATAGAAACTCAAAATATTATGTTATCTGAACCACATTAATTATTTACGTTGATTTGACAAAAGATAAAAAGTTATTTTCTTTATAAATATTTATTTTTGGGTGGGTGGGGGTGCATGATTTTCTTATGATTACAAAATTTACTAATGATATAGCATTATATTTTCATTATATGCTTTGCCTTATTACGTATATAAAACAAACTTATTTGCAGTGTTATACCATGAGAGATTGCAATCATATTGGAAAAGCTGTTGAACGCACGTCTCTGCACATGTTGTTTCTTGAAGGATGCCCTTGGGGAGACACCAAGAGTCAGACAGATTTGAACATTGTCTGCATTAAAAAACAAACTGTCTCATAGTTTGTGAGACAGACACCCTGACAATCCTGGTGTGTGTGGCCTTTGTAAACACTGGCTGTGTTTACATGAACTGCAAAAACCTGACTACTGTCTTTAAAAAAAAAAAAAAATTATATGAACATATGCTGAGGGCGCTTACATGGGTCGTCATTCATATTCTGTTGAGTTGCAGTGACTGCAAAAGTGTTTTGGCACATTTCAAAATGTATTAATGTCAAAAGCAAAATTTCAATCCAATTGGCATTTATTTTTAAATAAAGATAACAAACACTTTTCAATCTAAATATACTATGTTCAAAATGAATACTAAGTATTTTCTGTAAATATGCAAGACTTTTAGCTATTTTCCTGTGCAAGTGAATCAGTGCAATAAACAAAGTGCAACAAATGGTAAAAGTTCTGTGTTTTCAGATTCCACTTCATTTTATATATGTACAGGCCACTGTATGTCTGTAATGTCTAAACAAAAGACAGATATTTATTATTTTGTAATGCTTGTTTCAATACTTGTTTTTTTATTTATTTATTAATTTTTTTCAGGTGAATCGTAAAATACTATTTACATGGCAAATTATGCTTTCAAGTATTCTGCTTTAACCTTCTGATACTTGATGTACATTATTCTATATATATTTTGTATTTTGTATATATACACTATATTGCCAATGGTTTTGGGACCCCTGCCTTTACATGCACATGAACTTTAAAGGCAGACCATTCTTAATCCGTAGGGTTTAATATGGAGTTGGCCCACCCTTTGCAGCTATAACAGCTTCAATTTATCTGGGAAGGCTTTCCACAAGGTTTAAGAGTGTGTTCATGTGAATTTGTGACCATTCTTCTAGAGGTGCATTTGTGAGGTCAGGCACTGATGTTGGACGAGAAGGCCAGGCTCACAGTCTCCACTCTAATTCATCCCAAAGGTGTTCTATCAGGTTGAGGTCAGGACTCTGTGCAGGCCAGTCAAGTTACTCCACACCAAACTCGCTCATCCTTTGCTGCGTTCTAGTTCGTTTTTATTATGCCCTTCACTCGCTAACTTCCCTCCGTCTCGTTCCCTCGGATGTGCATCATTGCTTACGTTGCATGAGTGCCCACTACTGGCAGAACTTTTGCAATGAACTGAACTGGAACGTCCTAAGCCCTTGATCACTTGGAATCCACTATGGAGTTGATTTATTTATTTATTTATTTATTTTTCCTTTACAGAATTGTTTAATGCAGCATTCTATATGTATATAGGTGTGTTTAGGTAAATAATTAAAATATCATAGAATTGTTTATGGTGGTCAAAATCGAGGGAGCGAGGGTCTGTCCATATAAACTTCCCTTGTCCACTTCACGAAGTGGAACGCACTTCATAATGGCGGCGGGGATTCCCTGAGGGGAAGTACTTAGGGAATTTCGCAAGTGTGTGTCTAAAAGTGGAGTGGAACGCAGCACTGGTCTTTATGGACCTTGCTTTATGCACTGGTGCGCAGTCATGTTGGAACAGGAAGAGGCCATCCCTAAACTGTTCCCACAAAGTTGGAGCATGAAATTGTCCAAAATGTCTTGGTATGCTAAAGCATTAAGAGTTATTTTCACTGGAACTAAGGGGCCGGGCCCAATCCCTGAAAAACAACCCCACACCATAACCCCCCCTCCACCAAACTTTACACTTGGCACAATGCAGTCAGGCAAGTACCGTTCTCCTGGCAACCACCAAACCCAGACTCGTCCATCGGATTGCCAGACAGAGAAGCGTGATTCGTCACTCCAGAGAACACGTCTCCACTGCTCTAGAGTCCAGTGGCGGCATGCTTTACACCACTGCATCTGACGCTTTGCATTGCACTTGGTGGTGTAAGGCTTGGATGCAGCTGCTTGGCCATGGAAACCCATTCCATGAAGCTCTCTATGCACTGTTCTTGAGCTAATCTTTGAGGCCACACAAAGTTTGAAGTTCTGTAGCTATTGACCTCAGCATGCACTGACCCTGCTCTGTGATTTTTACATGGCCTACGAGTTGTTGTTGTTCCCTATTGCTTCCATTTTGTTATAATATCACTAACAGTTGACCATATAATATTTAGTAGTGAGGAAATTTCACAAATGAACTTATTGCACAGGTGGCAACCTATCACTATTAATTCACTGAGCTCCTGAAAGTGACGCATTCTTTCACAAATGTTTGTAGAAGCAGTCTGGATGCCTAGGTGCTTGATTTTATACATGGGGGGTACTCTGGGTTCGGGCCAGATTCCGAGCTCAAAGCCCTCCCCCCGGACAGCACGCCAAATATGCATTTAAATTTACTATCCATAAATTATATGTAAGTGTGAACTCGTGAAACACCTGTGGCCATGGAAGTGATTGAAACACCTGAATCCAATGATTTGGAGGGGTGTCCCAATGCTTTGGGTAAAATAGTGTATATATTTTATTCAGGAACCCAAAAAAAAAAAAAAAAAAAAAAGAAACCGTATTTTTTGTGGGTTTCCAGAACTATAGTGGATAATGCATTTTCAGTTAACACCATTTACGAAATAATCTTTGTTCAGTGGGCCTAAATGTCCTTTCAGCTCTAGAGTATTTATAACAAAACAGTGATGAAACAGAAACATTGCATATTTAAATTAAAAGTATCATACATTCTGTTTGTATAGGCTATATGTATAACGTATTGTAGTATTTTATAGTTAAGTAATCGTTTATAGTTGCAATAATAGTTTAATAGCTTTAATAGTTTAATTTTAATAGCTTCCCTGTAAATTGCCATTGGTTTACATTACAACTGTTAATGCATGGTGTCCCCTGAAGGGGTCAGATGTGTGACTCTGTCAACAAGTGGGAATTATTTATATTCTACTTTTGAAGAAGACCATTACACTTTTCTTTTTAATTGAACATCTTCTGCATCAAAAGGTTAAAATGAGTGTATGCCTGTCCCCTGTCTCTTGCTCGATATCCTTCTCTAATGTAGGTGATATTACCAAAGCTCCTTCAGTGAAGGGCAATGACTCCTGTATCCGATCGATGACCAGCGACATACAAATCATATGTATTGATCATCATAATCATTGTTAAGAATATAGGGCAGACACTAAAATCATACGCTCTTAGTCTTAATAGCCCACATCAAAGCAATTATGCACCCAAACTAAAACCGACTCACCATATGCATATTACACAGCCTAATACATGTTCAGTGATTTACCCCGACAATCCGGTCCATAAATCAGCCAAAACCTGCACGGTATTGAGCTGTTCTAGTGATGGGGATTGTGCGCATGTGTCATGATGGAGATCTTCATAGGCACTAGGCCCTCTAAGTGTATGACATCTATGGGCTTTTATATGTGTGTGTCAATACTTGTGATGTATAAACTAATGTCAAGCAGAAACACTAACGAATGCGCTACATTTGGGCTGAGTCAGTCAACAGGTCAAGGACAGGGGAGAGATGTCATTATTTCTGGAAGTAATGGATTTTGTGTGTGTGTGTGTGTGTGTGTGTGTGTGTGTGTGTGTGTGTGTGTGTGTGTGTGTGTTTGGGGTTTTAATCTAAATTAAGACAGAATAGAATAATGATTATGATTTATAGTCTCAAATATCATATACCGTGTGTATTCACATAATAAAAAAATAGCTACAATTTATAGACCTCAAAATTACAAATTAAAATATTGCATCCTAATTTTTCAGCAGAGAATTGGGCCTTTGTATGATAGCTGAATTGTATTAGAAGTTGCAGTGTGTTTGATACAGTTACAGCAGAAGAGACACACAGCATTAAATAATGCTGTTCATAATCTCACTATTTGGAAAATTGAAATGGATTTTCAAGCATAAAGCTTGCTTAAAAGATCATTTTTAACACTATGTCTCAGTCTGACAATTCAATCTTTAATAGCCATCCCCTTTAGTCAGATTAGGATGTTTATTAACAATTTATTTAAATTGTCTGCTTCTTCCGATTCCCTGATTAGGTTTCTGTCACTGTGTGAATTTAAATTGAAAGAATGAAAGCAATATCAGTCTCCGCTTAGTAAATCTTAATGTTTTCTGTTTCTTCTTTCCTAACTTTCTCTTTCTCCACCTCTCTAATACTTGACAAATGCATTTTATATCCACCACCATCACTGCGAATGAGGTTATCATGATCACAATCCTCTGCCCGTCTTTCTCTTGTAGTGCGTGTCAGAATAAAAGGCCCAGACTCTGGAGCAAATTCATATTTGAAATGCTGTAAGTGCTAACATTTAACATTGAATTCAACAGTCTGTGAAGTTAGGTCAATGTAGATTAGATTTACAGAGATGCTTCTTCCTATCAGTTCAAGGTCGAAATTGTTTGATTGTTCTGTTAAACCATCCCATTGTAATTGCCAGTTTGACAGATCGATGACACCGATTTTGGAAAATAGCACACGTCATAATCCGTGTCTTGCTTCCTGTGACTCTTTTGTTGTTGACCTTATTCGCTATCATATTTTACACCCATGCAATACTTGCATATTCTATACAATGGCTTCTGTAATTGCATTCACTGTTTATTGCTGTTTGATGCAGTACCAATCTAATTAGTTTTACTTGTAGAAATAGAGGGAGAGAAAGAGTAAGAGACAAAAAAGAAGGGGGAGCCAGAGGACCAGGAGAAATATGTGCCAATGCATTCTTTATTGCCTTGGCGGAAGGAATTTTTTTTTACATCAAAAAGCTTTGCACATAAAGAATAGTAATTTTAACATTGTCAAATGTGACTTCATCAAAAAAAAAAAAAAAAAAATTGTAAAGTGCCCTTGAGCTTTGGAAAATATTTATTATTATTATTATTATTATTATTATTATTATTATTATTAACATTGTATTAGTATAACACAGGCTCTGATTTGTGGAAGAGTTGATAGAGATAGGAAGGGTGAAGGAATATTTAAGGAAAATGCCCAAATTCATTTGACCCCATGGCGACCGCTTGGAATACCCCCTGAATGTCATTAATCATTGTTGGGATTCAGAATGGAGGATTAAGTGAATAGACTAATGGAACATTTCTTGTAATATCCCCTTTTAATTTCACAAAATGTTGTTTGGGTTTAGGTTTTGTTTTGTTGACTTTTCTTGAATTTTGTGGTGACATTTTGCCTCCATGTTTTTTTTTTTTTTTTTTTTTTGGGGGGTTGAGGGGTGACAAAAAGAGCAAGGGTGAAGAGAAGTGAGAGAAAGAAAAAGAAAGAGAGGGGTAGATATCTGATTACTTCTGTCTTTTCCCACACACTGATCAGAGACTGAAAGTTGAGAGCATGTGTCCCTCAAAGCAAGGAGTTCACTCCTGTTTCCAGTTTAACCTCCTATTAAACTGTCCTTTGTCTTGCTTCTCCACTAGCGCAGGCTCAGTTCCACGCATGCTGACCTGGGGTCAGATAGGTTAAGGGGGGTAAAAACTAGTCCCACTGCCCATACAAGAATGACTACAGATCTGTGCAATGTGTTATCAGAAAATAAGTATATACTACCACTGTTTGATGATCAGTGGAGCAATAAATTCATTTATCATCATTTTATGCCTCATCAAACAAGTTGCCAACCCCTCCATCGGGAGTAGCAGAAATTAGCTAGTGAAAAAGTGTTCATTTTAGTTGGGGCTAGGTAAGTGCTTTTTGATTGCCTTCTCCAACAATGCTTACACTGACAAGCTAATAAATCAGATCCATACAAAATCTGAAGTGCTGCTCTAAGGGTGAACAACAGCAACACACAAAAACACTGAGATGTTTTCAGTAATAGCGACTTACTGTTGTTTTTCTTTATTCTTTAAAGGGATAGTTCACGCAAAAATGTAAATTGTCGTTTACTCTCCCTCATTTTTTTTTTTTTTTTTTTTTCAAACCTGTATGTGTTTTTTCTTCTGTAAAACAAGTTTAGAAGACTGTTCATACAATGAAATTCAGTTAGGTCCAAAAGAGGACCCATTCACTTTCATTGTATGCAAAAAAACAAAACAAAAACAACTGTCTTGATTTTTTTTTTTTTTTTTTTTTTTTTTTAAACAAGACAATTTAAGTTTTTGTGTGATTTATCCCTTTAATGGCAAGTCAAATCCAGTTATTGCATGTGATTGTGATGTTAGCCTGAAAAAAAACAAACTTTAAGAGCACTTATTTTGTGACCGCCAGGGCTTACCTGAATGGTAATCAGACTGAAATGAGCTTGTGTTGAAATCTCTCCTGTGTTCTGTAGCACAATGTTGTACTGTGGCCCCTTTGCTCTGTGTTTGGCAGGCAGGTGAAATCATGCCATGCTACACCTATCTTGCCCAGATGGCTCTGGCATTCTCAGCCAGAGAATTACTTCTCAGACTGGAAATGGCGCCTTCACTGAAAATGAGGTCAATCGATTATTTGAGCCTGGGCTGAGACTTGCCCCCTTTCCTGCAGTGTAACAGGTATTAATGTATTTGGCAGGATCCTGTCGGGGGGGGAGCCCCAGCACAGGAGGTTGAAGGAAGGCCACAGTTGGCGTTTATCAGTTGAAAAAGCCTTGCTGATGAGATTACCTATTCTGCTTGGCTGTAAAGCTCACTGCTAATCAGAGAGCTAGCCAACACTCTCTCAGCTGGCACGCAGTCAGAATACTTGGTTTAGAAGGTGCTTATCAAACAAATGAAAACAAGAGATGTGACGTATAAAGAGACAGAGCAAGATCTATTTTAAATGGATAGGTCACCCCAAAACTCACACTTTGTCATTGCAAACCTGTATTCAGAACAGCCATTTTTCTTTTTTTGGTACATACAGTGAAAGTCAAGGGGGTTCAGTGTTGTTTTGGACCTCAATGGCTTTATATGAAAAAAAAAAAAAATTGAAAACATTCTTCAATGTCTACAAGAAAGTCATGACCGAATTTAATTTTTGGGTCAAGTATCCATTTAAAGAAAATCATTTTCTAAAAATGTATTACTTGTTTCTTGAATGAGAATGTCTTCTTTTTTTTTGTCTTTTTTTTTGTGGTCTAACATTTGTTAATTGCTGGTTGTACTTGATCAGCAAGTGCCTTTACTTAATTGGTGTGTGTGGGAGTTCAACACCCTGTGAAGTGCCTGAAAGAAAACAGTCACAGGGCAGTGCCTTCTTCTCATTTGGTGTGTGAATGTGTACAGTATAGGTCCAGGCACACAGTGTTGTGACTGAGTAAAGCGTGTCTCAACTCCTTCTCATTAATGTTGCCTAAACACACACGCGCGCGCACACACATAGAGACACACTGCTGTCTTCACATAGCTCAAAATAACCCCAGTAAAGCAGCAGCCATTTATCTGTATCTGGGGAACTGATCCAATTACAGAGCTTACATTTGCATCCATCAGCCTGAGAGGGGGAAATTTCTCAGTGAAAAAACTGGTCAGCTTCCTCCAAAAAAAAAAACAAAAAAAAACAAATTCAGGAAAAAATTAGATGATTGCCCCTCATTCTCCTGCATAACTTCCATCATCAGGCTTGGCTTTTCTTCCCCAGGTGGGCTGTAGATAATGGCCGCTCACTCCTGCTATCTCACAGAGCAGCGCATCAGAACAGCCATTAGGCTAAATATCAGTGTCATAATGTGGAACAGATGTCTAGAAGAAAGGGATCATTTAAAAGGCCAAATGAAAATAAACAGGCAGCTTGTAGACCTCCCTTCATCCCCTCTTTCCTCCGTCCCCCTCTCCTCTCCCCCCGTTCTCGTGGACCCTGTGTATAGTGCCCAAAAGAAAACAGTTCATCAATCTTAATCTGAACCATTAAGAATGTAATAATACTAGCCGCTTATCTAGGCAAAGTGGTGCTGTGGGACTCTTAGGACTTGAGCCTAATGTGTTGAAAACTGTCCCTGTATTTTTTTTTCCTTGCAGTGAAAAAAGCGTTTATATCTGCATTCAAACGAAACATCTCCACCCTTGTGCGGCTTTGCCTTTCAATTGGGCTGATATTTCATAGTAGCCTGCATGTGCTTATCATTAATTGTAGTGACAGTGTAAACAGAGAACATGAAATTAAACAATCACTGTAAAGGGAATATAATATTAACGGTCAAATGCCATTTCACAGAAAATTAAATTAATGGATCTTTTAGATATATAGGCTATTTTATGAATGTTGTTGTTAGCCTAAAGATGTTCTTATTTTTGTGATACTGATTGTTTTCATTTAAATGTAGCTAGTTAATTTGGTGACCATAATAATAATCTAATAGTTTAGTGGACAGTTGAAGGAAAATTAGAAATTTGAGATCAGTTTAGTCTTGAACTTGATCTGGCTTAATCTTAGCTAATATTATTAACTATAGTTAGGTTAAAGTGTTTCAAGTGAATGTTTTATTTAATTAAATTCACAAAACACGCCTATGCTTTAATTTAATTTGAATTTTTTTTTTTTTAATAGCTTTAACAGAACAAAGATGTGGTTTTATTTTTTATTATGGTTTTTATTATGTCATACTGTCTGAATTAATTGACTATATTGTTTTATCCTTTACATAATATTTTGTCAAAAACCTGCTCAGTAATCATTCTTCGTTAATGTTTTCCTTCTTTAGTAAAAAAAAAAAAAAAAAAAAAAAAATGTATGGAGGTTTCACTTAAAACATCAGAAAGCTGAAAATGACACGTGTAATCTCTCCCCAGAGAGCCGCACGCGGGCAATAGGAAAACAGTGGGTGAAGTCTAGGCTAAAGTGGGGGTAAATAGCAGTAAATCACAGCCTGTCACTTCATCTGGCTCAACTTACAATGTACGTCTGCCTATCTAAAATGTTCCTTTAACACGAACGATTTATAAGTGTCGAATGGGCCGTGACTTTGCCGAAAAGCCGCCCTTTACTTCTCCGTCCCCCCCTTCGTCTACGAGCAGTTAGAGCCCGCGAAATGATAGAGCCTACGTCAGAGCAGCCCTGACAGGAGCTCGATTTTTGGGGGAGAAAATGGGCTAATTTGTGAAAATTACGCCCCATGGCCGCGTCACACTCTTCGCCCCGGAGTGAAGAGAGAGTACGAGAGAAACAGCTGGTGTGAATTTTTAGCACCCATAATTAATTAAGAGGTTCCTCAGTGGGATTGGATGATTAAATAAAAGGGAGGAGGTATTCCCAGCATGCCGTACTGAATAGACCACTCCACTCCAGTTTCTTTATTGAAGATTTGGGGGGTGAGAATGATGTTTTGAGAATATTATTCACAATACAATTTTTCCGTATATTTTTATTCAGTTTTTATCGCCTCTCAAAACGCATTTTTCCCCAGCCGAGGTCCTAAGCAGTTCTCGTCCTTTTTATCTATATATTTTTATAAAGTGACTAAAGCGCTAATCGACATATTGTTCACTTCAAGGAGAGAGAGAGCGAAAGAGAGAGGGGGAAAAAGTTCTGAATTTTGGCCACACTTGCTCTGCTGCCTCGCGCAGATGTCCCAGCGCATATTATAAGCAGGTCAAATAAAAGGGTGTCCTTTTACGCATTCGAGCTGAATTTGATTCGGCTCAGCTGGAGTCGTGTCGGTGTGGAGGGATCAAGTATTGACTGTTATCAGGTGGACTGTCGATATTACGCAGAAATCCGTTTTGGAACACTTGGTCCAGTACATTTTAACGGCGATTTAGCGATTATTTTTATCAACAGGTTTTGATTACGCCGTAGAAGTTACCTGTTTTATGGAGAGGCCCCGTTTTTCACCGCTCGATTACGTGGCAGGTGTAATTTTACGCGTGAATGTTTTAAGATCAAGTTTTCTGTTTTAAATAAGGTATTAAGCAGGGGTGCAACATAATCATGCACAATGTTTTTTTGCTTGGTTTTGTGGGATTATTGAGCGTGGAAAGGCTTGTTGAATGATATATGCAAACACGTTTAGGAAACCACCAGAGGATATTTAGTAGAAGCTATACACTGAATTTTAGAGGATCAGTTTAGAAATGTAAAAAAAAAAAAAAAAAACTATATTCAAAATGCGATCAGATAAAATGGGCTACTTCAAAAATACATTGGGTATAAATGTTAGCCTATTTATATGTACAGTATAATGCAATTATTTCCAATCCCCGTTATATTTCTCGATGCATGTAGATGCGCACAAAAATCATCCGTTTGCTGGTTTGTTTTTGTCTCACATTTTGACTTTTGTTGGTCCAGTTTCTCTGAGAATAGTTTTTTTCCTTTTTTCTCCTGCTGCGTGAATTGATGTCAAGTTAATGAAAGCAAATAGTTGTTAGCAAGGGGCCCGTCGAGATTCGACTTTTACTTTTCGGTATATTTTGAACAGCACGGGAATGGTTGCAATAAACGCTCTTTTATACAGTAATTTCGCTATAATTTCGTTTTCCCCTACCAATGTTCGATATTATTAAAAAAGACGCGAAATCGTGGATGAAGATGTTTCTGTTCACTTGGCTTTTTAGCTATACTTTCTTCCTTTTATTAATTTTACAGCCGTGATAGCAGTCTCTTCGCAGTGAACACTGCATTTACATTTTTAAATCTTATTTTAATATGTACTTTCTTTATTTAGCCTATCAGTTAGATTCGTCTCAGTCTCTCTTTTTCTTCCTTTTTTTTTTTTTTTTTTTTTTTTTTTTTTTACACGTGGGAACTGTCTTGCTCCCACTTGACATGCACACACAGTGACTGTGGATCTCCCGAACAATGAGTCTGAGACCCATTCAACTGGAAGAGAGAGAGAGAGAGAGAGAGAGAGAGAGAGAGAGAGAGAGAGAGAGAGAGAGAGAGAGAGAGAGAGAGAGAGAGAGACGCGGGAAAGTTGAACAAAGTCGTGTGGGATCTTTACGGAGTTCGCGCGGTTATTCATTCTCACAATAGCACGGACCGGACGACCCGAGAACGAAAGCTTACTGGTTTAATAGATCGTATCACATTGTGTTACGTTGAAGATAATTGATGCCTGTGTTAAAAATGTAGGCCACATGGGATATAGCCTACGCGATTGCAATATATAGCCTATAGGTTATAGCTTAAAACTATTAATGATAGGGCTAATGCAAATAACAAAATCCCATGTGTCGTTGGTTACCATCAAATACCCATAAAACAGCAAATTAAACTATACAATCACTGATTTAAGTCACGTGTTAGTGAGTGACCTGCTTGGATAATTCCAGAGTTAAATATAGATTTTGTTTTTGCATTGCCACTTAAAGTACATTTTAGTTAGATGAGGGTCACACGACCTTTATAGAATACATTAGGCATCTTTAGTGTGTTAAAACGGGTTTCTCTGTTGTGTCTAGGCGTTGAAATCAGCTTTCAGACAATCCCCGTCTACCCGTTGAAATATCCAATTGATTTTCGTCGTGCGTAAAATGAGATCGTAAATTATTATCGATATTTCAATATTTAAGTCTGGCATGTCAGCATTAGAAGAGAGGAGATTTTATTTAAAAAAAGAAAAAAAAAGTGACAATTCGGATGAATGAATGTTGATTATATTAATTCGGGAGGAAAATGTAACCATCTGTCTTCGAAAATATTGCTGCTTTTTAAACTTCTCGGGCTTCTGCACACACGGGGCATTGCATCGAATGCTTCAACTCCTAGAGGGATCAGCAAAGAAAAACATAATTATGCTATTTAGCCGGCTGATGTGGTGCAGTGGCAGCTCCATCCCACTCCGAGAGATTAAATATAGCTGCCCCCCTCACCCGCTCTGCTGCCGGGGAAGGACATTAGAGCCAGGGGAATTAAATGAAACCCAGGGGACTTTTCAACTGGAGTGCGCAAAGTAAACTATAGAGATTAATGACACGACCTCCGACTGATTCAAGTCGCTTCCTGTCCTCACGTCTATTATTATTATCATTATCATTATTATTATTATTATTATTATTATTATTATACATTTCAGATTATAATTCAAGACATGCTGAAAATATCAGTGATATGCAGAGGATGTGGTAAAAATGACAATTGTCCGTGTCTGTTTTAAATAGGCCATACTTCGATATTGAATGTCAATTATATTAATTGTATTAACATTTTATAAACAATAATCATAATGATATTTAATGGAACCATGTTAAATAATACACCTGATTTGAACATATAACGAATGATCAACACACACACACACACACACACACACACACATATATATATATATATATATATATATATATATATATATATATATATATATATATATATATATATATATTATCCAAAGGATTTGTGATGTTCCAAATGTAGCTAAGATGTTCACTAAAAGACGGTTATAAGTGAGATTTATTGTCCTGAACTTGCTTAAAATGTGCAACTAAAACAATTGAAGTCTTTCTTAATTGTAAGCTCTGCGTAGGATTTTGTACCTTCATAACTCTTTCAGTGGCCTAATTGCTAAAGCACATAAACAGTTTACATTACTTCTTTATTCCAGGTTATTGAAGAAGGTTCACTCTCTGTCTCCTAAAGAGTCAGGCCTTGAAATTAAGAGCAAGTGTGACACCTACCTGCGGGTGAGGGTAGAGGTGCAGGACAGTACTAAGGGACAGGCCATGCCAGGGGGACATTTGCTTGTCACGGCACCTTGGCTACACTCTTGAAAGCCATCAGCGTCTATAATCCAAAGCACTATTAAGCCTATCCTACCATTTAATGATATAACAGAGCAGTATGCTCCCAGACCCACTCCGCATCGCCGCGCGCCTCTAACCACTTTGCCACGCCTAGGAAATAGTAATGAGGTCTAAATTTGGCATAAAATCGAACTCATTACTGGAGTTCGCCACCTGATTGCTTTGCATATAACACGACGCGGTTGGAATGTAATTGGGTTAAATGACTGCTCGACACTTTTGCCGGTGTTGTCATATCAATATTCATCCGTCGAGCCATCTCTCTGTTTGCAAAAGAGCGAAGGCTATCGGGAAGAAGAAGAAGAAGAAAAAAAAAAAAACTTCCGTTAAAACTTAACAGCATCGAACCGACAAATAAAGCCTCGTCTTCATGGCTTTTTTGAGTTTCAGTATGTGCCGCCCCTGCTTGTTTTAGAGGTAAATCCTTAAACAGTATGTAGGCCTATAGGCTACCTGCTAATTCCAAGTATCCTCACGCTGCTTTTGCTTAAAGGCATTTCAGAGTCTAGTATAATACTTGTCCTTGTCATGTCATTTATCTTCAAGTAAATATATCGCTTTAAATTGTGCAGCTATCAAATTCTCATTCACATGAATGCAAATTCCCAAATCAGTCGCTGCACACATTTTCTTTTCCATAATTTACTTCAAAGATAGTGTATTGTCCATTTTAAATACAAAATGCTACATTAAATATACATATTAGTCTTTAATACAAATAGACTCAGGCGGCTGCAGCGTTTAAGACAATTCTTAGAAGTTACATCCTCTTGATTAACAATTCAGAAACTAAGATTTTGAGGATAAGCATTTACTCAGAAAATAATTGTCCTCAGATTTTTTTTTTTTTTTTTTTTTTTTTAAATCAGAATGCGTCTTCTTTTGCTTCTTCTTTAAGCAACCACAAATAATAAATAAATGTCCGTGTGATTGGCGATGAATCCGGTATTAAATGTTTGACATACCTTTCTTTAGCTCATAAGGTGAGTCTTTACAAAGATCTACCTGTGTTTGGCTTCTTACTTTGCTCTCTCTTACCAGAGCCTCGGCTCTGTTTAAAACAGTCTGGCTTAATCCATTGAAATGTGCCGTGGAGCTGGTGTTGGTGCCGTGGCTGCTGTGGAGGTGTCCGAAAGTGCTATAGTTCGTGTAGCCCGGGTAAAAAGGGGACGTGTAGTAAATAGGCCGTGAAAGGACAGTGTTATTAGGGAGAGGGCACTGAGGGGAAGAACGGCTCGGCGAGGCAGCGCTGGCTATGACTGTGCTTTGACCCAGCCCCGCGGCCTGTGGAGCCTCATTGCTCCCTTTGCACCTGTCCGAAGACGTGGCGATCTCGGCCAGAGACCAGAGTTTGGGTTTGGGCGCCGAAGGGGGGGAATGAATAACAGACGTTACGTTGCTGTTCCCCGTGCTCGCGGCGTGGCCCGGTTCTGGGGGCTTTTCTTGCGTAATGAGATCATTCCCTCTCTGTAGGACAGGGGGAGAGGAGGTGGTGGGTTTCACTTGCTCGGCGAGCAAATCCGTCCGCTCCTCTGTGTCTTTTAATTCCGAGTCTGTCAAAGGTGGATCAAGATCTTTAGCATGAGTCTCGTCTTTAAATCTGTCGCATGGTATCTCCCCTGGGTTGATGAGTTTATGATCTGAAAGCAAAAAAATAAATAGATTTGATTAAGCAAGACTGGTCGACAATAACACTGTGTATTTATTTATTTATTATTATTATTATTATTATTAGGAAGATTCAAACATTTGATGTTAATTTTAAACTGTTGTACAAGCCTATTTTACGTTTTTTTTTTCCGTGCAAAGTTTAATATTTGACATTTATATACTACTACTAATAATAATAATAGTTATTATTATTATTATTATTATTATTATTATTATAAAGAGCTGCTGTTATTATAGCTATAAATGAGATGCCGTGCGCCAGCTGTGTCCTTATTATGCAGCTCGAGATAAATGAAGTGCAAAACACCATACGTCACCAGCAATTCTCAGTCCATAAGAAGTCAAATTAGAGGAGTTCAAGGTGATTATTATTTAAAGCAATTCTCCCATTATAAATAATATACCACCATTAACCAGCAATCAATTTTGCGCCCGGAGTGGAAACGACTGCGATGAAAAATTGATGATTTTTCCACAGACCTGCCTCTGTGTCTGTGGAGTCCCCCTTGTCCGTGGGCTTGTTTGGCTCGTCGTCGTCGTTTTTCTCCAGATCAATGTTTTCGTCCTCTTCCTCGTCCTCGCTCCGATTCCTTGGGGTCCAGGTCATCTTATTCTCCTTCTTTAGCCTCCTTCTGGCGTTGGCGAACCAGGTGGACACTTGAGTGAGGGTCATTTTAGTGATGATGGCCAGCATGATCTTCTCGCCTTTGGTGGGGTACGGGTTTTTCCGGTGCTCGTTAAGCCAAGCTTTCAAAGTGGCTGTGGCGTCCCGAGTAGCATTCTTGCGGTAAGCTGGGTCTCCATACGGGTACGAGCCTAGGGGAGCAGCGTAAGGATGATACCCTATAGATCCGGCCATGCCTGTCGTGTGGTCATACGGGGAACTCTGCAAGGAGCCAAACCAAATGTTTTATTAGCAAAATATCACTTTATGGACACCTGCGCACAATGTAGGATCGGTTACAGATCATTTACGCAAACAGACCATAAACAAACACTGAACACACACACATGCATACATACCACATGACATGTAGCCTACACACTTTAAATCTAATTAATCAAAATAAGCGCAAGGCCGCAGGGCCACGTATAGCTATTCTGTCGTTTAATTTTGTTCGGTTGCCTCATTCTCTCCAGCAGAATGATTGTGAAATGGATTTTCACAACGTTCTTTCCAAAATCCCTCCTCTTTGTTAGCGATAATACATTTTTATTCGACAGCGATGCTGACTTTTCACAGTTTATTTTCAGATTAGTCAGCTAATTAGAAGTTGCAGCATTATGTTGGGTCATCTGACAGTGTTGTACACGCATTGACCAGCGCTGGCCTACGTGCAGGCAATTCGCATTTAAATAGTCGGTAGAACATGTTTCCTTTAAGCAGCCTATTTGACTAAATACACGTTTAAGACAAATTGGGAGCAACTGATAATTCATTCACTTTGACATCTAAAATATTACTCGGCTGCTGCCCACAAAATCGATGAAATCGTGTTGCCACAAATGAACACACACACACAAAAATAATATATATATATTTTATTTTTCATGAATTAACTATGTGAAATTGTCTGTTTGCATTTATTGAATTCGAAAATAACTGCTTCGTTTATTGTGTAGATAAACTATCAAAGTCTTGTTTCCTCCAATGTTTATTTTAGAAAAAAAAAATGTGGTTGTTTTAAAATAGTGTACTGCAATTATTTAAAGTGTCAAAAAACCTAACCAAATTCCGCGAATGCATATTTGATTGTTATAACCGCAGATCTTGCGCAAATGATTATAGAGTGTCTCATTCTTGCAACACAATATGCATTACAACGAAGCGTAACAATTTATCCGCCCAACTTTCCAAAAGTAGAAAAATAAACAGCACCGTGAATATAGCGCACTCACCACATAAGAAGTGAAAGTGGCGGCGGCGGCTGCATCAGCAGCACTGTACGGGAGATGGGAATTGTAGCCTGGCGAGGCGCTGGTGAACGCTGTAGATCCGGCATAGGGAGCGAAAGCTGAGCCAGAGGAAGATCTCCCTAGCTCCTCTGTCCGGGGTCCCGATATCACGCTTGTACTGTAGGCAGGACACGAATAGAGTGCCAAAGAGGCGGATGGCTGATACAAGTAGCCCTGAGGGTACGCCATGGTGAAGATCCAAATATAAGCTTCTCACTTGAGTTCTTCTCCCTCAAACTCTCACGCGCTCTCGGCGCTCGCTCATAGAGTTCCGAGTAAACAGACCTCCGTCCCGTCCTCCACACGTAGATAGCAGTGATGGAAATTAAAGAGGACGACGAATGCATAGACTTTACACTCGTTAATCAGTCGTTGTCAGACTCGCACGCGGATTTTCGAGGCGCTCTCTCACCCTCTGCGCGCGCTGTGACTCTCATGCCGAGCGCGCGGGACAAGTTTTTTGCTCTCGGATGGGGCTTTGCTTCGGAGAGTGTCCTGCCAGGATGCTAAGTTGGAAATTGAGGATTCTGACGCCTACTATGAGCCTCTCGCTCCTCCTCTCGGGGTGTAGTCATCGAAGGAAAGGCAAGCTGTAGCTGGGTTACACAGCCTGAATCGATTCTCTCTCTCTCTCTCTCTCTCTCTCTCTCTCTCTCTCTCTCTCTCTCTCTCTCTCTCTCTCTCTCTCTCTCTCTACATTCGTACCATGGCACTCACTAACAATCTCCCCTGCTATCCTCCTATTTTTGTCTCTAACAAGCCTCATTGCTTTAGACTGAGCAGCTACAGCCCCTGGATGGCGGTCTCACGCGAGCCAGTACATCAACTTCAACTTTCCTCATTTTCTAAATACACGAAGCCTTCATTTTCACACATGATTAATAACAAATGGACTGTTATCTTCCTGGGACGGCTTGCTAAATACGACAGGAGACGCTACAAGTACTGTTTGCAGTTCTTTATCCTCCTTGGTTTTGTGTTCTCGGCGCTCATTTTAAGCTTGTAGAAATGTATTTTTTCAACGTTATTTTTTTTCGAGAGTACGCGACAGTCGGTGATCCATCGTGCTTAAGTCAGCTGAACACGGACGTTTTGACGTTGCATTCAAACCGACATGCGTTTGGGGGAGGTTGTCTATATTGCCTCGTATACATTTAGCCTACGTCTTGGGGAGAAAAAAAAAAAAAGTTTTTGCAAAGCTTTTCCCCACCATTTTACAGAAACAATGCGGCGAAAGTGAGTGCGCGCTTAGAGCAAATCTCAGCGGTAAGAAAGTGAAGAAGTAACTTTTGACAGGTGTTAACTGATTTGTCCGCTAGACAGTTTTCGCCTTAGATCCCGGAACAAACCAGATCTTCTTCTCCTTTACACCAAAGCCCCAAGCGCAGACAGATTAAGACCATATGAACCACGGCAAATCCACCACGACCAGGGGCTCTAAGCCCTTTTGATTCAAACAGATATATTCCTCTGCGGCGGAGGATATCCCCATGTATTTTGTTCTATTTGCTCGCAGACTATATTGTGTGCGTCTATAGCATGCTCACAATGGATAGCCTATATATAATTTAGGTAAATATACCTAAATGCATTAATATAAAACTGATACAAATCGTCACAACAATAAAATAGCCTACTATAAATAGAAATCAATAGCCTAATAAAAAGGTAAGCTAAATGCAATGCAATGTTTATCATAATTTAATTTCATAATTTAAGTACCGTAGCTACAAACAAACACACACAAATAATTTAAAATGGTGGAAGTGGCCGAAGAGTTGCATTATGCATTAAATCTACTAATCTACAAAATCTGCATGTGAACTGATAAATAGGCTATATATCCGATGTTGATGATTGATAAAAAGGCAAACACTAAACAAACAAAAACATAAGCAGTGGCTGAGGAGCTTCGCAGGAGTCAGTGGACTGGCTCACTTGTTAAAGTCTCTCTGAGCCGAAAGGGATCGCTGTAGGCGCTGCTACAGAGTGTGTGCATGAGGTCACGTGTTACTGCACTCTCCAGAGTAAAGAAGGATGACGCTCAAACTCGCTGGACCAATGCTAAGTTCAAAGCAAAACAAACTGAAGGCATACGAAATTGCCGACTGTGATGGTGAATACGTTTTTATTATTTCTGCACCACTCGTGAATGTTGGCTATATAAATAAACGAAATATAGTTGAGAAACATGAACGAGAATGACAACAGCTTATGAGTAGCCTACTTATTTCTTGCCATGTCAGTCATGAGGGAAAAAGGCACGTTTTTATTGTAATTTTACATTTCGAATCGATTGCATACAACAGAAAAAAAAATGCATATGCCATATAAATCCCTAACCTCATTAAATGCCCCGTTTTTTGTTTGTTTGTTCTTTCTTTCTTTCTGAAACAGTGGAAGTGGCCATTGCACGGTCAGCTTTAATAGCGCATCGGTTTCCAAGGATACCCGGGAGTAGCAATTAAATGACGTCAATATTCATTGATAGAGTATTATCGGCAGTAATGAGTTCCTCTTCACCAATAGGATTCGATAAGCACTCTGTTTAGCCATAGTGGAGGGGTGAATGAAAGAAAGCATGGAAAGAGAAATGCAGCAGTCACATTCTTCACGCGCTGGCAGAAAGGTAGGAAACTGCTTATTTAACTTAAATTAAATTCTCTATATAATAGCCTCATCAAAGCAGTCGTGCAAGTTGACGAACTTTTGAACATGATGTTTTGGCAAAGGGGGTCTTGTATTGAAATAGTTCGTGCATATTTTCCCGAAATGCTCCCGTGAACTCCCAGACTGGACGGCAAGGGGAGGTGTAGGCTTGTGTTAGGATACTTGCTCCCACTGATGTGTCAGTTTTGCTTGTTTTATGACGAACGCTTATGTTTCCAATTATGCATGTTTGTTATATGACGAGCAGATATGAAAGAGTCTGAATCTTTGCACAATAATGCAATATGTCAAACGAAATATAACAGGGACGATAAAAAAAAAAAAAAAAAAAAAGTGGGGTTGGGGGGAGGTATTTCAAGTGGTGCTTTTCCACCAAAATGCCTGGGGGAAACGACGTAATTTAATTTGGATTTAAAAACTATTATTAGAAAGCATTATCTATTGTAGCAGACTAATTGCTTCTCGCGTTCGCGCGCAGAACGGGCTGGTTAAACAAAGTTAGTTAACGTGAAATGCATGACAGGTTTCCTCGAGGCACAAGGTTAGGCGTGTCTCTCCCGACAGCAATGGGCAGCCGGTAACGTGTACCTCTCTCTGTGTCCCCCTCAAACGGATTTTAGCCACTTCAAATCTGCTCTAAACCGATTAGTTGACGCCAAATATTCTTTGATGTATTAGCTAAGGGGTTTTGCCACTTGGAAGCCAATTGAAATTCTAAACAGTCCGCCGCTAATGCTTTGGGGAGATCCGTAGCGAATAATGGATGTGATTTATTTTTGACCTTGCCATTTTTATGAAATGATTAAACACATGTGCACGAGTAAACCCTATCCCAAAAGCATCATTGCAACATTAATACTACTACTAATAATAATAATAACAACAACAATAAATAATAATAAGTATTATTATTATTATTATTAATTATAGTTATTATTGCAATAAACAATAAAATAATACTTTATATTTATATTTCCTATTACAAATTCTACAACTAGTATGATACACTTTACACCTCTGTCCAAATTTGAACAAGAAAATTATTTTCTTCACCATTCATTTATTTATTTTAGTAGTCTCTCTCTCTCTCTCTCTCTCTCTCTCTCTCTCTCTCTCTCTCTCTCTCTCTCTCTCTCTCTCTCTCTCTCTCTCTCTCTCTCTCTCTCTCTCTCTCTCTTGATGCTTTGAACCAACTTCTTACCAAAACTACCTGTCAACTATTGAATGCAGGTGTTCACTCATAACAATGCTGCTTGTAATGGAGCTCTTCTAAGCATGATCCAAATATCTATGTAACTAGGGCACAAGATCAAAAGGGGCAACGCTGATCCTTTAAAAGAGCAATCTAAATCTGTCAGTACTCTATAGGTTTGCCGAAGACCTTTTATTGAAACCACTAGATTGTTGATGCAGGAGCTCATTTATTTTAAACATGATTACCCTGGTATTTTTTTTCTGCCCCCTGGAACAGGTGTGAAAATACCATGAGGGAGTTCTAGCAGATTTAATCGACTTGCTGATTCTCATCATGATAGCCTTTACCACCCGAGTCAATTTTAAAGTGTTCATATGGCAGAGATAGACAGGGTCCCTGGGTCCCCCGGCTGTGGCTCCATATTCCCGGTAGTCTTCCTCAGAGGCCCCTGGTGACTGACAGGCCGTTAGCCAGGCTAAATGATGTGATGATGAGCTTTTTATGAGAATGGATTTAGAATTGAGAGATTTCAGACAAAGATTGTGTGCATTTTTCTCTCTCGTTCTTTCTGTCTTTCTCTCTCTCTCTCATCTCCCTCCCCCGTCTCTCTCTCTCTTTCCTCTGCCAGCCGGCTAGATTATGATTGATTTGGTTGAAATGGATTGTAGGAAGCAGGCATTGATTTTTCAATGACTTCTCACCAAAAATTATTTAAAGTTGTATCCACAACGTAGAAATCTCAGTATCCAACATTCTCTCTCCTCTCTGTGTCACTCTCTGCTCTGGAGCAAGAAAGCACCATAATGCATTCTAGTCAACGATGAGACAAATGACCTGTAATGTTATTTTGAAATGAGTCAGTAAGCTGAGGGACTAAAGGAGTATTGATTGAGCCTAATGAGGATTGAGTGTTGGGAAAACAAGCTTTTCAGGGTTTTGCCGACGCATCTCTTATCAGCACACAACGATATAATGCACTCTCTACTACAGCAGTACTACTGCAGATGCCTGCGTCTTTTAGGGCTCATTTGCTGTCTTATAATATTAAATCAGACAGCAGCAGCCTGTATGTGCACACATGCAAACACTGTTATGATCAAATAGTTGCAGGAAAACTACTAAAAATTAATCTGACAACATATTTTGTGAGTGAACAAAAGAGGCTTTAGGCATAGTTGCATATTTTAATCGATTCTCTAAGTTATGCATATACAAAGAGTTACAACGCAAAGGACTGGTATTGCAGCCATTAAAACAGAACTGAAATGTTGGTGTATCGACCACTGTTTTTTAAGCAGAATTGTATTAGCTTTGTGTGCAGTGACAGAACGAACTTTGTCATAGATGTTAGCAACTTCTAAATCTGATGTCGTATTAGTAGAAGCAGCCTTGCCAGATCTTGATAGGGATTAATGCATAATTTAGAGGGTCTTTACATTGACAAACTTGACTAGATTAGACTAGATTATTTAGGATGTTAATTTTAAGTATGGGTTTGTTTGAATGATAAAATGTCTTTTACATGTCTTTTGTCCTTGGAATCAAAAAAACAAATCTAATTAAAATGAAATTAAATGCCGCGTACAGCCAATATAAACCAGCTTTCTAGCCACAAGAGCAATAAAGGTGTAATGATTGTAATGCATTCTACAGATTCTTAGATTAATCCACACTAGAGGTTTACAGACAGTTAATCAACTGTAGAACAATGTATCTTGTTTATATATTATATTATTTACAAGGCAGTCTTTCTTAAATGCCTCACTGAGACTTAAACTCTTAGCAGTCCCTGATCTATCAAAATGCCCTTTATTGGTATGAGAAAACAAGCGGCCACAGTTGTTTTGTATCTGACTGCAGTTGCCGTTGTCAGTGCCATGTTAAAATGACCTCCTGAGGATTATAGTAAATGTGATTAAACTTCTTTTTTTATTAATTGCGGTATCATAAGATGTTAGCTATAATGCTACTTCTTATGTGGTTTCACTATAATTAAACGCACCATGAAAATGTTGAAAAGCAACGGTAAAGAAGATTTTAGAAATGTTTACCTGGAGTGTTTTTATATATAGTCCCAAACTGCTTTATGTCACTGCAGTAGCATCCTTGTTTTGCTACGATCACACCATTCGGTACACTCTTTCATCCACAGATCATTTTCTTTTTAAGCGAAGTGCTCCTGCCGTCCCATTGGTCAGAGTTGTGCCACGCCCACTGTGGATCCAGACAGATGGTTCCCGGGCCGGGTTCGAGTGAGTCGTTTAGAGGCCCCCGGTCGCAGGTAATCAGCTGAAGCTGCTGCATAATTCTTAGGAGGGGTTGTGTTCTGCTCTCCTCTTCCGTGAGCAGCGGCGTGTTGTTGTTTTGTTTTCTCTGAGCAGCCCTTTGATGCCATATCCTCTTACAGTTGCTCAATCCCAGCAGCCATGTTTCATAAACATCCAACGGAAAACATCCTCTGCATTTGAAATGTAGATGGCTTTCTCTGCCTGCCTCTCTGCATACCGTACTTGCCCTCTCACATTTTCTCCCCATCGCGTTTTCGCAGCAGAGGTGTTGGGTTTCTCTCCACTGCCTTTGATACGTTCGAACAGCTACCCGATCAAGCCTCAGTGTTTTGGGTGTCAGGTGTAATCTGTGGCAACAATGCGAGCGAGGCCTCATTCCCCATTTGCTCCTCATTAGGATGATATCACTGAGGTGCCGGATCCAAATTAACTGTTTTGTTATGCTGCAATAGCACATGATATGACCTCTCGTGTATATATAAGCAAAGCTCTGGAGAATGCTAACCAGTACTATAGAAATGTACATTCTTAGTTATTTGTTATTTTGAAGTTTAATGCTTTATTAAGACTATATTACTTAATAGTAATTATAGAAATCATAATGAAAGATGTTAAATGAGCACAGCATGAGATTGAAATTCTCCATAGACATTTCCTAGAGTCTGTTTCCCCACACCTGGCCAGGCGTTTGAGTGCATTTTGCTCTAGGTATCCGTCCATATGCCTCTGAGGTACTTCGCCATTGTGTTTGTGTGAGTCTATTTCCCCATTGTAGCATTCAAGCATTTGACTTTTGTTGCTCAGGGCCCAGGCATTATTTGCTGATGATCTGTTTGCATAACCCTCTTCCTTGCCTCTCTTCTCCCTCAGGGAGGATGTATTTTAGTGTGACACACTGGTATCTGCGGGTGTGCTCACCTTTCATTTCCCAGAAGCATCTGTAGCCCAGAGAAATGTGGTTCCACCCTCGCAATAAAAATATAGCAGTGAGATCAAAGAGACACTCGTCTTACCTTTGCTCACTCTCTAGTCCCATCACTACAAAACCAGGAAGATGTCACCAGAGCTCCGCTGTTACTGAACTTAAACAGATAGTTCACCCGGAAAGGAAAATTCTGTCATTATTTAAGGCCTGTTTACACCAGCGACGATAACGATAGCAATAACGATAAAGATAAAGTTCTAAAAATCTTTCTAAATATAAAATGATAGCAGAGTCCAAACCACAACTATAACAATAAGGGCACAGAGAAATCGCTGGAATCACTTTTTTTTTTCAGCCGATGAACTATAAATACATTGACAGCCAATCAGAATCCATTCTGCTTTAAAGAGCTTGAGCATTTAAAGTGCTAGACAACATACAGTAACTGCATCATGTGCTTAGAATAAATAGAACGATATTGTCTGCTGGTGTGGATGCTAATATAGTTATTGTTACAGTTATCATTATTGGTGTGAACAGGCCTTTACTCACCCCTATGTTATTCCAAACCAGTATGACTTTATTTCTTCTGCTGAACACACAAAAAATATATATTTTGAAGATTTTTTTTTAACCCATAGAATGAAAGTAGGGATTCATTTTTCTCATTGTATGGACAAATTAAAGACATTTTTCAAAATATTCGAGGAGCAAGTAAGTCAGGTTTGGAATGACACAAGGGTGAGTAAATGATAACTGATTGTTAATTTTTTGGGTAAAATATCTTTTAAATTATAGGCATCTCCATTTTATGATTGTGCTGAAAAATAAGAATTTCAGATTTTTTTGTGTTGAAAATTAATGTGATGATTGAAGGGTATATCAGTCTGTTTTATTACTCAATAAATGTTTCATTTCAATGAGCAATACTGTTTTTAGTATTACAATAATTAAGCACATGCAGCAACCCCCTATCAAAACATTGCTCGTCGTCTCAGACATATTTGTTTCCCTGTAGCCTGTTAATGAAGGCAAAGGAAGCAATGTGTGTGCAGACAGTGTAACCCATGAAGTGTGTCTCTATGCAGATGAGATGCTCTTCAGACAACATCAGTGTGTGAGCAGCACACCGTGTAATGACTGTGGCAGAAGCCTCGCTTCTCATAGCTTAACATGCCGCACTCACCATGCAGCTATATTTGCCAACGCTAGGAGAATCTGTTGAAAAGCAGAGTCTTCTTCTGAATATTTTGAGTGAGGGGTAAGGTGGGAAAGTTAAGAGGGCCGTCCATGCGGGAGACAGTAGAGGTGCGCAGAGGTGAAGGCTGTGCTTCCGTCCTTGAGGGAGCCCATTTAAAAAAGCACTTTGAAAGTGAAGCTAGACCGCACCGGGAGTCATCTCACTAACTGGTGCTGTGAGCGAGAGAGTGCAGAGAAAGATTGAGGTGGTTTCTTGTGTTTTCATAGGCCGTATATTCCTGTTGTAAATATTCACCAAATGCTCGTTTTCCTTACCTTTCCTTCTGTGTGTTCCTTTTGTGTGTGTTTTTCTTTCTCACACAGGTCCTGACGGAGAGAGAGGGAGTGGGAGAGAGACAGAGATAGAGAGAGGACGAGGGAAAGCCTATAATGCTGTAATGCCCATTAGCGAGATTTCACGCACTCTCTCTGATCTGACTCACTGACAGAAGCCTCTAAGAGACTATAATGAGAATGTTTGGCAGGATTGTGTGTGTGTGTTGTATCATTGTCTAGGTGAATGCAGTTTTTATGTGCACCACTCTGTGACGGAAAATATTTGATTCATGCACCCACACACATTCCCCTCACACATTATTATTCTTTGACATTTTTCTTCATACGTTTTTCAAAAGTCAAACATATTAAGGCTAACTTTAGAGATGGGTACTAAAATTACGCCAAATTCAATAAGCCGATAATTATTTTTTATGTTATGTCTGATAATTGGTAAATATAAAAATTCTATATATTTCCCAAGTAAATTAAAATAATTTTAAATGCTACATGGGATTTTAGGCATCACAACAATGCAATGTACTGTGAAAAATGTATATTTATTTTGAGATTTGCTGAAGATTACATTTAGCCGTGTTATTATATTATTAGTGTTTTTAGCATTAGATAATGAAAAGGTAATCTAAAAATTAAGATCGCTGAAAATGAGCATGTGCAAATAAATATCCAATAAAAAGCACCTCTAATTGAGTTACTCTTGTGTACTTACAGTATGATCACTAAAAGGAATCAAACTGCCTGTGAATAGATCTAGACCAACCTATTATACTCATTAACATTTTTAACATGTTTAAACCATCTGTCAGATTGCTGTCAAAGCGATATGTCTGTCCTTATTATGAAATATTTACAGTCTACACCTTTAACTCCTTAAGTGGCAAAAATGACTAAAAACAACCATCCGCTGCTTTCTCCCTCTCTCTCACATGCTCTCTCATTTTATTTTACACAAATTAGCTTTGGTCCTGGAGGGCAAAATGACAAGAGGTTACTGGGAGACTATGTGTTTAATTAATTGAAAAATGCTCAAATTGCTTTTACAGTTGTTATTGGAGGTGAAAAAATGGAATCCATGTTGCCAGTACTCAGGCGTAATTAGCTCCTGGGGGAGTTGGATATTTAGCATTAGCAATGTTGCTGCACTTAGGACACAAATTTCTATTTTGATAATGAAGGGCCGGGGCTGTCGTTGAGGACAGCTGTAGTTTGAGGGGGTGGGGGTGTTGAGGGTTTAGAGGTCCTGTGCAAAGGAGAGAGACACCCTGTCTGCTCTCTCTCTCTCTCTCTCTCTCTCTCTCTCTCTCTCTCTCTCTCTCTGTATATGTGTCTGTGAAATGGCAGCAAGGGCTCCCAGGGGCCACACATTACCCAAAGTATTTAAGTTTCCAATTAAACCGAGAACCAGCTACCATTGCAACAAGCTTGGAAAGAGCCAATGAGATTGCACACACATCTCAGGGAAGAGGAGGAAAGGACGAAGGATGGGGATTACATAGGAGAAAATCCTTTGTTTATTCAGACTTTAACTTTATTTAGACTACTTTTTTCAGTACGGAGATGGTTGGGAGGGAGAGGAGGCAAGAGGGAGTGTGAAGAGAAAGAGAGAGGGGAGAATACAAGACTTTAATGATCTGCTGTGGAGAATCAGTGTGGAGTCCTTGGAGACTGCTGGGCTAGTTTGAAGCAGCATGGTCTCATTTGGTTTGGACTGAGTGTGGCAGTCCTACTGAGCTCTTATACCATGCTGTCTAAATGCCTGTCTGCTACCGCCTCTAACTGCCTGCCTTGTGTGTGTGTGTGTGTGTGTGTGTGTGTGTGTGTGTGTGTGTGTGTGTGTGTGTGTGTGTGTGTGTGTGTGTGTGTGTGTGTGTGTGTGTATGTGTGGAGACATATGTCATGTGGATTGCATACATGACGTGTGAAAGAATGAGTCTGCTCTGTTAAGTTCCCTTGTTAAACCATAATAATTTCCACCGTAGTCAATTACACATTCCCCATGTGTTTAATAGTCATTTCTCTCTCTCTATCCCTTCTGTTTGGCAGTGCAGAAAGTGCTCATACAATCTTTGCCATTTCATTTTTGTTGTTGTTAGACTAAACTAACAAAATAACTTTTTTCAAAGCATTGTTTCTTTCTCCATTCAGACATGTAACATTACATAATACAAACTAGAATCTACAAAAACAGCAATTTAAATTCTCTTTCCGTTGATTTCAATACAGGCAAAGCAAGAATTACACAATACACTACTAAGCATAAATATGCATAGCAAATACAATTTGAGATCAATTATTTGTTTGAAAAATATTTTTCAGTATAAAAATTATTTTGAATTCAACGAATGAAAAATGCCACTCTTTCTGCTATCTAGGAATTATTATTTATTACTGATATTGTTGCAATGCTTTTGTGTCAGTAGTACTGTGTCTGTGATACCTTAAAATGATTCCTACAGAGGCAGATTACAAGGTTATGGAACTGATGTAGTTTCACTGTAAAATGCTGGTATGTGATTGCTGTGCCTCAATAGGCACGCTGGTGTCTGACACCAGGGTTGCGGTCTTTAACCTTCTTGTTAGAGCGCCCAACTCCCATGCTGACTGTTGCTATATTGCTTGCAGAAGACTGGCCGGTTATGCGTATAATATTTTGTAGTCTTCAGTTTGCCAATTGAGCAGTCTTGCAAAAACTATTTGTGACCAGAAAAGGTTTGATTCTGAAAATAATCAATATTTGGAGACTACTAATAGCTATGTCCTCTCCTTGTGCAGGGAGGAAAGATTCGGCCATCATATGCTTAATTATTGTATTTAAAATAATAATAATAATAATAATAAATAATATAGGAATTATAGGAAAATGGAAATGGAAAAAAAAAAGAGTAATAAAACAGATCACAATCATATAATTGAGGGATATTTCTCCCAGAAGTAAACATTAGCATTATTATTACTTATGTTGTTACGAAACCGGTATGACTTACTTTCTTCTGTGAAACATAACATTTATCTTGTTGATATGAATGTTCATAGTCAAAGCATTTTGGTGACTATTTTGCTCCAGACATCCATCGTATGGAAAAAATAAAACAGTGAGACTGTTCTTAAAATATGTTTTGTGTTCCAAAAGAAGAAAGAAAGTCATACACTTTTGGAATGAGATGAGGGTGAGTAAATAATGAAAGATTTTTCATCTTTATGAACTATCCCTTTAGTGGAGAAAATATAGTTAAATGACTGTCCTTTTATATCCTAGACACCATGCCCATTGTACAGAAAATATGCTAATTGGGGCAATGGGAGAAACTGAGACATGGGGTTATTTAATTTCCCAGGGTGCACTGGGCTTAGCGGAGATGACAGAGAGGCTGAGGCAGTGTAACGGGAGCTTCACTGCAGCAGCCCTGCTCTGGGCTTCCAACCGACAGAGGAGCACCGTGAGAAAGAGACGGAGAGAGAAAGAGAAGGAAAGTAGACCTCTGAGCCACGACTCTTGTTCTGTAAAGCGCACATCATTAAATGATATAATGTTACTGTCAGTTTGTCATGCAATAGTGTCAACGAAAAAACTTTACAAGACTGGTGCCAAAAATTAAGAGATTGAGAGCAAGAGACAAACAGGACCTTGCCAATCATTCATCATTGTCTCACTTCCTCTCTCTCCTCTCTTCACAGACTTGCTCTTTTTGTGTGCGCTACCCAGAATTCCATGTGACATTTGTTGTGTGAAGATTACTCACTGGCCCGTAGCCTAGTGTAGCACAACAGTGATGGTTTTAAAGACACGGAGTTGGAGCTGTCCCAGCCTCGACACCTCACCCACAAACTGTGCCTCCTGTCAACCCCCACGGGCACCTATTGTGGTGAATCAGTGACCGTGCCATTCCTTCTTTCTGCTCTTCACCAACAAATGATAAACTAAGTGGAAAAAAAGACCGAATGGAATGAAGAAGAAAAGAAGATCCAGAGCATGTTGCCTTTTGGCTGGAGTCGTTCAAGACAATGCAAGTGCTGGACCATCATTTTCAAATGCACTGAACAAATGCAGTAGACCAGAGTACTGACAGGATTCATCAAACAAACAATTCATTATTGGATTTCTTTAATGAAAATGAATGTGATGTTTTAATAGAAGAGCAACATAATAATACCTAAATATTTTACAGCTTTGACAGCTCTAGAATTAATAAATAAAATTATACAATACATAAAAAAATAACTGTAACAATTTATATACAGATTATAAAATATATGTATTATATATAGGAATATATATATATATATATAAATCTAATATAGTATAATACTGTAGCTATTTGACCAGAATGTTGTTTTGCAGTATGCAGTAAAATATTTTTCTCCTTGACACAGCAATTAAAAAAACCAAGCACTATCTAACCAAAAATAGGTTTTGTTTGAACAGCTTAGTCTACATCAGACATCAAAAAAATTGACGATTTGCACTGTAATCCAGTGATAAACTCATGTTCAAAGATATGGAAGTAAAATATAGATGTTTAGCGAAAATTTTCAATCACTCTTCAAGCCATATACAAAATAAAAAAAGAAGCAGTCAAGTGAGTTTATCGTTTCTCATCTGGTCTAAATCTGTTGTAAACCTGTGGCTGGCTTGGGTGGTCTTGATCGTTTACAGTAAAGTGAGGTTATTTTGTGTGTGTGTTTGCTGAATAAATGACCAAGCACAGCTGTTTTAGCACTTAGCTAACTTTGTTCTGTGTTTGCATGGGTGCGTATGTGGTTGTGTGTATGTTAACTCTTGACCTGCTCACACTGATCGAATAGTTGGATGGATATTTTGCCTCTGTCTCACATACACATGGATCAAGGCCTTGAATGCAAAGGTCACTAACTTTGAACAGATTTAACATGGGTAAAAAACAATTAAAGATAAGTCTCTCGATGCTCCTAAAAATCACCAAAGCAGCTCTTTCAAGCAACAAATAAGAAATAGAATCGTTCGATTGTAGTGTGATGTTACGGATGCATGTTATTGGTACTTGTATTATGCATTTATTCTTGTTTTGAATTAAGTGTGTGTCTGTTTTTCTTTTTCACTGTTTGTCCTGAGTAGGATCCTTTAATCAGCTGACTGATGGCTCCGCCTGTCTTCATTGGATTGGATGGCACTGATTGCGGCAGGTTTAAAACAATGGCTGAATCCGAAATCGCCCCCTAAACCCTCAATCACTATTCCCTACATTAGTTCACTAATACAGTTCACTTGAAGGAGTGAATGAAGACGAGTGAGTGAATTCGGACAGCCATTGAACATACATCGGCTGTACACTCGTTATTGCGGTGCAATGTGGGATTGGATGAGTGCACTCAATAACATCCACTATGGTTTTGGACACCACTACAAATGGCTGTCCACTCAAATAATGCCCTATTTGAGGGTATAGGGGACGATTTCAGATTCAGACAATATCTTCCGCTCTTCCAAAACGAGCTGCTGTGGCTCCAGGTTGGTCGCACTTCTTCTGTCTCCCCACCAGCCGCCAGACCAACACTGTTATTGTTATATGATCGTTATATATTTTAAGTAGCGTTGGGGTTCTTTGTAGGGGTGACCTGTCCTTTTCTTTTGTGTGATAACCTACTACACTATCAAAAACAGATTAAATTTTTCTTTGATCTCTCAAGGGAATTATTTTTTGATTGACTATTTTTGGCTATTTTAGGCCGTGGGTCACCCTGAAGTCTATACACACACTTGTCTTTTCTTTTGTTTCTCTGAAACTTTATACCTTTTTCAACGTCTTAATAAAATGTTTATCGGCGCTATTTTTGTTTATGTGGATTTCTTTTCTTGGTCTGATGACTGGGCGGTGGAGCCCGGGTTTCATTTTCTTTTTATTTATTGCGACTTTACACTGGATGGTAGTAATAGTGAACACTTGTCATTGTTTGGCAAGGGCATGGCCTGGCAGCGAGGACTGCAGGAGGATGGGCATGTGTATCTGCTGTCTCTGTGTTAAAAACTCAGAGATTGTGTGTGTGTGTGTGTGTGTGTGTGTGTGTGTGTGTGTCACTGCAAGACCAAGTGAGAGAAACAGATGGCTAAAAAGCATATTTGTGTTGAGTAGTTACTTCAGGTGAAAGTGAAACACTTGATGGAAAAGAAATTGTGATCACAAATCTACAGGGTGAGTGACAGACAATAGCTGCTGTAAAATTCTCTCACATCTCAGCTGCTTTGTATTCATGGCTCCTGTCTACTTTGTGACCCTCTCTCTCTTTTTCCACATCCTCTCAACTCTCTCAATCTCTTTCAACCTCTTCAGTGCTTCTCTTTCTTCCTGGAGTTTTTTGCTGTATTTCCCCCCCTCTGTCTAAACTCTCTGATCAGGTGGGTTTGAGAAAGAACCTCACCTGACAACACACTCCGTTCTCCTCTTTACCCAGCCTAACATTTCAGATGTCGTTTTCAGCCTGCTAGTCTGTCTAGCATATCCACACAGTATGATCTCTCTTTTTAGAATTAAACTCAAAGATCCTTGAAAAATGTAAGCATTTGTTTTATAGTCACTGTGATAAGCAGTAACTCTCATCAGCGCTGTATTCTTATCACTGCTTAATTAAGAAAAGACAGTTAATTGAAAATGTTTTTATTATTGTTGTTTTGTCCAAATCAGTCACTCAGCTGACAGTGTTTCGTATGTAAATCGATATGTGCACTAAAAGCATTGTGTGAAAGCTGCAAGCAGGTGTTGTTTGTCACTGTTGGTTTGGTTCTGGCAGATTTAGGCTCTTATCTTCCCGAATCTGTGTCATCTAATTTCTCTGGGAATTGTTTTGACAAAACAGGTTAGCATAAGGTGGGAGATGTCAGACAAAACAAAGACTCTTTCAATTTGTGTGGGTACGTGTGTGCATTTGCGTGTTTGTGTGTCTGTCTCTCCATGGGAAACATGTGTCAGTCATCCGCAAGGTGTTACACTGGATATGACATCATGGCCCTCTAGGGCTTGTGCTGGGAAGACGAGTTGTTTGATTCCGTGTAAAAGAACAGAGTCTGGAGCTAACTGTGAAGATCTGCTTCTATCTCAGCTGTTGTAAATGTCTTGCTAACACAAATACAGCTCACAGGTGCATGTCAAAACAAATGTACAGCCTTTTTGTTCCTGTTTACGGGTCTTGAATAAAGGCACATGAGCTCTGCTGCATCTAATTGGTAATGTTTTTTTATTAGGGTGCATGATTATGCAGATAATTAGGAGTCAGTATGTTTACTTATTACACGATTTTCTGGAATACTCAATTCTGATTGGTCAGTCGTGCCATCCAGTGGCTTGATGCTTAATATTCACCTCTGTCCATGGCATCGCTTTCCGCAGACTCGCTTTCTCTCGTTTCATATTAAAAAAGTAAAATGTAAAAATTTAACGCAACCTGATGCATTTCAGATTTTTAGGTCCTCCCACCTTTTAGTTCCTATTTCTTCAATTGCCCTAAATAACATTACTTTGTTACTTCACTAAATGCCTCGTTCAGCCAATAAATTGATCGAAGTCATATTTTATTTGATCAAGTATAATTTATCAACTCTCAAACCTTTAACATTTCAGCAGTATTGTTCAGTTTGAAGTTCTTTGAAATTAGTTTATTTTATTCAAACTGTGAATAGTTGGGACAACGTGTGAGGGAATTCTGTTGGTTTTATTTAGTTTTTAGTTTTAAATAATTCACACTTAGCATTTGTGAATTAAAAGGTCACAAATTAGTTACTTATGAATGATTAAAAAAGGAAGTAACTGCTATCGATTGTAGTAAATGACAGAGGTCTTCAGTATTAATATTAAGCCTACTATAATATCGTTGCAGTATTTGTCGACATTATAATAGAAAGTACACTAACGTTATATATACACAAGTAAAATTATAAAATAACAATGTTTTAAATAAGCTAATTTTAGATAGGATTCATGTTGCAGCGTTTTTTTTTTTTTTCCTTTTTACATCCATCAATAGATTGCTATTAATTCATTAATTCAGATTTTCTACTTCCTGACTGTCTTCTGATTGGCCAGTTTGAACTGTTCTTGTTGGAGCAGGTCATGTGATTGGCTGTACAGTGTGCTGTGGGTTGGTGAAAGGCTCATGCAGTGTAGACAGGCAGATTGATGTGGGGCGGGTAAAGGCTAAGGGAACAAGACTGCCTGCCTTTGAAGTCCTGCAGGAGGGGAGTAAATTGATATATCAATTTAAGCTGCGGTGCCTATTAGAGGAGCTCCAGTCAGGTTAATGTGATAGCCCTAGCATTACCCTTCCAACCCCTTTCAGCCCTGCCCCAGTGCCCTACTCACAACATACACACACACCAACAGTACCTGCCAACCAGTGGCTGCAACAGGGCGTAAATAAAGCAGAGGAACAGCCGACCATCTTTCTTTTTTTCTGTCTCTCACTGTGGGTGATTTAAAATCCCTGTTGCCTTTCTAAGAGCCCGGTAGGATCAGAGTTAGAGGGGTTCCTTTAAAGTGAGAGACTGTGTAAGGAGTGTTGCAGAAGTTTAGGGTGCTTTCAGTTAGGACCCTTGTGATTTAGCCAAGACATTCCTTACATTTGAACTTTGGAGACCCTCATACTAAATTGTGGCTGATTGAAACAGCTTAGTCTTGGCACACACACACAAGCGCTCCTCATTCCTTGCACATTCACCCTGAGGTGAGACAGGGATCATTCATATTTAACAGCATGCAGACACACATTTACATTAAAAATGCAGAGTGGTGTCTTTTTAATCCAGACACTGCTATATTTATTATTAAACCTTTGTCTTTGGGGTCAGATCACAAGATTTTGGTTGTCCGTCAACATTACTGCTCACTCAATCAGACAGACTGTTCTGTCACACTGCTGTAGATCTAGTTTATTCACCTTGCTTTTTCAAAGTCATACAAATATCTCACACTGATTATTTGATTTCTATTCTCAGGCAAATCTTTGAAGATTAGTAAGTTTCTAGACATGTGATTGAAATTTAAATAAAAGAGACTAAAGACATCTAGAAAGAAATGTAGAATATTTATTTATTTATTTACCACCTAATTCTTTAGCAAATAAAATAAGACCAGAAAGAGACTATAGATTTTTTAAATGTATAAATTTTTTTTTTACTATATATATATATATATATATATCTAAATATTTACAGATTGTTAACCTTCCATTTTTGGCATTTTCAAATTCAATTGATTTAATATAATTTACACAATTTAAAGTAGGTATTAATATCATATCACTGCATGTAAATAACACACATCAGAAGCTTTAAATATTTTGTGTTTGAGATTATATTTAATAAACGATGATTGGCGAAGCAAGTCAGCCATTTTAAAAACTCCTGGCCATCCCATCCAAAAATCTGATTTGTGCTTGCAGGGTGTGACGCATATCATCTGCTTCCTTTTATCCTGCGTGTGCAGACCTGCAGTGGAGGCCTGTGAGAGGACATGGGTTTGATTTAAAAAGTCCATGTGCGGATTCTTTCTGTCTCTGCCTCAAAACATGGACTTCCTGTCCTTTTGATTTAGTTCTTTAAAATAATCTTTTCATTATAATCTATTTATATTAATTTTTTTGAGTGGAGCCACAGTTGTATGTGGATACAAATAAATGTTCTCGGAAAAAGGATCTGTTTGCATTGCTGTTGCATTTTGTAATGCGCTACAGACACAGATTTGTGGTATTTTGGGAATTGTGGCCCTCATGTCTTTAACCTTCAAAATGCACCTCTTGATTAGTTTATTGTGCTGTTTCTCTGGATTTATTCTTGATGTTTGAATGCAGCTGAATATACTCTCAAATGTTTGTCCTGGTAATTTTCATCTATATGTGAATTATTTACTTGACTTTTCCTCTTTTTGTTAAGATGGCATCACTTAATAATATAAATATAAATAAATGAATGTAAATGTTATTTGTTCACTTAATAGCAGATCACACTGGCTGTGGGTTTGGGAAAATGTAACAGACACAAAGACGCTCTTCGAGGCCAGTTCTTGGTGGCGAGGGGCTCTTTGATGGGTCCGCTTCGGTGTGCACTGGAGCCTTTCGCATATATATGGAATTTTTGAATATCTAAACCATTATTTAGCATCTAAATCAGTTCTGCCTGTCTGACTGATGGACAATTTGAGCGTGACCCACGTCTCCTTGTGTGTGACCTATACTGTCCACATTCTTGTGTACGGTTTTGGATGTTTGGGCTCTTTTCTCTGACACACTCTTACCATTTTAACACGTTTTTTTTTTGGGGGTGGGAGCATTCATGAAATATGTATGCATGGATGGATGATGGCTTTTACATAGCTATATGTACAATTACTGGAGTGATCCTGCAATGCTTATTGCTTAGCTTTGTCATGAAGCCACTGAATTCATGCTTATATTCGCAGTTTTCTTTTATTTTTATTTTGTCTGTTAATAATGAATTGAATATATGTCAATATAATGGACTTTAAATGCATTCACATTAATAAATGCACATTTGCAAGTAAATCAGTCTTAATAGACCATATCATAATATCATAGCATCTTCATGCATTCAGATGATTAATATTATGATGTGATTGTGATCAATATATACCTGAGGGTCGGATGGCATGCAGGATCTGTGGAGAATCCTACACTAACTCTTTTCTCTGGAGCTCTGCATGCAAACACAAGGATTTTCTATTAGTATGCATCTTTATTACTGTGTAAATTGATTCATTGTCTCTCTCTTTCCCTTTCTTCCTCACCTGTAGAGAACACACTGAGCCCCAGAGCTGTTTAACACCAAGACTCAAGATTTAAGCTTGTGGCGGTGCACTTGGGAGCACTAGATGAGTATTTAATTTTCAGACTGTATGTGTGAGCCAAGAGAAGAGCGAGTTTGATGGACTCCATTACTCAGTAAGAGTTTGCATGTTTGTGTGTGCATGCATGAAGGTGTTTGTGTGTGAGATATAGACTCCATTACCCATGAACCTGCATGTTTACTCAGCCGTACTGCTGTTAAATACATTCCTTCAGTTTCCATCACCTGCTCCACCTGCTCAATACTTCTGTGCAAACACACACACACACTCACACACACACACATGCACGCACACACACACGCGTATGCGTACATAATCTGCAGCACACTGAAATTGGCTGCACAGATGGAATGTACAGTGATTCTGATAGCATGACCAGACTTAACACCACACACATATACAAAGGTGTGAAAATCTGGATGTAATATAGTGCTAGATAAGACTTAAATGCATCTGAATGTAATTTGTTTTATTATATATAATTTATTTTTATTTATCTATTTATTTTCCTCATTCTTTGCAGACATATTCAGGTTGAGGTCATTTTCCCTTGCCCACTTTAAGTCAACAGTAAGAAATATTTGACATGTTAGATGAAAGAAACGATGTGCACTTCATACTGTGGCTTTTGCACTCTGCTTACACAGCGTCAAAGGGCAGCGTTTGTGTTTTGTGTCCATAACCTCTGTTTGACTGCTGATACACATAAATATCACCTGATGTCTGAGAGCAGTTTTTCTTGTCAAAATGAAAAAATAACAAGTTGGGCTGTGTTTCGTACTCTGTGACTCATTACCCCAGTTAGAGAGACTGGGTGTCAGTATATCACCCTGAGAGCTCCATCACCTGACCTCAAACTAGGACCCCCACATACCTCTGTGTGTGTGAGAGAGAATGTGGTTTATGACCTCTGAGAGGGATCTAAAGACCTCTGAGAGTGTATGTGAGTTATGGTTGGACCCACTGGTTCCTGGTGTGTGTGTGTGTGTGTGTGTGTGTGTGTGTGTGTGTGTGTGTGTGTGTGTGTGTGTGTGTGTGTGTGTGTGTGTGTGTGTGTGCAAGTGCAAATGAGTTATGGCAGGGTCCAGTGGCTGCTCTGATGAAGGGGGCGTCCAAATTTATGGTTGTGCCAAGTTCACTACGTTGACTTGGATACAGAGCAGACCACTAACTAGAGAGAGAGACTGACACCCCTCCAGTTACACTCTTGTGTGTGTGTGTTTTATGTGTCATCTATTTCCTGATATGACAGAATGGGAGAAACTGAGAAACTCATTTATTATATATTTCACGTATTAAAACTTTTTGGGTAAAAAAAAAAAAAAAGGAATTAACATTTTTTTAAATAAATTTGAAATTAGATTTAAAATGTATTCAATATTGCTATATTATTTATTTATTCATTTGATCTAATTATTTAGCTCTTTTTATGGGGATTGTCATGTTACTCTTGTGTTTCAGCACTCCTGCAGCAGTCTGTAATGATGTTTTCTATTTCTGTTTCAGAGCCATTCTCACATAGACATGGACCACTAATGGGCATATCTATATTGGGATGTTTTGTATTGGACTACCAAAGTATGTACGTGAGTGTGTGTGTGTGTGTGTGTGTGTGTGTGCTGTTTGTTTGAGGGCTCTTGGGAATAGAGAGTGAGGGAAACAGTGAATAAATAGCACACACAGCTAGCCTCCCTCCTGTGTCTCATCGCTCAGATCTGATTGCAACATAAACATGGCGTCTCAATCCAGACTGCCCTTTCTAAACGATTTTTCACACAGCCAAACAAAGGGCTAGTGAAAGCGTAATGACCTACACATCAAAACACTCGCATGCACAAACACACACACAAGCTGAGCGAGCTCAAAGCGGACCTCCTTGAGAGCTGACACGTTTTACAATGATGGCAAGGCTACACACTCATGAATATACAAGCCCCTATCAATTAATAATGAATTAAACTGGCTTTGTTAGAACCATGAAGGGCTAGTCTGGACCCACACCGAAGAGCCATAAACAAGAAAAGAATAGCTGGTTTGTGCAGTTTATTGCAAGTCACTTTGACTAGATGTAAATGGAGAGATATGAGGAAGCTAGTTAAACCCCCCCAACCCCCAATCACCTGTTGATACCTGCAATGATGACATCACACCGGACCCTTCCAGGGCGGCACCTTTATCGGTTAGGAGACATCTGGTAACTCAATGGTAGGGATTTTTGGATGAGTCCAGGCTGCTCTACATTAGAAGCTAAAAATATATCCAGTCTTCTGAAGTTGTGCCACAGGAAGACAGTAAACCCTTTCATTCTTTCCACCCCCTTTTTTTAAACAGTCAACAAATCCGTCATATCTGGAGAACAGGTGGCACTTCCTCTGTGTCCCACAGTGTTGAAACTCAACTTAACATTTCTTAACATCACAGAGATGCTGCTAACGCTCCACGTGCCCTGTGATGTATTTTTAGAAAGGAGAGCTGTGCTTTTCTTGGAAAACTGACTGAAGAGATTTACTAGGATGAGAATGAGGATGACTATGGTCAGATGAGTTAACTATGAAAGCCAAATCTGAGCAGGATCTCTATCTCTATGCCTTTGTTGTTGTCGTTGTTGTTTGTTTTTTTAGAAAGCTAAAAATTCATTATTCAATTAGAAAATTATTAATTATAACAATTAGAGTAATAATAATTAGTAAATTTGAAAATCAATAATAATATATTATAATATAATAATTATTAAATTAGTTTTATTCATTTATTGTTACTGTAAATTCATGTTTTATTATTAATATAATATTAATTATAAGGCTTTTGTCAATTGATGCTGTGAATTCATGTTTTATAATAATTATTATAATTATTAATATACATTAAAAAAAATATTGATATAGTGCCTGTCAGTGACATTTTTATTTTTCTAACCAGTAGATATAAAAGGTCAGCTTTAATGACCTTTAGCTGTTTTAGAAGCTTTGGTGTGTGTGTGTGTGTGTGTGTGTGTGTGTGTGTGTGTGTGTGTGTGTGTGTGTGTGTGTGTGTGTGTGTGTGTGTGTGTGTGTGTGTGTGTGTGTGTGTGCGTGTTTAATGTTTAAGCCTGGTGTCCCTCTCCCCTGTGATTGCAGTAAAAATACCAATTAACCCAAACCAATTAGTGCTGCACTCTTTACTACAGAACGTTACCCCCTCCCGCTCTTACAATCTGTCCAGTCTACTTTCTGTTTGCATGTGGATCAGTGGATGTGTATTTGGGTGCTTTGTAGTAGGTTACTGTTTGTGTGTGTCTGTTTACAATGTTAGATTGTAAGCTAAATTGCCAGCCCAGGATATATATTGTGAGCACCCTGAAATCCTGCTTACGACGCATTTGTGTGCGCACACACATTCAAAATCACTATTACTCTCTCCGACCATTAGTTTCATGTATGTTTGCTTTTCTGTCCCCCCTGGTGGTTAATGCATGGATGCCGTTGAGCGGCTCTGTCTCATGTTTAAAGGTGTGATTAGACCTGATCTCAGATCAGAGGTCTGCGGGAGGAAATGTCCTGCTGCTGTAGGGACTGTGCTGTGTTGTCTTTGGCTTGGCTTCACCCTCCCTCTGGCCCAAACCATCACCTCTCTGCCTCTCTACCACTCCAATTGAAGTACAGTGCTGGCACTATGTAATGCTATTCCTAAAAAAAAAAACAGCAGTATTGCTGTAAATGAATTCCGGATTGTCGTAGCTGAGGATGGATAGATAGGAAAACGTGGGTGGAAAATCCTGTCTTTTCCAGATGAAAGTGGACCTGCGTGTTTCCTGTCTGAACTAATGATAAAAATAGAAAAGAATCAGACCTCTGAAATAAATACTTACTGTAACATAAACATATTACATTACTTATTAATATATTTCATTATATTACGGTCTGCATGTGTATTTCTTTTATATATATATATATATATACAAGAAAAATGAAGATGTTTATTTATAGTTCAGACTACTTTTCCCATCCTTGACTATGATGTATTTCTTTGAAATGCAAACATAATCTGTCCGTGTACATGAGTTTGAGAATTCATGAGTTATCTTTATGGTGATGAAATAACATAGAGCATGCCCACGTCTATCTCATTGCTCTCAACGCTACAATGATAATATACACTGATACATTGTTATCTTGGTAGTTCTATCTCTTTTTTTCATGTCGGCTGTCTTTCAGCAGATTCATGCGTTCTGATAAAAGGCAATACAGAGCACCTGCTTATCCATGGCTTGACTGTTTTATAGTTTTATAGACTGTTAACGATAAAGCTATTTCCATCTAGATAACAGTGCTAATGTTGCTGCCTATATCCTTTCTTTGGAGCTCACATTGTCAACAAGTCAGTGGGCAGAATCTGAATATTCTACAGGACATATAGACAGTATTTCAGTCTGTTTGACCCTCTTGACCAATCTATTTGGTAGTTGTTAATTGTATTTAAACAAGTCGACATACATTCCACCTGTTGTAATGTAAATGATTGTAAATTCACGTTGATTAATTTGAATGCAGTTCAATTTAAATAGTCGTTCGCCAAGAGGAGATGAGAATTTTTTTGAAGTAATGTATTTTGTTATCATTTAAAACATTTAAATCCTTGTAATAAACAAAGCAAAAATGTGTTTATTTAAAAACAATAAAAATCTGTCGAATTGCTCCAATAATGACAAAAGAATATCACAATAGGTTGTCCCTTCACCTCCATCAGTTATCCTTTTCACGAGGGAAGCTGTGATTCGGGTGCAGTGTGTACCCTGTTGTTTCTGTCTGTGTCATGTCATGAATGCTAAAAAGACTAACATGGGGCAAAAGATAAAGAAACAGTAACATGCTCAAATTGTCTGTGATTGATGCCCTGACTGTCTCGCTCACTGTGTGTCTTTGTGACAAAATCAAAACATTTTGCTTTGGGAGCTCACAAACAGGCTGTATCAAGCAGAGAGGTAAATTAGCATCTTTGCTTTTGATTGCTAGCTGGGTAAGTTCACCTCACAGCCATGAGGCTTCAAAACAAAGTACAATTCCAGGCAGTCGTCTGACGTCAAACGCATCTGCTCGCTTGTTTGGAAGAGTGACACACAAGTAGACTGTAATGATTGCCTTGTTTTGTCATTATTTTTTTTCTTCTTCCCTCTCTCTGTCTCTCTCTCTCTCTCTTCTCTCTCTGTCTGTCTTTCTCTCTCACTCACTCACAGAGAGACAGCTTAAACCAGCACTGCGCTTTCAGAACTTAAGGAGTTTTGAAAGTTAAAAGCGCTCTTTTTCTCAGGAGCCAGTGTGATGTTTCCTGCGCAGCTTTGGTGTCGAGACTCCCAGACGATGCTATTATGTGAGCGATGTTAGTATGACTCTGACAGCCTTCTGTACGCATTTGAGGGCTGGAATTGGCAGTTTGTGTGTGCGCAAGCGAGAAAGAGAGAGCGCATCATGCTTCTCTTAAGAAATACACTTTTCCCTCGCACAGTCTTTAAAGAACCTTGTTAAACACAAAAAGCACAGCAGCGAGGCTCATGCAAAAGAGAAGAAAAAAAAAGAAAGAAAAAGGAAACTTTAAAAAAAAAAAATGTTTCTAATCGTGCTTGGCAGGTAGGAGGGTGTCAAATTGAATTTGGAGCGGTGTTTGCAATGGTGTCGTTTAAGTGTTTAAAGTCTGACCTTGAGACATTTTTTTTTTTTTTCTGCCTGAATTGTGTTAGCGCTCCTGCCTCGTTTCTCACAAGGATCCGAATCACAACATTGTTTATTCACTTTGATTTGTCAAAGATGCATGCAGGAATATTGACAAAAGAAATCCAACCCCTCAAACCAGATGTGCTCTTCCGAGAGACTGCTGATGCTTCCTGTGTGCCTTGTGTATCTTCGCTTCTTACCGAAGAGCCTTAAAGGGGTAATTCACCCTAAAACGAAAATTCTGTCACCATTTACTCATTTTGTTCCAAACCTGTATGACTTACTTTCTTTTGTGGAACACAAAAGAAGATATTTTGAAGAATGTTGGGATACAAAACAACATTTGACCACATTGACTTGGACAAAAAACATTGAAACATTCTTCACAATATCTTCCTTTATGTTCCATAGAAGAAAGTCATTTGGAATGACATAAGGGTGAGTATATGATGACATATTTTCTTTATTTTGGGTGAACTGTCTTATGAATTTTTTTAAATAATAGTGCCATGAAAACCCCAAAAAACTGTTTTTTGGTTCCACTGAGAACCTATTAATAAAAGGTTAGTAGTAGAACCATTGTTTTCTTAGTGTGAGTAACATTTTAATAGTCTTTCCATAAAAAAAAATACCAAATGAAAAACTTATTTTTAAGAGTGTTGGAGATATTCTGCTTGCTCTTGAACATGTTTTTAAAATCTTTTTATTATCCTTGCTATCCTTGTCCATATGTTTTACTGGAGACAGAAGTATACAGTATGTCCATGTGCAGACACACATAACTCTACTTGCACAGTTTTTTGGGTTTATAGATGTAATATAATACATATCACGTCCACATGCATAGACACTTCTAAGACAACTCAAAATATGCACATAAATGTAAATACATATGCGTGTGCATGTGCATAGCGTATAAAAATGGCGCGCACATTTTCCGTCTCTCTCTCTGTCTCTGTGATGTGAGTGTGTGTGATGTGAACGTGCACTAAGGTTCCATATGTTTATGTGCAGAGGTCTAGTAGCACTTGATATAAAAGGTAACTGTGACATTTCTAATTTTCCATGCACCAGCCCAGTTCATTTTCTTCCCTGCTGCCTCTTGCATGCAACAGTAAGCCTCTAGGATTGACAATAATTACGCCAGCACGCAAAATGAAGAGCGTAATGTGAACACAGCTTTGCCATAATTGCCTTTTCATTATTTGCTAACAGTGAGCTATTCAGTCAGAAGAAAGAGATTGCACAGTAATTGGCTAACAATAGGAAGCAGGGACACTGTTCAGCAGCACTGGTAATTTTTGTGTTGCCGTGATGCCTTTTTTTTTTAATATAAAAATCTGAAGCATTAAACTGTAATTTAAAACTACAATTTCCAGCCTGAATGAAAATGCTGGTATTACCATGAGCTCCTATTTAGAGTGGAACATCCTATTAGCTGTATTAGCAGTAGAGTTGGTTCGTTTCCATATGCGCTGCCTCCAAACCAAATGGGATTTGGGCGCCTTTGTTTTTGCCTGTCTCATTCAGACTCTTGCAGACGGGAATACCACACAAACACATCACAGAATGCACAGCCTCACTCTCTGTGGTGACGTTTGATGAAATACACATCTGTAATTACAAACTCTGAATAGAAAGAAGGCAGAGGACAGTGAAGAGGTGTGTGCTGCTTCTTCACAGGCTATGCTGCAGGCCAGTGGTTCTCAGACAACAAAAACATAAAACTATGCAAAGCAAAAGAAAAGAAAATATGATCACTCCATTAAATAAAGTGTGCATAGTGTTTTGTGAATTATTGGCTGAATTTCAACCACTAAAATTCAAGAGCCAAGACAAATTCATGAATATTGTTTTATTATTTTTGCCCATGTTGTGTAATATACATTTCAAGGTTTATTTTATTTTATTCCATCCATCCATCCATCCATCCATCCATCCATCAGTGGAGCAGTTTTTATTGTTTTTGATCTGACAGTTGATATTTTTCCATTTATGGATTTAATACATTTATAATTTCTCTTCTCTATTCTCCTTTTTTTTTCTTTTCCCACTTAATAAGCACACATTTAATAAGTGGGGAGGGGTTGAGGGTTGGGGCGGGGGTGGATGTTATCACAAAAAGTGGTCTAGGCACACTTGAACACTGGTCAGCAGCTTAAGCAATATGCAAGAGATGAATTAAAGTAAATCACCCTAATAATGTGAGTACAATAATATCCAAGGAGATATTCACAGGCAAGTGTAATCAGTACTGTACTGTATGTAGGCAGAGCTGAGTGATGATTCAACTCTAATGTTCTATGATCGATTTTATGTTTAAGGTCTCTATGACCTTAGTGGCATATGTATAAAAATAATAATGGCCAATTTAAATTAGCCTGTTAATTCTGACTTAATCAAAATCCAGTATGCAGATATTATTAAAGTTACGCTGGTTGTTATCCAACAAAGACACATTATAAAAAGGTATAATAAAAATAATATTGGTACATATAGTCTAGGGGTCTCTGAGATTTTAAAAATAAATTTTCCATGGAAGACATTTATGAACATCAGTCAGAAGATCAGTTCTCATAAGATTCTGCACAGTCATAAAACACAATCTCAAGTGTGTTTTTGCTGTTAGCTTTGGGGTCTCTGAGACACCACATAGATCGTGAAGGATAAATGCTATAATTCCATTGATAAGCATTTTATAAAAAATGTCCTGCAGCTTTGATTGCCTTTACACTACTGATTAATCTCACTTCTTACATATCATCCAATCCTTACTCCAACCAGCCAACCTCTCCCTCTCTCTCTCTCTCTCTCTCTCTCTCTGTTTGAGGTGTGTGTCTGTGTCATAATTATCTAATACGGTTGCTCTGCTGCTCTCTTATTTAGTAATTAGCTACATCAAACTGATTGGTATGGCTTCCTGAATTCATCCCTTTTAATGTTTAAAGACTGACTTTGTGCTTCAAGGATTTGTTTGTATATATCCTGCGTGTGATGAGAGCTTTTCAAGTAATTGGCTCCTAGGGGACGGCACTTTCTAATAGTTAAAGCATAATTACAGCCTGTATGAAATGTTAAACTGCCCTCGCTGTCTCTCAGACGGGCTTAATTGCGTGCAACAAGTTAGGCAGGCTTTTCATTTTGTACCATCATAAGGATGGACTGAACTTTCATAGAAACACATTGAAATTTTGTCAGGGAGTAAATAGTCTCTCATATGGTAATTTTGTAGGACGCCAAAGCAAAAAGGCTGTGAACTTATTCAAACCAATGCTCATATCTTCCCCTCCTTCGCTGTGTGTGTGTGTGTGTGTGTGTGTGTGTGTGTGTGTGTGTGTGTGTGTGTGTGTGTGTGTGTGTGTGTGTTATGTGGCATATATTTTGGGCATGTTAAAGAATGCAAAGGGAAAAGAAAGATCACACTCACTGGTTCTCTACTTTCTCTGAGCGGCTCTCGGGCTTACAGACTGGCTATTGATGTAGTGTCTAAGTACTTAAACTGAGCAGTTGTTTGTATCATTGTTATTAATTTATTGTGATTAGACATCCATGCAGAGCTCAAAGCATTTAGAGGAGAGTCAGTCTCTTTGAACTGACAATGCTTTGTTCTCTATCCACAGCTCCTGATTGATTTAAATATTATATGCAAGAACAATTGAGAAATTTAATGTAATCCTTAAAAAATATGTTGAATTAATAGGCGAATTATAATTCTCTTGGCTATTCCATTAGCTATTCATTATTCAAAGGAGAAAAAAAAGGCAAATGAACTTAATAGGAAATATCATTTCCTTCTTATTTATTCATAACAGAGGAGAGTGAAATTTAGAGAGCTTTGTGTATGTGCCTTTAGATCCTTTTAATGTTAATATGCAGTATCATTCATTTTTGGTTTCATATTTCTCTCTCAAACTTTTTAAAGCAGTTTCATCTATTTTTTTTTTTCAATGACACAGCTGACAAAATGAACCATCTGATGATAAACATGACAGTCCACCTGTTTTTTCTTTTATAAATACATAAAAGATTAAAAAGTTAAACATTAAAAGTGTACACCACCATTTACAGAACTGTTTAGGTTTTTTTTTTAAATCATACTTACATATTAATGTGTTTTCATAATAATAAAGTGTCACCATTTTCACTTTACATTACATTATAAAAGTTTTGTTCATGCTCTTAATATACTGTACATACCGTTCAGAAGTTTGAGGTCGGTAATTAAAAAAATAGGTTTTTAAAAGTCTCGTACTCAACAAGGGTACATTTATTTGATTAAAAAATGCAGTAATAACAGTAATATTGTGAAATATTGCTACAACTTAAAAGTGTCACTATTTTACTATTTTTTAAAATGCAATTTATTCCTGTGATTCCTGAATTTTCAGCAGCCATTACTGCAGTCTTCAGTTACACACACATTTTTTTTTTATTTATTTTTTTTTTTTTTTAGAAATCATTCTATAATATTCTGATTTGTTGCTTCTTTAAAAAACAGAAAGTTTAAATTTAAATAGAATAATTTGTAACGATGTAAAAGTCTTAACTGTCACTTTTGATCAATTTATGTGTACACATATTAGTTTCATTTACTGACCCTGAACTTTCGAATGGTATATAAGCGACATCAAATCAAATGTTGTTTCTTTAGAGACGTCTATTTGTGCATTCCATCTTACTGTGTCGACTCTTCTGTTCAGGTCTCAGTACACATTGGAAATTAAAAGTTGCTTTAAAGCTGCAGTCCGTAACTTTTTTTGGTTAACAATTATCCAAAATAAATTTTTGAGCAAGTACATAACCAGCCAGTGTTCAAAACTACCTCTTTACCTTAGCCCCATTCACAACGGTAAGCTTATAATAATGTGTTATAATTTGGTGTGGTACTGTTGGTAAAGTGGTACTGGTAGCTTTCTGCAGGAAATTCAAGCATGCCACCGCACGTCTTCGCGTCATTACGTCATGTATACACTGTATACATAAAGAAGAAGTCCTGGGTAGGCTATATCACATGTGAGGATGCTGCAGGTGGCGGATCCTTTATAGCCTTTTCTCACAGCAGCTGGAAAAATTAATCTTATCATTTTGATGGTGGATTATAACCCAGAAAGGACCAAACGACAATCATCAGTGTCAACTGGAGATTTATCCGTAGTCAAAAGCAAAAGATTAGACTGACAGAAATTGTCAAATAATAAATACACATAGTCACGCAATGCTGATGTTGTTAACATTTAACAATTTGAGAACAAAGTATAACAATAATAATAATAATTTGCACGGTTTGATGTGATGTGAGCAATCGTTAGATTTAATCACCATAGCGTGATATATTGTATTGCCTTTTTTCTCAGTTGGTCAGAACAAAAGTGGCAGACATGTTACTTGTTCAGATGACATTTTCCGGTGAAAGTTCTTATTTTGGTCATACTTCCAAGATGTCGAATCTGTGATTCCGAAGTACAGTATTCACACCAGTGGGTGCAGGGACTGACAGCCAGCCACACATACTCCTCAAAACATTAAATTCATCTGTGCTGAGGAGCCGTGCCAATGCACAACCCACGTAAAGATGATGATGCCGCAAATAACTGCAATTGGTTTTGCGTGGTTCAGTGTCGGTAAGGGGGTATAGGGTATTTGGTATTGATATGGTTTTGCATTTTCATTGCATGTCAAAATCAGACAGTATACAGTAGAACAGAACAATACCACCATAAAACGTAAGTGCTGTGTTTACCCAGTTATTGAGAGAGATTGTGTTTGGATTAATTAGATGGAGACTGTGCCTTGGTTCTGCTTTCTGCACTTTGTGTAAAGAACTCCTCAAACAGCTCTGCACTGCTTAGTGCAGGTTCAGTGATGCTATACCTTTCTCAGCTTAACCTCAGATGTTTATCAGGGATAGAGAGAGACAGAAAAGAATGCAATGAAGACTAGACCTTTGTGTAGCTCCTTCATTCAGTCTCTGTGATATATGATCTTAACTCACATTCTGTGAGTGGCCGGGAATTACTGTATACATAATAATAAATAAAAGAATAAAAAACAGAGTGAGTGAAAACATTTATGAATTATATAAATGCCAAGAAAATACAAATCCATAAAGTTCAGTTGCGTATTTGTTTTATTCTTAAATATTATGCTTGTTTTAAATGGTATCCATGTTTGTCCAGATTCTTAATTTCTTCCTCTCTTCCTTCCTGTATTGTGTGTGCAAGCAAATCAACTCAAGCAGGTCTAAAATCTCTGTTCAACAGAGGTGCTGTAAGTATTATCAAAGCTAATATCAGAGAAAATAGATGTACAGCACACTGGTTTACACACACACACACAATGCCAAAATCATTCCCTCGTTAGCTATAATGAGATGTTTTTTTTTTTGCATAGAGCAGTGTTCAAGAAATCCTGCCTGTTGTGTTTTTTGTTTTGTTTTTTAGTGTTTTGAATGTTCATGGACGTTTATGGATGTTTACTGTGGCCTTTGTCTTTCAGATCCAAATTCACCACGATATTCTTCTCTCTAATTTGCTGGTTTGTGAGGTTGTTTTTTCCTATTTTATGTTTATGTTTTTCTCTTTCTCTTTCCATTTCTCTGACAGTCAGCTAATGTTTCAGACTTGTGTTCTGTTAGGTGGGGTTCTCACTTTAATCCTTAATATTTATTATTATAGAATAAAAGTAAAACAAAGTTCAAATTATTCACAGATGATAAGTTCATTGACACTGATGTTCATTGACATATTAACATGAATATGTAACATTACATTAACATATAGCCTATATGAAAAATTAACAAGAATAACATGTAGTGGTGGGAGTTTTATCCATCAAACCCTGTGGCAGAAATCAATGCCTTGTGAACCATATTCCAATATGCTTTATTTCTACACAATTGACCTTTAATAATATTATGGGATTTACACATAACTGTATGTGTGACATTCTGCTAGTATCTGTGAACAGCTGTAACAGTAAAGTGTTAAATGGCATTTTTTTAACCATGTTATCTTCATTTTTATGTTGTTGTTTTTTTTTTTTTTTTTGTTGTTTTGAACTCTGATGTTCTTTCTCAGTTTGAATAAAGTCAAAAATGCTTTGTTTTTAAAGGTGGGGTCAAAAATTTGATGGGAAATGAAAGCCTATAAGATGGCTTGATTCCGATTTAGTTTTCTTGCACGAGTGCAATCCAATTGCAATCACTTCCTTCCTCCTGTGCCCAGGGCATTATTGGGAGACTGAATGCAATTTGAATGACTGCTGCAAGAATCTTCCATTATATCAGATGATAGCCAGGAGCTGTTGATGTATTCACTCTTATGTGTTTACTTATTTGTCTAGTTTAAGTGTGTGTTGGCTGGAGTGTGTATGTGTTGTAGTGACAGTGGTTTAGAGCATCAGCGGTTTCCCTCGCTAAACCAGTGTGGTTTGGGCCGTGCTGCAACTGCATACCTAATAAGTTTTACTGCTGAGGTCTGCCAGCGGCTGCGTCCCCCAAACGAGAGCTGACACACACACATTGAAATCCCATCTGCTTTGAATGATGGAAGAGGGCAGTCTTTTTAAAGGTGCTCCACTGCCCCCCAGTAGTCTGGCTCTAAAGGTGACACCTCAACACCTTTGTCTCCTAATCATCTCTGGCCCTCTGACCTCAGTATGAGGGGAGCCATATCTGTGTATGAGTGAGCACCAGGGCTGCAAAGGACATGTTTGAAAAAAAAGACAACAAGACCACATTGTAAAGGGAACTGCACTCTTGATTTCATTTTATATATATAATATTTTATATATATATAATATATATATTAATCATAAAGAATGATGATGGTTATCAACCTTTGTTCTCTCTTCCTCACTTGCATACTGCATGATTCTGTCACTTCAGATGAAGGCATGTGGGTAAATGACTAATAAACATGCTGAGATCTTGAATTTCTTGTTTGTAGAAATATTATTTTTGTTGATTTCATACTTTTGTGAACAACATTTGTACCTTATTAAACTACAGCATATTGATTTAATAGTGCTAAAATTGTCAAGTTGTGTTCAAAGTAAACAAATATTTGAACATTAATTATCAAGGTTTTCTTTGAGTTCCAACTTAATTTTTCTTCCATTTGATTTTTAAAACTTCATGAAGGTTTATGGTTTCCTGCTGGGGTTTTTCTGCATATGCTGTAAAATAATAATAATAATCTTCATTTTTACAAATAACAGAAAAAAAAACATATTTACAGAACAACCTGTATATTTAACTATTTAAAACTGTAATAAAAAAAAGAAAAAAAGAAATACATTTTAAACCTGTAAATCCAACAGCCCTTTTCTGCTGATTTAGCAAGGCCATACTGCTAATAGAATGGTACATTTAATAGTATTTTACTTTAAAAATACACAAAATGTAAGGGTAAATATAGTTTTTATAGTACGGGAACTTTTTGTTTACCAACTTTTACAGTTAAAATTAAATTTTAAAACAAATGCTTCAGTTAATTTTTATGAGGTAAAATATATGATGACTTATGACCAATACTTGTGCCAGGAATTGTAGCCTTTCTTTTTTTTTAATATATATTTTTCATAATTTTGTAAGAAGTCCTATTATGAATTTTAATAGGAATTGAATTGTTTCACATCGTTATACACACATGAACACAGCCAACTCTATTAGAACTGAATTAAGAATACAAATTTTGCTGTACATTTCATTGAAATTCGCTACCCTGGACAAGGCTCCATCAGTGGAATAATAAACAACGTACCTCTTGATTGGACAGCGAGTGTGGAAACAGGCATGGTCAACTGAAAAGATAAACTGGACGTCTAGGGTGAAGCTTGTCAATGTCAAAAGCTGTTAGAACAGCACAGACCAGTATTAGACTCTGATGATAGAGCCCTGTTACTCCGTGGCGCTATCACATTTCGGAACATGAGAAAAATAACATTTTAGCAAGGGGGTCAGGTGGAGAAATGGCACCTCTAAATGAGGGTTAAGGCCCTATCATTGTCTGTTATAACGCAGCCTCTCCCTCCTCAAATAATAGAACTGACCTTCGACGGGCTCTGGGCCTGTTAGGGCTCTTGGCGGTGGAGAGAATCCATTCACAGGGGCCGCTCCGAGCAGCACCGCTCCAAATGGCTTTTTCTTCCCCCGCACAATCAGCTGAAACAGCTGCTGAATGAAAACACTGATTACATAAGAAAGGTCCTCTACTGGAGATAAGACATCCACCTGAAGACGAAGGACATCATTCGCTCTGTCTTCATCTCTCCCTTTCTGTCTTTCTTGCTCTGCCTTTTCAGCTCTTATCTCCTTCTTTTTATTCATTCGCACAACCTTTTCTTTCTCTCTGTGACTGAGAACTTGATTTGAAATATGTCAGTTCTGAGACTAGATTAATATGTAAATGTCTGTACATTTTTTAATTATGTAAGATTAACAGAAACTCTGAATAATCCTTCAGGGAGCAGCTTAGAGATTCATGTGAAACACTTATTTCACTGATTCTGCATCCTTCTTTCTTTTCCCCCGCCTTAGACTTGGTTCTTTCTTTTCTTCATTTCCCTTTTTGTTTTTCTTTATCTTATTTTCTTATGCAGGCAATGCAGACCAAGGAAATATTTCTCCAATGTACCATGTTTGGAATTGAACAAAGTACTAAATAAAGAATGACATCCATAATACATTTGAGAATGAAAAATAGAGCCTTATTTCCCTTGTGTGTGTGCAGCATATATGACAGTAAAGAACAGTTCTATTGATCCCGAGTTTCATTAGGTGAAAGCACCTCGCCGTGAAAGAACAACCAAACCTCTATCAGCATTACAGAGCAAAGCACAGACGGGAGACATTTGAAAAATATATTTGCCATTTAAGTAATTATTTAAACGCGCCTCGCAGAATGCAAATGAATTGGCTCCTGCAAGCGGCTAATTTTAATGACTGCAGATCACATCCTATTGCTTGATTGAGTCTGAGTGGAATGGCAGACTGAACACACACACAGTTGTACAGGCAGTGTTAACAGGGACAGTCTGAGCAAAAAGGAGGTGCTTCTTTCCTGAGTGATATTATTGCAATGGAGTGTACAACACGGCGCCACTTTGTGGTGTGGAGGAAAAGTGCTGTGGAGCCCTTGCTTTTAGAGGCACAAAAGCCTGTTGGGATTTAGCAGACTCAAATAGATATGAAATTTATAGTAATAGCAGCATTGGTTGTAATTTAATAAACATTTTAGAATTCCTTAAATATTATTTTCCTAGCTAAATAGCATACAATATTTTAATAACCTTTGTAGTAAATCTGAATAAGTACACTATTTAACAAATGAGGCACTCTTTGTTATAGCCCATAGAGAATAGATGATACAGTCTTAACAAGCTTTCCAAGTTAGGAGCTAGCAGAGGGGGGCAGACATCCTCTTCCTAATGTAGTTAGGAAATAATTTTGCTTATGTGCATGAAATAAGTCTTATATTATTATTGGCAAAATGGGAAGTTGTAGAAGTTTTGGCGAGCCACGATTAAGCGGATATATTACCGTCACAATCTTGCAAGACTTATTCAAGCACCCTTTTCCTGCCGTGAAGTGTTCTGGAGATAAGAGGAGGATGCCAGGTCTCATCAATGGAAACACTTATCTGAAGAGGAAGAGGGAGTGAGATTGAGCTTCAATCCACGATTGTGTATTATCTTAAACGCTTTGAGGTATTTTCTATAAGAGCAACTCGACTGCTTAGGAATGCTTTTTATGTTTTGCCTGGGAGCTTCTCTGAGTTTCAGGCGAAAACAAACGTGTGCAGATTAAAAAATTAAATGATTTTTTACCGGTGACCTGATTTTCTAATCTACAAACAATACTCCCTTCCTTAAAAAAAAATAAATAAAAAAAAATCATGTGACACAAGTTTCTGATTTGTTCCTATAAATACAATAGCTAAAGTAAGCCATCTCATGGAGAAGTCTATGCCTATTCCAACAATATGCTCTTTTCACACAAGCTTAACTTTTGCCCTCTTTTCTCTTGTTGGAAAATGATCTGGAGGTGTAATCTTAAGCAGTCCTACAGATTAGGACGTGAACGAGTTAGTGAAACTCTCGCAGAACTTATTTAGTCTGATTTGTTTATCTCGGAAGTGAAGCAAAATTTTCCAGATAAGCATTCCCTGTCGGAATCCGCTTAATTCATTGTAAAAGCATAAAGAATGGGAAGTGTTTTTAATGCCGGGACAAACCGACTGCAGGGTGCAGATCACACACTACCTGAGCCACAGAGATTACACTATTGTGCAGAGGGAATGTTATCACAGGCATGCCAAGCGCATACTCCCTGTGTAACATGTGAACAGGACACTTGGAAATGTTTAAGGAATACAGTTTGCTCATAGGATTTATCTATTTCATGTCCTTTTAGACTCAAATCAAAAGGTGACCCAATATCACTGATATATTCGGATGTACCCCCATCGCTGATCTCATGTATGTGTGTGTATTCCTCTCCTCAACAGGGACATATCACATCGGAGCCTCTGTAGAGAATGTAAATGCAATAAACGTGAATCCAATAAAACGCACACAAAACATAATGGCAATGTGTGATTCATTGAACACAGAGCCAGTGTGGCTGGGGTTAGACCACCACTCGACAGTGCTGGCTTAAACCATCACATAAACATCAGTATTCCTCAAAACCGGAGAACTGAGAATGTGGGAAACCACTACTGCATGCTAGGGATTTAGCTTGGGCTTAGAGGCGTAAACGCTGGAAATATGTCACTCTAATGATATCAGACTCTAAAAGAGAAGAAGAGCTTGACTTTGAACAATGAAACCTTAAAGGGGTAGTTTTGGGATGGCATGAAGGTGCAAAGTATGTCAGATTATCCCTTTAAGAAAAGTTTACTAAGGCAGTACTTTGTCCTTTCTGAAATGGCATCTCTGTTATATTTTGGAGCATTTAAAAACGTTATTTTTGTCCTGTATTGCTGTGATTATAACATCATTATCGTGGTTGACATTTTAGTGTGGATGCCTGAAGAACGGTGAGGCGATACAACAGAATGCTGTTTCCTGGCTAAGCTGCTGTGTCTGCACTCTGACTGCGTTCCTGCTATTACATAATTAAATTTGGACTTGGATGGTGCTTTTTAAGAGATTATGGCAGCATATGTTGCTTGAAAATGTGCCAGGCACTCAAATACAGAGAGAGAGAGAGAGAGAGAGAGTCAGAGTGAGTTTATTGAAAATCGGAATACACTTTGGTGCCAATAGTTAATGAATTGGTGTTATGATCTCGGGCCAAAGGATGCTGGTGCGCTATAAATTAGAATAAAGTCTGGGTGGGAAAAATAAATAAATCTGCGTATCAAAGTGTCAAAGCCTTATATTGCATATTTATGTAGCTCTGAACAGGCACATTTTGTTCTCACTTTATCTTAGAATGAGAGTGACACCGTGCTGTTGTTGTGTGTGAAAACGCTGCTATCGTACAAGCTTCATCCCATGTTTCTCTGCTCCTCCTCTATCTGCACACATACCCACACATGCACAAATATATTCCAGGGTGTTCCTTCCTTCCCTTTGATACATTGCCCCTGTCATTCCGCAGGCCAAATATATCATCTCTCGCTCCGCTCAAAGCCGTGCGGGGTCCGTTAAGGTTTAAGCGGTTATTCCAGTCATTATTGGCCATTAAATCCAGCACGGGTCGTAAAGGCCCTGCCAGTCCGCTGTCTGCTGTAGAGGTCAGGTGCCCCGCGCTATTTTACGAGCTCTCTCGTGCATCAGAGAGTCCCCGTGAAGTTCCGCACCTCACCACTGCCTCGACGGATAGATAGGCCACAGCCTGCCATCCATTACCCCTGTCAGTGGCTTCGTTTGTCAGCTGTTATAGCTCTCCGGCTCTCCAGCTCTCCACCCGGCCCTGATGCCTGGTCTGATTTAAACCTCGCTATCATGCGAAGTGACTCGTGTCTCTGTCGCTCTCATTACGCTGAGCCTAGCTATGACAATGCGGACGGTTAGTGTCTCTTTCTCTTGCCTTCCGTCACATTTACAGAGTGTTTCTAGAAATTGTCCTTTTTTACAATCCCTGTGAGTGAGCGAGTAATTTCAGAGGTCTCTGTTGTGTCCTCTTGCTGAGGCAGGGGAAAAATAATTGAGTTTATCTTCGGGTTTAAAGGGAGACTGACACACTGGCTTTTATTTGACTTTTTTAAAGAGATCTGCTCTTATGGGAGGTATTAAAGTCTCTGATTCCGGTCGTTAGACACCGCCACAAGGGTGATTACTTAAAGCTGATAGGAACCAGATTATTACTTCACTTACACTGATATACAGCCATACACACAGGACAAATTCACATTTTATGAAGCTGCACTGGAATTCGTCTCTGATGAAAATTGCTTTTATCTGAGCGAGGGAAAGAATGAAAGGATGACACAGTGGTCTGTGTGCAGCAATCCCCTCTGTCTCTGGCTCTCACTTTCTTTCTTACCATCTCTCTTGCTTCTCTCCTTCAAAAGTAAAATTCATTTTCCAGGCAATTATTTAGGTCTTACTTTTAAGGGGCTTCTTTGTCCACTGAAGTTCTAATGTTTTATTTTTCTTTGCAGGAAATGTTCAGTTAAGTGGCATATATACTACCTTTCAGAAGTTTCGTGTCAGTAAGTTTATGTTTTTAAATTATGCAAAAAAGCATGTTGATCAAAGGTGAAAAAAAAAAATATAAAAAAATGTTTAAAAAAAAATACACTGAAGACTGGAGTAATGATGCTGAAAATTCAGATTTGCCATCAATAAATTACACAAATAAATTATATTTTAAAATGTATTGAAATATAGAATTGGTTAATATTTTATAATATTACTGTATTATTTTGTATTATTGATCAATAAATGCAGCATTAGTGAGCATAGTCTTTCAAAACCAACCTGAAACATTAAAACAATAGTATATATATGAAAAGACAAAAGGAAAGCACTTATTGTGGTAGCCTATGTGCTGGACTCATTACAGTTTCATTACGGACAGTCAAATATTACTTCAGTATGTCTCTCATACATTTTTCCCCTTAATGGACACAAAATAAAGACATAATACAAGTTTTAGTAAAAATATTTACTGTTGTCAGAAAGAAACATACAGTGTTTTCTGATGTTTTCAGCAGTGAATCATACATTCCGTATTCTGTGAGGTCTGTATGAAACTGTTTAGTTTAAAAAGATTTTGCAGTAAATAAAGTGGTTATGTAACAATTTGATTCCTGTCAGACACAGCATCAGAGCAATGCCGTTTAGGCCCGACGCATGGCCTGATGCTAAAAACAGTATGTGTAAGTGACATTTGTGTGTGTGTGTGTGTGTACAGGCACAACTCACATGGCAGGAAACTGTCCTTGTGTGCTTTCGCTTTGCCCTCTTCCCTTAATTTGCCTGCTGAGGAGCATCACGGCGGCAACACGGTGATGACATCACGCAGCTGGCTGCGTTTGATGTGTCAGTCCTGAAGGAACCACTTATAGCAATTAGGATATCCTTGAACAAGCGTTTGTGAAACATTGGCTGGTTTTTGGCATTTGCCTCCTGTTTCTGCCTGCTAACTAGCGGGGTTTGATCTGTGATAATTACCCTCCCACCAGCTTCTTCACTCTGACAGTCCTCTTCCCCTGAGAACCCTACGCGCCCAGGCTACTCACTGATTGCATCAAAGTGACAGAAATTGCAACATCAAAAATAATAACTGATATTCCTCTGGCTTTGCCAGCCTTTGAATATTTCCTTTTAAATGCTTTCTAATTTGTGTCTCACACACCACGGTTGTGTGTATGGGAAGCTTAAAGCAAATAAAAGCAGCGATAGGGCATTCATTATTGAACTACTATTTACATATGGCACACTATTCTGTCTGAACTCACATGAAATGGAGATTTTCTGAGGCATTTCTTCCTCTCAACATCACCACTCGGAGTCGTGCACTCTCTTTATCGCTCCGTCTTTCGTCTTTTTGTCATCTCTGTCTTTGTAGAGTCTGTTTCCCTCCCTGTGTCGCGCACTCAAAAAGAGTTTCTAGGTGGAGATGCGTTTGACTGGTAGGGTGGATGATCAGCGCCATTTGACTGAGATACGCAAACGAGATATAATGAGGAATCTGTATGTAAACGGAGACAAAACGGGGAAAGGATGTTGTTTTTCCTCTGACAGAAGATAAGAATTCTGACCCACATAGACCAGCTCTGCACGCTCGAATTAACAAAACTTTGCGAAGGTGACCACAAGACAGAAGCCATTAGCATTCACCTGCTGAAGCATACACATATTCTCATCCTCCAACATCTTGTCCTATGTTGACCTTGCATGAGGATACATTAATAGCATTTATAATATATAATATCTGTCTTGTTCACATCGTGTTCTCGCTACCGGGGAGTCAGTAAGGCTCTCGGCTGTAATTACCGTTCGTAGGAAGTATAATTTGCAATGTCTCACATGCATGGCTGTCTCAACACAGATCATTTGCATTAGACAGTGCAGAACCCCAGGTAGGGCTCTGTGCGAACAGTACCGGCTTGAGATTAAAAAGGACAAGTGTGTGTTCAGACAGCCAATTGAGAGCGACAGTCAGCCAAGGTTTCACCAGGATGAGTGTAAAATCATCAGCGGTGCCACGGGCGGCCGGTGAGCCTCTTTAGCGGAATGAATTAAGAGTGTGTGTAGAACAGAGCTGGTTTCAGCGTTGACAAATGCTGATTTCCCTTGAGGTGCCTGAAAAGATCTGACCTAGTCAGTGTTTAAAACCATACAAAGAAGATGATAAATGTGGTACTAATGAGACTTCACAATTTCTCGTTCCGCTTTGCTTTGCTCATTTTGTTTTCTCTCCTTTTCTCTTTCCCCTCGCTCTCTCCATCTAGGTTTGTGATCTTAGAGAGAGCGAGAGAGGGAGAGGGAGAGAGAAAGCATATCCTTTACATGCTGAGTAGATTATAGGGAAATTAAAATCAAACACACAATCTCATTGTTCTGCAAAGTCGGCTGCTCTAAAACCTCCGTAATCTAAAATCCTGCATCCAAAATCCACCCTGTCAGCATTTATAGATATTATACTGATCCGAATTTTCTTTGCTTTCATTCCTTGTGTCTTTTGTTCTCTCACTTATAGGAGAGCAGCAAGCATTTTCTGATATGTGCAGCGCTTTGAAAGCTGTTTAACACTGATTGGAGCCCTTCCTGCTCTTCGCCAGAGAGAATACCTCTTCAGGTGCCAGTGTCGAGCATCTCTGATACACGCTGCGCCTCCTCCGTGCTACGAGACCCTCCCCTGATCAATCAAGGTTGACAGAGAAGGCCTTTGTGCGACGCTCTGAGGAACAGATGTCTGCCTGCGAGAGCGGTTCACCTGGAGCCGCGCTGGATTACCCGTGGCCTCGCTTTGATGGATTAGCATGTACGGAAATTGCCCGATTATTGATATGAAAATATTTGCAAACGAGGGGAAACTGGTGATGTGAGGGGTGGGGGGTGAGGAGTGCGACGCTAAGAGAGCTTATCAGCCTTTCTTCCAACCTTGTCCCTTGCTTCCTACAGAAAGGGGAAAAAAGAAGAGGGGTAGAAAAGACAGATGAGGGCACGGGGATGAGAAAGAGAGATGGTGTGTGTCAGCGTGGCAGTATTCAGCTGCCCTTCATGAAATATTGTTCACCATTATATTAACAGAGCTGAGTGGAGAGAGATAAGAGAGCTTCTGAAATAGTAAGCAGAATGTCCTGAGGAGATATTTCAATCTTTATTCTCTGTCGCTCTCTCTCTTTTTTCTCCCTCTCACCCCATCTTTTTCTTTCATTTAGGGCAACGGGTGAATGTGAAATGTGCCGAGACCTTTATAAATGAAGACAGGGCTAGAGAAATGATGACATCATCAACTCCCACATAATTGCTTGATTTGTCAGTCTGTAAAAAGAGAGTATCTGTACTTTTGGCAGGGTGGGATGCGGGGTTGGGGGGTCAAGCTGTGTGTGTGTGTGTGTGTGTGTGTGTGTGTGTGAGAGAGAGAGAGAGAGGTGGTGGGTCTTCAGAATCACCAGCCACACAACCTCTCCTCGCTTCCATTACATCTTCTTAACTAGCCAGAGAAAGGGCTGAGGGTTTGCCCACCTGCAAAACAATTGTGTTGATTATGTGCAATTATACAGCGTGCATCAAGGCGTACTAATTTATATAACTGAAATGACACATTTGGGAGTGAGCTCAACCAGAGAAATGCTTTTACCTTTTAACAGTTTGACCTCATGGAGAGGTAATACTATGACACACCACACTGTGTTGGAGGTGGTGGAGAGAGGGAGATATGAAAGAAAGAAAGTTTTTATGGTAGACTTGAAAAGAGTATATTTAAAGAAGCTATTGCAATTATGAAATGAACTATATTGCAACCGTACCTGTAAAAGTTTGGAAACGTATGATCTTATGCTCTCTTATGCTCACAAAGTCTGCATTTATTTAATCAAAAATACAGTAATAACAGTACAATTGTGAAATATTATTACAAATTAAAATAACTATTTTCTATTTGAATGTATATATATATAAATCTTTTCTTTTTAGAAATCATTTTAATATGCTGATTAGGTGCTCAGATTTTCTTATTATGTTGAAAACAGTTGTGCTGCTTAACATTTTTTTGTGGAAATGGTGATACTTTTTTTCTATTCTTTGATGAATAGAAAGTTCAATTAACAGTATTTATTACATTACCCATATTCAATTTATTAAATTACATACTTATAAGTATGTGTATATATAATACACAAAGAACAGAGTTCATCTGCACTTAGGTCAATGAATAAGGTGGACGATATTAGGTGGCTATTATCTGTGTGCTGAACAACAATTATCAGCATACATAACCATCAAACCAAAAAAAATCCTCTCACAGGCCACCATTAAATCTAAATGTCTGTAGGCCTATGTTGTTAGGGTTGCTCTTATCAACCAACTAGATGCTGATTTCCAGATGAGGGACTAGACTCTTACCCAGACTCAATCCTCACACACACACACACACACACACACACACACACACACACACACACACACACACACACACACACACACACACACACACACACACACACACACACACACACACACACACACACACACACACACACACATCTCAGAGCCATCCACAGGTTAATGAAAACAGCGTGTGTGCAGCGTGAACTCCTAAGTCAGGGTGACAAACACTGGTAACGCAAAAAGCGTGTGTTTTACAATTTCCCCTTTCTCGTAAAGGTCTGCTCGTAAAACTGAGAATTTACGCCCTTCATTAGAGCTAATACAATGCACATAACTCTAATGCACAACAATTGGGATAGCCATAAAGTAACTGCTTTATACCTCCTCAAAACTCTGACTCCTCGGTGACCCTCGGCTGGCCACAGTCAGGGCAGATAGATTTACAGCGAGCCACTATTCTGCCTGATAGACCTCTGCCTTTTTAGGGAATTAGAAGTGCCAAAATGTAAAATGATTTAGATATTTATTTTGTGTACTCTTGTCAAAAAAATATAAGTCTCCGAAGCACTATTTACAATTTGCAACTCAAGATATTTTGCAGAGGACACAGGTTTGATTTATGGCTAAGCTCAGTTTTATAACCAGACACAAGGTTAAAAAGAAAGGCTGTTTTTATTTCAGCTGTAACTAGTCCGAAACTCCACTTCAGCTGAAATATTGAGTGTGAGTTATATTAAGGTTCAAGTCATGAGTCAGTTACTTCATCAGTTACTTCTCTCGGCCCTTCCTCCCCTAATAATTATGGGTAACTTTAGTCCTGGACAGAGCTTGGACTTTTTAAAACATTTCCTGGTGTCACTCCACTTCAGTGTAATTGATAAACCATATGAACTGTCATACATTCATATGTTTCAGCCCAACCTTGTCCTGACATTTGGCCTCTTCTGGTTTCTTTCATGGTATGTCAGTGTCCTACTGTTGAACACAAAATCTTTTTTTACTACCACTCATAATGACGTATATAACCTTGAAGGCTGGTGAGAATAACTGTTTCCAGGTCTCTGAAGGCCCTATACCCTTCTGCACATAAGAAGTGCAAATGAGTTTGGTGTACTAAAGCCCTGGATAATGTAGATGATCCCGTGAGTCCACATAGTGTGTATATTCTGTGACTTTAAGAGAGGAACAGGGGGAAAGAGAAAACGAGGCTGTATGCTATCAATGTCAGGTTGTGAAATTTAATGTGAGGGAACTTTGGCCAGGAAAATAATTTGGTGTAATGGCCGGGTGGAGAGGAAGGCACAAACATCTCACTTTGTATTTGCAGCACAGTTTGACATCATTGTTGCATTTATAGCATTTGGTATTTGTGCACGTCAGGATGTAGGTGTGTGTTCATGCTCACAAACCACAATCGTCACGTCACGCTCGACACATTTCCCGTGATCTTTCATGTTGACGCCGAGAAAGTTGCACAGAGGGCATCGGAACATGTCATTGGTTTGCGTAAAGGTATGCATGATTCTTTTGTTTGACATTTTATTCCTATTTGAAGTTCAAACTCTTTTACGACCTTGTGCTGGGAAACAGGCCGTTCCACACAGTCAATCTATCTTTAGTGTTGTTTTTGAAGGGATCAGCTCTATAAAGACACCTTTCCCTTACTATTCTCATCCATGTGTGTTTCCATTTCAGAAAGGGTATTTGTGTCCATCGTAACAAACAGGGAGTATCCCCACCTACCTGAGGGGTGTAGCAGGGATCGTGGGTCGGTCAGTTCCTCTCAGCTCCCCCTTTTAGAGCTCCAGATCTCCCACAGCTCCTCACAGAGGTAAAGAGTATTTATGTTGTAAATGATAGCTTGTATAAGCCAAAAATGAGAGAATTTTATTATGTGAGTGTGTGAGAATTGTTTTAAATGTGAGAATGTGCAATGAATGAGATATAAAGATAGTGAGAGAGAAAAAAAGAGAAAAGGGGTGGTAATGCTGTAATGCTGTATGTTTGGTATTATTATTTTTTTAGCAGCATATCAAAAACAGATACACTGTCAGGTTTGGGATATTGATCAAATAAAATCAAATAAAAAAATGTTAGATAGAAACACCAAGGCACAAATAAAATGATCAGAATGCACAAAAAAATTTAAATAAATCCACAGCTTAAATTGAACTTGTTTTGTTTGTGAGTCTATTTGTGAGTGTATCTATCAATTTCTGTGTCCACATACTTACATTTGTGCTTATTTGTGCGTGTGTGTATGTGTGTGTACACTCTATGTGTGGCACATGGCTGGTTAAACAGATACAGAAACAGAAGCTTGTTTCCTAATTAAAGTGAACTGATAAAGGCAGTAACCCAGTATAGCATGCCAGGCAGTGCCAGCCTGCTCTGCGCCTACTGATAGCGCTTTAGAGATGAAAGCTCTGTTAAAGACTGTTTAATGTCCCTCTCAAAGACCTGCTTTAGAAAATCCCCTCAGATCACACCATAGAGAACTTTTAATGGGTTCAGGATATTCAGTTCAGGGTCCCAGGAGGAGCAGAGGGAGTCTAAACTACCAGGCTTCATTAGTTTGGTAAAATAAGGACTTGATATGCATAATGTGCAGTGTCTTTATGAAAGTAAACTCTTTTAAAATATTGTCAGACTGATTTTTGTCATCTGCAACCACTGTGTTTATTCATTGTTGCTTATCTTGGGGATGTACCTGTCGGAATGAAACAAAAAGTCTATTTTCTAAATGCATTGATCTTATATTGTGAATTATTCATCCATGCATTTATTTATTTATTGAGCTTGTAATTTGATTTTTTTTTTTTTAAATCATAATAATAATAAAAAAAAAAAAATCATAATCATCTGGTGAAACCTGAAATCTTCTCTCTGGTGGCGTATGCCAGACTTCTCCAATCATTTTGTCCAATCATCATGTTGATTCCAAGCTCACATTCAGATCTGCCTCCATCCAATCAACAACCAACGGATAGAACTAAGACCTGCCTTTTTTTTTTTTTTTTTTTTTTTTTTTTTTTTGTACATTACAATATGGAAGAAAAGATCTGTTGCTACTTCTATTACGTCGCAACTTTAGACTGTTATCATGTTAATAACTAAAAATTGCCAATATTACAATTCTATATTGTCTAAGTAAATGAAAAGTACTGCAAAATCAATAGTTTTAAATACACTAGTATTTACAAGTGAATTTAACCATAACATTATAATGTACAGGATATGGATATGGATATTCATGAGATTTGCTATATAAGTCTAAAATTGTTGGTATAATCTAAATGTAAAAATAGGTGTAAATGATCATGAGCAATTAAATACACAATATACAGTATATATACAGTAATGTGTAGAATGTTTAGTCTTCATATTCATATTCACAAAACATCATTGTATTGTTTAATATTGTGAGCAATGGAAGTTATTCCATTTGTTATTTAAGAGCAACACATTATGATGTCTGTGTACGCTCAGGTCTAGATGTCTCTATGTCAGCGATAACAAAATAAACCTCTTAATGCCACACAGCCGGACCACAGCGTCTGACATCACCACATGACCATCAGAGCCATTCATCACTCACACGGTGCAGCTTTGACATGCACAGGGGTCATTGAATGAACCCTAAATGATAACGTCCTTCAAGAAAGAACTGAGAGTTGCTAAGTGTAAAAGCAAACAATTATAGGGTTAGTTAACCCAAAAATAAATGATATCATTTACTCAGCCTTATGTTGATTCAAACCTGTATGACTTTCCTTCTGTGGAACACAAAAGAAAATATTTTGAAGAACACTGGGGTCCAAACCAGCATTCTCCCTTTGACATTTAATTTTAAGAAATTCAACTAAATTAAAGTGCTATTAGTGCTGCTATTATGTTTTTTTGAATATTCCCTTTCATGCAGTGTGTAGCTGTTTATGAATGTAAACATTCTGCAAAGTTGTAAAGTCGAAAGTGCACCATAAATAGTTATTGTTTCCCAAGAGAAAGAATAGAATCGTCCAAATGAGTCGTTTTTATTCGAATTCGACTGTGTGAAAGTTCTTCGTCACTAGAAATGATATTTGCAAAATCTGCCTGCGAACAACTTGTCCCACCCTCAAACACACCATCAACACGGGATTTGCAAAACACTTTCTCTGGAAAGGTGGGTCAGTACTCATTTATTTGCTCTTCAGAATCACAACCTGTAAGTATTATTAATTATTGATGTATATATGTTCTACCGGGTGTTCAAAATACCTAGTTTTGTGTTTTATACTGTGTAAGTTTCCGGCTAACCGGCTAACTTACCTTATTATAGTCTTACTGAAATACTTCTGCTAATCAGATGTGGGCCACTATTACCTAAAATTGTGTCTATTAATGTAGATTGTCTGTTGTTCTCACTACTTTACCCCATCGTTACTGTCTTCACTGTGTGTATGATCGCTGAGCTTTAGGAAGCCTCCGCACGGCTCTGGTGATGGCCGTTTGTTTCCAACGTGCGCTGTAAGTGGTAGACCGATCATAACAGACTGGGTCATCTGACCAATCAGAGCAGAGTAGCTTGCGGAAAAGAGGGATTTAGAGAGACTGATTCATCCATCGATTAGTTTGAGAATAGACCAGACCCTTTTCACAGACTGTGATGATGAGTTTTAATGGTCATCATGTATGTACATTTATAACACTAATACTTTGTATTATATTACTTTTGCATCAAATTACAAAAAAACAAGTTACCACTGCTGTGAGGGTGTTTCTAATACAGTGTCTATGGGAGTGACGGTAAAATTATTTCTCTTCCGACTGCCGTTATCAATCTCACTCTATTTTTCCCCTCTTTTTGAAAGTTGTGAAATCACTATTGTGGAGTTTTTCTTTTGCTATTTGATCAAATGGGGATACACAAAATATATGTGATGTATTCTCTCATTCACCACTATAAAAGTTAACCCAACTATGACGACTTCTGCTTCTGAGAAACCCGGAAATGTGAAAAGGATCTATCACTGAACAATGTGGTGATGTGCAATGTATATTATGAGAATATGAAAGGTTTTTTGACCTTTGATGCATGCAAACCTGTTGTAGGAGACCTCCAAAACAGGATCAGGAGTACCACTGGCAGGTGAAGTGAATAACTCTGATTGTCTCTTCATCACAGCACCTGTTAGTGGTGGGATATTTTAGGCAGCAAGTAAACATTTTGTCCTCAAAGATGATGTGTTAGAAGCAGGAAAAATGGGCAAGTGTAAGGATTTGAGCGAGTTTGACAAGGGCCAAATTGTGATGGCTAGATGACTGGGTCAGAGCATCTCCAAAACTGCAGCTCTTGTGGTGTTTTCCCGGTCTGCAGTGGTCAGTATCTATCAAAAGTGGTCAAAGGAAGTGACCGGCGACAGGGTCATGGGTGACCAAGGCTCATTGATGCACGTGGGGAGCGAAGGCTGGCCCGTGTGGTCCGTGTGGTCCAACAGACAAGCTACTGTAGCTCAAATTGCTGAAGAAGTTAATGCTGGTTCTGATAGAAAGGTGTCAGAATACACAGTGCACCGCAGTTTGTTGCGTATGGGACTGCATAGCCGCAGACCAGTCAGGGTGTCCATGCTGACCCCTGTCTACCGCCAAAAATGCCAACAGTGTGCACATGAGCATCAGAACTGGACCATAGATCAATGGAAGAAGGTGGCCTGGTCTGATGACTCACGTTTTCTTTTACATCATGTGGATGGCCGGGTCTGTGTCGCTTACCTGGGGAACACATGGCACCAGGATGCACTATGGGAAGAAGGCAAGCCGGCGGAGGCATTGTGATGCTTTGGGCAATGTTCTGCTGGGAAACCTTGGGTCCTGCCATCCATGTGGATGTTACTTTAACACGTAGAAACCTACCTAAGCATTGTTGCAGACCATGTACACCCTTTCACAGAAACTGTATTCCCTGGTGGCTGTGGTCTCTTTCAGCTGGATAGTGCGTCCTGCCACAAAGCAAAAATGGTTCAGGAATGGTTTGAGCACAACAACGAGTTTGAGGTGTTGACTTGGCCATGGAGCCCATGGACCATGGAGCCCCCACCTTGCAACTTACAGGACATAAAGGATCTGCTGCTAACATCTTGGTGCCAGATACCACAGCACACCTTCAGGGGTCTAGAGGAGTCCATGCCTTGATGGGTCAGGGCTGTTTTGGCAGCAAGTGTGGGACCAACACAATATTAGGTCATAATGTTATGCCTGATGGGTGTATATATATATATATATATATATATATATATATATATATATATATATATATATATATATATATATGTATGTGTGTGTGTGTGTGTGTGTGTGTGTGTGTGTGTGTGTGTGTGTGTGTGTGTGTGCTTGTATTCTCTTTTGTGTTCCACAGTAGAAAGTCATACAGATTTGGAATTACATGACGATGACTGTATAAGTTAATTTTGGACGACCTATCCCTAAATACAGATAATGTCCAAAGCGGTACTAACTCATTCAGTGTCAATACTTGTGCAGTGCAATACAGGCCAATTTCACACTCAGTGTGAGAGTGATTAATTCACACTTAAATGATGTCTTTACAGAATGAGAGCAATTCTTTACACTATTCTTTCAATGAATCATGTGTGAGCTCCAGCCACCACTGAAATAATGATGGCATAATAGCAGCTAACGCAGAACGCCAGATTACCTCATATTTATAACTGTCTACCACAGTGCTATAATCTGCTGTGACAGAGAAACATGTGAGGAGCGCAGCAGCGACTCCTTCCATGTAATGCAACAAATGCAAGATTCCCCTGTTGTGCGTGTGCTGTGAATAACTGCGATAATCACGGGACAATGGCTTCATTTATCAAGCTAACCCAGCAGCCTTGTACAGCATGATTAAAGTGCTTTGCATTTTCCAAGCTTATTTTAGATTTTAGGGCAGGAGGAGGAGACAGAAATGTGTATCATGGAAGAGAAGTGGTCAACAAGGGCATAATTAGAAGATCAACTAGATTCACAAGTTTACATCTGTCAGTTTTTGTTTTCATATATATTTTATGTCAGTGGCTGGCATGTTCTCCTATGTCTCAACTATGTTAACATTTTGGTAGTTATTATATTTTTAATTATTATTATTATTTTATTTTATTTTTTTCCCAAAAGGTGACTACTGTTTCCAGATGCTTGCTAAATCAGTGTATTAATGTTTATTACTGTATTCCATCGTCCGCCAACCTTCTGACGAATGACTTCCTCTCATTGTCATGGCGACACAGTTACGCCATTCAGCTAAATGATGATAGTCTCATTCACCTCTCCAAACAATAGCCACACTGGATGTTAAATATAGATTTGATGACTGAAGGTAATTTTTCACATGGAAAATAGTGATGCGAAGCTTCTGACTGTGTGTCTAACCGCGTCTCCCATGTGTATTAGCTCTTACTGTTGTAAACACGGGATATGTGATGGATGGAAATGGAGAGATTGAAAAAGAAAAGAGAGAAAGGGAGGATCAGAGCTTCCCTTCCTGTGGGAGGACAGTCATTGCCCTGAAGGGATGAGTTGGATGGAGGGATAGAAAGAATGGAAGAAGAGTCCCAGTTGGACAAAAAAGAGGTCAGGAAAAAATGGAAACTGATTCCTTCATTGATTATCACAACAGATCCCGCCTTTTCCCATTTTTTTTTTTTTTTTTCTCACACCTTCACTGCATCAGAGAATGGCATTCTATCACTAGAAGAGACACTTCTCTTGTTGTCTCGAGTTTAGGGCCTTCAGGCTCCTTCTGTTCTAATCATCCACAAGGTGTTTGACCTCTGTCTTTATGAACTTGGTGATACAATTTGTGTTTTAAATGTAGTCAATCAACGGCCTAAAAAATGGAACATAGGCTTATTGAACATACAAAGTACTTTCTGTAACTAATTATTACTACACTACATTAAAAATGACATGAAAATTATTAAATATCATATTAACGAATTATATAAAAATTATATAATTATAGTGATATAATTATATATTTTTCATGTACTTGTGAATTATATCTAGCAATATCACAGCACTCTCAGGCTAAATTGTACAGCACTATGGTAACTCGCAGACATCAAATGGAGTGTTAAACAGAATTGACTGCCATTTTCACCTCCATGCATGTTTGCATGCCTTTCTACGGTTTAAGAAAAGCTTTTATAGACTTTAATGACACCTTCAGACCCCGTAAATACAGAAATAGAAGCTGATATACAGTAGTGAGTCATTTGGAGGGTGGGGGATCCATTTCCTCTAACAAGGTTCTTGATTGGTTGAGGTGTTTCATAATCTTCAAACAATGGTTGTGTAATTTGAAATAGTTAAGAGTATGAATGTACGGTATACAAAGGTTTGGTAACAGTATGAGGAACACATATTAACTATTAACTACAACTTCTGCCACAATAAACTCCTGATTTATTGTTTATTAATTGTTAGTAAGGTAGTTGTTAACTTTAGGTATTGGGTATGATTAAGGGGTGCAGAATAGGGTCATGCAGAATAAGGCATTAATATGTGCTTTATAAGTATTAATAAACAGACAATATACTAGTAATATGCATGTTAATACTAGTTAATAGCGAGAATTGAACCCTAAAATAAAGTGTTACCAAATGTTTTAATTAGCTTTATTTAAAGGATACTAATCACAGTGGCAATAAATGACATAGCTTACATTAAAAATGACAACTGAATAATTTATTTCGATACATTTTTGTTGTGCACTGTAGAAAAGTTTTATACTCATAAATACAGTCATAATTGTATGCAACATACATTTTAAGCAGTAAGATCTTCACATATTTTAATTTGGAGTCTATTTGTATGTGAATGTGTACAATCTTTAATCTGTCTGTATGTTGTTATCACAGTGGCACTATAAATGACAGGTTTTACCGCTATTTCCCTGTTTTTAAAGTGAAAAAGGGCAAAACGGCAGTTATGTGGTTTGTTTATTTGTGTATTCAGTGTGTTTGTGTAGCCTGAGGCTAAAAGCCTCCATATGCATGCACTAGATATTAGAAAAGTAACAGCCATACTCTGTAAATGCTGATACACACACACATTTAAGAATATTACGTACACATGGTTTTGTCTCAGTCTGTACACATGAGCTATTGCCATTGTTAAATAGTATAACAATCTATTTATTCAGGAAGATTTCTAATGTTAATCTAATCCCAAATTTGCTGAGACAAAATGTCCCTCCTGGCAAAAAAAAATTCTCACTAGCAACCATACAGAGATTCATAAGGAGTGTGTGTAAGAGACCCCCTTCCTTCTTCTGTAAAGTTTAGATTGAGCCCACCTCTCACTGTGTTCAAGCTAATACATTAATAACCTCTTTCTGTCTTTTTCTGTCTCTCTGAAGTGGTGGAAGCATTCGTGGGCTTCAGGGCTGAATGAGAGCGAGAGAGAGAGAGAGAGAGAGAGAGAGAGAGAGAGATTGCAGTAGTGAGGTGTTGATAATGGGCTGGATGAATGTGTGAGCCGCAGCTAATCACCCTTATCCTAAACTCCCCCCTATAGCAGATAGAGCTGTTCAACTGCCCTGACTGTGGCCCGCAAGATGGATGGCACACACGCTGCTGTCAGTACAGACCAAACACGCTCACACACACGACTGTCTTGACAAGGAGAGGAAAAAGAGAAGATATAGGTGTGGGAAAGTCATGAGCATCTTAAAATGATTGTAAACAAATATGCACACTGAAACAATAGATTGGGTAATGCCTGCATTCTCATTCAAATAGGATTTCTCTCCTCTCATCCTTTCCCCTGGTTTTGCTAATGTCTTTCTTTCTGTCTGTTTCTTTGTTCTCAGTATTCTCAATGGTCTAGCTTTTGACATGCGTGCAAATCAGAAAATTACAGGGTGGCAGGCAAACGATACAGGACAAAAAAATTAGAGTTGTTTTTGTTTTAATGCACACATAATATATACTGTATATAGAATTTTTTTATTATTTTATTATGAGTATTTTATTATGTATTCATAATTTTTATAAATTTTCTGTTATTATTATTATTATTATTATTATTATTATTTTATAACAATGCTACTCATTTGCTTTGGAGGCTTACGCTTAATAATTCTTATGAGCAAGGATGTCCTGTGCCACCCTGCTCTCTGAAGAAGATCAGGTGTAGATGGAGAAGTACACACACTTCAAGTTCAAACACTTTAGTCCAACTGAAATAGAATGGTTGAGTTTTTGAGAAACTACTAGATTGTAGCTCGTCTTCACCAGCATGTAAACAAAAAATAGACTACAATTGGCCTCTATGTATTTAGTCCGTATAGTATACTTGAAGAGGCAGATAAGGACTGTAGCTCAACTATGACCCATTGTAGTTTGATTAAAACACATGCAAATGTCTATATATAGTGCAATATAAATTCACATAATTATATATATTCTGATTCCCAAAAAGTTGGGACACTGTACAAATTGTGAATAAAAACAGAATGCAATGATGTGGAAGTTTCAAATTTCAATATTTTATTCAGAATACAACATAGATGACATATCAAACGTTTAAACTGAGAAAATGTATCATTTTAAGGGAAAAATAAGCATCAACACATCTCAAAAAAGTTGGGACAAGGCCATGTTTACCACTGTGTGGCATCCCCTCTTCTTTTTATAAGAGTTCAAGATTCAAGAGTTTTATTTGTCACATACACAGTTATATACAGAATATACAACCGGCAGTGAAATGTAAACAGGTCCGCTCCATGGACAGTGCAAATTCACAGTTAAAAACACGAGGAAATTATAATAGAAATAGAATAAAAAAGTACTATATATATATATATATATATATATATATATATATATATATATATATATATATATATATATATATATATATATATATATATATATATATATATATATATATATATATATATATATATATATATATATATATATATATATATATATATATATATATATATATATATATATATATATATATATATATATCTGTAGAATTATAAATAATCAAGTCAAGTAGAAAAAAGTAAAAAATAAAAATAAAGAAGTGGAATAAAATAAGTGAAGTAAACTGTGCAGTGAGTAAACTGTAGACTTATAAATATGTGGTTAACAAATGTTTAAGAGTATAATGTGCAAACAGGTTTATAACAGGTTGTTACACAGTAACAACAAGAACAGAACAGAAAGTGCAGTGCAATGTCAGTATATCGATGGTCATGTGATGTTAAGTGACTGAGTTCAGGAGTCTGATGGCCTGGGGGAAGAAGCTCCTCCTGAGTCTCTCAGTTTTGGCCATCAGGCTTCGGGAAGCGCTACCAGATGGCAGCAGCGTGAAATGAGGGTTTGCAGGGTGATTAGAGTCCTTGATGATTTTAGTAGCTCTACCTTTGCAGCGTTTGGTGTAGACGTCCTGCAGAGACGGGAGAGCTGACCCTGAGATACGCTCGGATAAGCGCACGACTCTTTGCAGGGCTTTGCGGTCATGACTGGTGCTGTTCCCATACCACGCTGTGATGCACTGAGTTAATACACTTTCTATCGCCCCTAAATAGAAAGTTTTCAGGATAGCTGGTGAAACCCTGAATTTCCTCAGCTGGCGCAGGTGGTACAGTCTTTGCCTGGCTTTTTTCACCTGTGTCTGAATGTGTGCAGTCCAGGTCAGGTCCTCGGAGATGTTTACACCCAGGTACTTGAAGCTGCTCACTCTCTCTACTGGTGACCCGCTGATCATGAAGGGGGAGTATGTCCGTTGCTGTCTCTTCCTGAAGTCCACAATCATTTCTTTGGTCTTGCCAACATTCAGAGAGAGACAGTTGTCCTGGCACCATGATGTTAGATGCTCCACCTCATCCAAGTATGCCGTCTCATTGTTGTTGGAAATGAGGCCCAGGACAACAGTATCATCAGCAAATTTGATGATAGAGGTGGAGCTGTGTGTGGACAAACAGTCATGTGTGTAGAGTCTGCAAACGTCTGGGGACTGAGGAGACAAGTTGCTCAAGTTTAGGAATAGGAATGTTGTCCCATTCTTGTCTAATACAGGCTTCTAGTTGCTCAACTGTCTTAGGTCTTCTTTGTCGCATCTTCCTCTTTATGATGCGCCAAATGTTTTCTATGGGTGAAAGATCTGGACTGCAGGCTGGCCATTTCAGTACCCGGATCCTTCTTCTACGCAGCCATGATGTTGTAATTGATGCAGTATGTGGTCTGGCATTGTCATGTTGGAAAATGCAAGGTCTTCCCTGAAAGAGACAACGTCTGGATGGGAGCATATGTTGTTCTAGAACTTGGATATACCTTTCAGCATTGATGGTGCCTTTCCAGATGTGTAAGCTGCCCATGCCACATGCACTCGTGCAACCCCATACCATCAGAGATGCAGGCTTCTGAACTGAGCGCTGATAACAACTTGGGTTGTCCTTGTCCTCTTTAGTCCGGATGACATGGCGTCCCAGTTTTCCAAAAAGAACTTCAAATTTTGATTTGTCTGACCACAGAACAGTTTTCCACTTTGCTACAGTCCATTTTAAATGAGCCTTGGCCCAGAGAAAACGCCTGCGCTTCTGGATCATGTTTAGATATGGCTTCTTTTTTGACCTATAGAGTTTTAGCCAGCAACGGTGAATGGCACGGTGGATTGTGTTCACCGACAATGTTTTCTGGAAGTATTCCTGAGCCCATGTTGTGATTTCCATTACAGTAGCATTCCTGTATGTGATGCAGTGCCGTCTAAGGGCCCGAAGGTCACGGGCATCCAGTATGGTTTTCCGGCCTTGACCCTTACGCACAGAGATTGTTCCAGAATCTCTGAATCTTTGGATGATGTTATGCACTGTAGATGATGATAACTTCAAACTCTTTGCAATTTTTCTCTGAGAAACTCCTTTCTGATATTGCTCCACTATTTTTGGCCACAGCATTGGGGGAATTGGTGATCCTATGCCCATCTTGACTTCTGAGAGACACTGCCACTCTGAGAGGCTCTTTTTATACCCAATCATGTTGCCAATTGAACTAATAAGTTGCAAATTGGTCCTCCAGCTCTTCCTTATACACTCACCTAAAGGATTATTAGGAACACCATACTAATACTGTGTTTGACCCCCTTTCGCCTTCAGAACTGCCTTAATTCTACGTGGCATTGATTCAACAAGGTGCTGAAAGCATTCTTTAGAAATGTTGGCCCATATTGATATAATAGCATCTTGCAGTTGATGGAGATTTGTGGGATGCACATCCAGGGCACGAAGCTCCTGTTCCACCACATCCCAAAGATGCTCTATTGCGTTGAGATCTGGTGACTGTGGGGGCCATTTTAGTACAGTGAACTCATTGTCATGTTCAAGAAACCAATTTGAAATGATTCAAGCTTTGTGACATGGTGCATTATCCTGCTGGAAGTAGCCATCAGAGAATGGGTACATGGTGGTCATAAAGGGATGGACATGGTCAGAAACAATGCTCAGGTAGGCCGTGGCATTTAAACGATGCCCAATTGGCACTAAGGGGCCTAAAGTGTGCCAAGAAAACATCCCCCACACCATTACACCACCACCACCAGCCTGCACAGTGGTAACAAGGCATGATGGATCCATGTTCTCATTCTGTTTACGCCAAATTCTGACTCTACCATCTGAATGTCTCAACAGAAATCGAGACTCATCAGACCAGGCAACATTTTCCAGTCTTCAACTGTCCAATTTTGGTGAGCTCGTGCAAATTGTAACCTCTTTTTCCTATTTGTAGTGGAGATGTACCCGGTGGGGTCTTCTGCTGTTGTAGCCCATCCGCCTCAAGGTTGTGCGTGTTGTGGCTTCACAAAAGCTTTGCTGCATACCTCGGTTGTAACGAGTGGTTATTTCAATCAAAGTTGCTTTTCTATCAGCTTGAATCAGTCGGCCCATTCTCCTCTGACCTCTAGCATCAACAAGGCATTTTCGTCCAGAGGACTGCCGCATACTGGATGTTTTTCCCTTTTCACACCATTCTTTAAAAAACCCTAAAAATGGCTGAGCGTGAAAATCCCAGTAACTGAGCAGATTGTGAAATACTCAGACCGGCCCGTCTGGCACCAACAACCATGCCACGCTCAAAATTGCTTAAATCACCTTTCTTTCTCATTCTGACATTCAGTTTGGAGTTCAGGAGATTGTCTTGACCAGGACCACACCCCTAAATGCATTGAAGCAACTGCCATGTGATTGGTTGATTAGATAATTGCATTCATGAGAAATTGAACAGGTGTTCCTAATAATCCTTTAGGTGAGTGTATATACATTTAACTTTTCCGGCCTCTTATTGCTACCTGTCCCAACTTTTTTGGAATGTGTAGCTCTCATGAAATCCAAAATGAGCCAATATTTGGCATGACATTTCAAAATGTCTCACTTTTAACATTTTATATGTTATCTATATTCTTTTGTGAATAAAATATAAGTTTATGAGATTTGTAAATTATTGCATTCCTTTTTTTATTCACAATTTGTACAGTGTCCCAACTTTTTTTTTTTTTTTTTTTTTTTTTTTATAATTGTAGTTATTTATTATTGAAAAGATCTCTGAGTCTTTAACAGTTCCATCACAATGACAGAATCTTTGTATTTGTCACCACGGTAGGAAATAATGCAGATTGATCATTGTCCTCTGATTTCCATAGTGGTTTCCATAGTGTTTTGGTAGCGTGTTAATTGCTTCTCTCTATGTTTCATATACTCACATGCCTCCCTATTTAATTGCCCGGTATTAGCACTGTGACTTGCACTGTTTAGCTGCTCTGTCCCTGGAGTTCAGTCGGCCGGTTTTAATTAATGGAAGGGCAACACCTTTAGCACACACACACACACACACACACACACACACACACACACACACACACACACACACACACACACACACACACACACACACACACACACACACAATAATACCTGTAATACACTGAGGGAGTCAATGACCGTCATTTAATACAAGCACCTAACAGAAGTCTATGTATATCCCTTTGCTTTATAGCACATAACACAGCATATCCTTTGAGGGTCTTTAAAGTAAGAAAACACCCTTTAGGTAATCTCTGAAACTGAGCTCTAATCCGTACTGTTGGTAACACAAGGCCCAAAATGAAAGCCCATTAGCCCCTGAAACAGTCTCTCTCTGTTTACCTTCTTTCTTTCTCTCTGCGCAAAAGGCTTATTCTGGCTCTTCAAGACACTCCTCTTTTTTTCTCTTTCAGTTTTTCTTCATTCTTTACTGTTTGGGCTTGTTTTGCTGCTTCAAAGAGACTTCTAAAAATGGCCACCACTGTTCCCTTTGTAGACGAGAGCCAGCTGCCCGTCCTGGCAGCGAGCGGCAGCACCATCACCCCCTGTGCAGTCCAGTGTCCTCTCTTTCCTGCTCTTTCATCAGCTCAGAGGAAGAATTCCAGCTATGACCACGGCTTCACAAATGTCCCCAACTCTTCTTCTATCACTTCCACTATAAATAGGGCAGGATCAAGAATTCCACGCATACCTTTACTCACCTTTTGAAGACTGATGGGACAAATCCTTTGTGTCATTAATCTCTTAGAGAGCAACCAGGGCAAAGCGTTTTACATTGCAGTTTTCTGCCACCTGTTTTCCACTCAGGTCAGACAGAAGCTTGTCAACCGAACTGTTAACACACTGTTCCTCGTGTCCAACACATAATTGGGCCCTAAAACACACACATCCGTGCATTTGAAAGTGCCCCCACCTGGGCTACACACTCACAGGCCTTTGAGCTGTTCTGGCTGTCATCTCACCTGCCTCTTTTTGTGCACATTTTCACCATTTGATGTGGTTTTAAACATAGCACAGTAGGGCTGTATAAAAGTTTAACGCCACAGCTAGGTCACTTCTCCTTGGGCGTGCATTGTGCTTTTTACAGTTCTCCCATTAGTCAGCTCAGCGAGGGAAAATTTCACTGCAGCTTTTCATTGATTTATGTCAATGGCCATTAGGCCGCCGTTGCAGGTTTTAGTTTTAATAGGAACTTGCACCCAGCTGGTGTGGTGGTAAATGACCTGAGGTTATTAATTTGATGATTAATTAGGAAAGTTTGTTTCTTGTAAAGTGGCAGCGCTTCTTTAAGCTGCCCTGTAAAGTTTTATTGGAGCATACAGCTGACCTGCGATTGGAAATGTGTGTTTGAGGCACACTGAATCACCATCTCAGCTCCTGACTGCTGTTAATTTTATATCTGTCCTATAAAAAGCGGCAAGGGCTGGACGAGTACGAGTGTCTTTGCGCGTGCATGTGTGTGTGTGCACGCATGTAAAAACCCTGCCTTTACACACACGCACACACACATACACATCCCTGATGTTAAAAAAAATAGCTCAAGCGAACAGGAAAACAGCTCTGACTTTTTGACTTTCTCTGAAGTTTGTTTGTATAAAGAATTGTATGACAAAGAGTATAAAATAGGCAACATTTATAAGTTCCAATTAATATTCAGTGTATATTTTATTTAGTTTACTTTTCTCTTACATGATACATTTATTTAGGGGTAGATTGATACACAAATTCTGGCCTATACTGATAAGCAGATAATTATAATTATTTTAATATGGCACATAACTAACAAATGGCTAATTTAATCATTTATAATATTAGATTATAAATGCCAATATTAAAAATATAGTTTTTCCAAATAAATTTACATATAACATATTACATTACATTATAATGTACAGTATGATAAATCAATATTCATAATGAGATACATTTGACAGTGTTATTACATTTTCAGTGTTTTTGTAATGTAATCTAAATGTAAAAATACAGGAATATACAATGTACAATAAATAAAAATAAAAAAATGATATTGTGTAACAAAATATTTAATGTGGAAACTTCATTTGATTATCATTATAATCTGAACAAATTACAATTTGTTAATTTATCTATAAATACACGCTCTGTCTGTCTTTCTTCCTACCAGTATGTCTGTGTGTGTTTACAGAAAGTAAGCTGTGGCAGCAAAAGTCACAGAAGGAAGGACCCTGTGCGTTGTCTTGATTACCTACCCTAGGGAACCCTCACTGTGGAACCACTTTAAAGATAAATACCCAAATGATGTTTTCAAACTGTGGTCGCCTCGGCACGGAGTTGAAACAATATCAGTGAGGTAAGGGAAATGAGAGTTGAATGGCACTGTTTACAGTTGTTAGCTGTTCACACATAACCAGCAAATTCCAACATAAACATCCACTCAGGGCATGTAAAAGCAGAAACTATTAATAAGCCCTTTTATCCTTGCCTGAGACTGTGTGCGTGGCCCCCGAGAAATGGTTAATCTGGCCCTCATTTTCTGTTTCATTCTTATTCCTTCTCTCTCTCCCACATACCTCTCCCTCGATTCAGGGTTAATGACTCTCTTTTTACAGTAGACCAACAATTCATGACCTCAAAATACCCTTATTGTTGAGAGTATTTGACATTTGTGTGTGCGTGCCGTGGTCATGGTACCTGCATTTCATGCCATATTTCAAAAACATGCTAATTCATGCATGTGACACAAAAGTTAGCAGGTTCAAGAACAGGTTGAACCAGGCATGGTATTTCTCACAGGCTTTTCATGAGCTGGATACTTTGCAGTGCTCTGTGTATTTGCATATGCAGTTCAAGAAACCGCTTTCATGTCAAAGCCAAGAGCAGAGAGTCTTCCACTTGAGGACCGCTACCACTAGTCATCTTCCTTCAGGTTTCAAGAACTCAGCATGTGAGAGTGTGTGTGTTGTTAGCTTTCCATTATTTCTCCATGAAATAACATCTGAGGACATCCTTTACCCACTGATGTACAATAATATGACAGCATATGGCTATTGTTTATACAACCTGAGCAATAACTCAACCCTTGAACTTCAAACCAAGGCCCTGTTTTCCCTTTTCTTCTTCAACTGGAGCTGATGGGAGTTGACACATCTCTTTTACCCTGCACTTGGAATGATTGAGAGCGAAGAATAAAGAGAAGATGGCGGCAATAAACACCATGCCTTTCTTTCTTTCTCTCTCTCTTCCTCCCTTTCATCTTTTGTTCTTTTACTCCAGTGTTTTTGTTCATGTCTCATGTCTTTTGACCACATCCTTCTCTGATTCCAGGTCTGGATGCCTCTTCAGTCCGCTGGCATGTGGCAGATGGTTGCCCAGTTTGTGGTCTCCTCTCCTCACACTCTCATCTCCCTATCAAAACATGGCACCCTGATCACATGACCTCAAGCAGTGTCATGTGATCTGGAGGAGTCTGTCCCGTTCTCATTAAGGAAGATTGACTGATACTAAACAGTGTGCAGTGGTTCAACAGCCATCATTTACTCACTAACTTTCTCAAATTTCATTAGAGGTTTCTCTGTGAAACAAAATGTTCTTCATAACAGATCAGTATGATGATTACAGTGGATATATAAAATATTACAACACATGGGATTTGGTCACAATATGTTTTTGTTATACTAGACCATAGAAGGGTCATTAATCAAATCCCTCAGGAAGTTAGTGACTTCGCTTTTTGTTCAACAAATCGATATTTCATGGTCAAAAAAATACTACCAGCCCAAACTTTTGATTAGAAACAGACCAAGATGAGCCTACAAAGTAGAGCAGACAGCAGGGCAGAATGAAAGACCTTATCCTCACTAGTGTTCTGCAAGCAAGAGATGGAGAGAGAGAGAGAGAGAGAGAGAGAGAGAGAGAGAGAGAGAGAGAGAGAGAGAGAGAGAGAGAGAGAGAGAGAGAGAGGGGGATCAGTAATATCCCTTTCACGGGGTGGAAGTTGGGATGGGAGGGAAATGGCAGCTCCCAGGGAAAGCCAACAACTGGCCATCATTCTGACCGCTTGTCCTCATCAATCACTCGCATTTGTTGACCAAGCAACATGATGTCACTATTCATTTCATGCATTCCTCTAATGTGGGCCCAGGGGGAGTCCGCCATTCTCTGTGGGTATTTCCTGTCCCATTGCATTCTGGGATATGTCTGTTTCCTTCAAGAAGATCATTTAGCTTTTGAAAATTTGCTCTCTCTCTCTCCCTCCCTCCCTCCTTTCCTTTATTTTTGCTTTCTTCCTTCGCTTTCTTCCTCTATAATTCCTCTTTTTACATTAAATCAAAATTAATGTCCCAGGTATTATTGTGAACAACTCATGGATGTATGTTAATATATATTATTAAATAAAAATCTACTAACATTTTATCAGTTTTTCCTCTGAAACAACTTTTCTTGTTCGCTGACATCACTTAGGCATTTGAAAATGTTAACTACAGGGCTCAGCAAAATATATGTCTGACCAGCAGACCCACAAAAGAATGATACATTTGTATTTTTAAGAATGCATTTTTGGATTAAATGTCGGCATGACATGAAAATTCCCCCTACCTATTTTTTATAAATACATGTTATAGATCGTATTGTGAATTGATATAGGCCAATATGTTTTTTTTTTACCTCATAATTTTATTTAAAATATATCTGGATTTTATGATTAAACGACAGACTTCAACAATCTTTTAGTCGGTTAAAAAAAAGTATTTAAATAATACCCGTCCCTTTCTTACAAGCAATTGCAAGCATCCAGATCTGCCTCCATCAAATCAAAAACCGATGGATAGAACCAAGTTCCTGTTTCACTTGGATGGTCACAATATGGAATAAAAGATCTTTAAAAAGCAACATCACGACTTAAATTTTCTTTACAAAATATTTGTTTTTTTCTTTACAAACACACAAAAAAACCTTATCCTAAAAGGTCCTTTCCTATTTTTCTCATCAAATATCTTCTTTCTTCTGGAAATACTCCACATTACGTAAGTAAAATGGTTTGTGGATGACAGTTCACGTCTGCTTTACAGTGTGGAGTTTACCACCAAGAGCTGCTTCTCAACCTCTTCTCGTATTTTCGTCGTATTCTGCAGGTTTTCAGCTGGGTTGAGCGAGAGAGTCAGATGGTTGCTGCTTATTTGTGGAAGGATGTGACGCGCTGAAATGGCCTTTTGATCAAATCTGACTTCTCCTGAGCAGACAGAGCTGCTGTAGGCTGTGATCAGTGCTCCTGTGTCTCATTTGAAAGAATGGTGTCAGTGTGTTGACAAGCCGCTGATAAGTCAGTAGCTTCTAAAGAAAAATGTTTAAAGGCAGATAAATGCCTCAGGACTTAAACTGTCTTTGCATACTGATTGTAGTTTATTTTTAGTGATTATGAAAACCTGGTTTAAAAGGCTTAGGGGATGTTGATTTTAGTAGTTGTGCATAAAAGGGGCCCTTGTGCGTGATAACCGCGCACGTTATCTCCCCCGACTTTTGTAAAGCCATATTTACTGTCCACATTCATTTCTGTCACTTCCTCTGACTTTGTGTATCTCAGGTTGAACCAGGGCAGGGTGTTCCTGTGACTTACTACGATTCTTACTCTGTTCCCTTTCTCTCTTGCGCTCACTTTTCACCTCCCTCCAGCATTAAGAGGCTTAGAGGGAGCTTAGCGCCCAGGTCAAGCTGCCCTTTGGCTTCTACAGCTCAGTTCTTTGAAGTGATGCCAGGTTGAAGCGAACAAGCCGCTCCTCTCACAGGTGAGCCGCCCGTGTTTTTACCACCAATACCGGGTCAGAGGCGGGCAGATGGCCCGCTCGCCTCCATCCTTACATTATTATTTTATAGTTTGGTTCTGCATTCCTCCCGCTCAGCCAGTGGTAGACACAGACCCTTCGGTCTTATTGCTTACACATGTCTACTCCTCTTTGCCTCAGCAGGAACAGACAAAACAGAAGGGGGAGGAGGAGGGAGCAGCCTGGCCAAATTCTCCCCCCACCTTGAACTAATCGAGTGGAGGCCGGAGAGCCGCAGCCATGCAGGCCTGTGCCAGTGGGGTTTCAATTTGTAGAGGCATAAACAGATACTAAAGACAAAGTAATGGAGGGGTGATTTATCAAACCAGTTCACATCAAATTATCACAGCGCCTCCCTGCTGCCTGGCCCTG